>CP073217.1:1200000-1555224 GCA_020342235.1 Saccharomycopsis phalli
GGTATTTTTCGCCTTGTAAAACGCCAACGCCGTTTCTCCGGGAACCAAGTACACCTCTCTTTGCTGAGGCGTGAACTTCCACGGCAAGATCGAAGACGTCTCTGAAGTAAATGCAATGCGGATCTTCTTGTCCGTGTCCACGGGTATCATCTTGTCGCTGGTGAATTTCTTCTGGTCGGTGATTGGCACGCCTCCAAACCCGGTTCGCTGGCACAATGCCCGGTACAATGGGACCGCCGCGTAGCCAAGGGTAAGAAACGCAAGGCCCATGGACAAGGAATAGTTGAAGGCGGTTTGGTTGCCGGACGAGGTTCTTTGCTTGCGCTTGTTGGCAAAATACTGGCTGAGCTCTTCCTGGGTGAAATCATTAATGCTCGGCTTTGTATATCGCCGGCGGAACCCGATTCGCGCCACTTGGCAGCTTGATTTGAACAAGGCCCTATACATTACCACGAAAATTAAATCATGAGACTCGCAAAATTTCCCACTACGATTCCTTACATAAGCACCCACGCCAGTGGTACATGCTACACGGGTAAAACCAGTCAAAGATACCATTAAACTAAATAATCTACTCTTGGGCAGCCTTGAATTGAGCAATCTTCTCATCGATTCTGGCTTGTCTCTCGGCCTTGGTGAGTTTCTGTTGTCTGTACTTGAGGGTGTTTTGTTTGTATTGCTCCTTGGTGAATTTCTTCTCAGTTGGCTTAAAGTCTGGGTTCTCTCTGATGGCAGCATGGGCATCAGCGTACAAGTCTTCAAGAGCATCGGCGTCAATGTCGTCAGCAATGTAGTTCTTGAACACTTGTCTGTACTTCTCTTCATCATCATCGGCCAACTCCTCCATGTACTCAGCAAGGTGTCCACCAAAGATGTATTTTCTCAAGGTCTCGGCGTCCAACTCCTCGGACTCAAAGTCCCATCCTGGGAATCTGTTCTCGGAGTGTGGAACGTACAATCCACCGTCAGAAGCACCCTTCAAAACACCAAAGATCTTGGCACCGGTGGTGGTTCTTTGCAAACCAATGTCAAGGAAAACCTTGAATGGCTTTGGTCCGTCCTCGACAGCCTGGGTCAATTCGTACTCTCCCTCGACCTCGGTGACACCCTCGTAGGTCTCGTCCAAACCGAACTTCTTCAAGGCTCTTCTGGCCACAAGCAAACCAACGGCGTAAGCAGCAGACCAGTTGGTCAAACCGTACTTGATACCGTACTTTGGCAACTCATGGGCGTAAGCGGCGGCGTGGACAATGTCACCGGTAATCTCAGAGGAGATGATTTGGGCAGTGATGTCCTTGTGCGAGAATCTAACCACCAATCTGTACTTTGGAGAGTTGTACTTAGCCTTGTGTTGAGCGACCAATCTCTTTCTTTGGTAGTAATCGGTCTTACCTTCTCTTCTTCTTCTGAAGGGAGTTTGGTATCTTGAGCAGTAAGCAGAGGTTTTCAATACTTTGTCAAAAGGCATTTTACTCGTAACTCTAGAGGACTATAATATTTTTCAGCTTTTCATATTCCTAGGCACCAACCCTGTGGGTGCTATCATGAAAAGTGGTGTTTGTGACTGTGTAACGTGTCGTGCACGTGTATGATTGCAGGACACAGTGCGCCGGTAACCGGAGCAACGGACAGCAACATCCAATGAAATTACCTCTGTTTTCCAGGTCAGCATCATGCATTTGCTCTTTGAGACTCCGGCATCACTATTTGAATGACCGAAATGTGCCTCATTACCATTTCTAGGAGTTATGGAGACACATGTTCTGATCTGTTACTTTCCGATACCGGACTTTTTACATGGGCCGTATGTACAACCCGCTAAAATAACATCTGGATTCCCCACAAGTTCCAAGATATAATTTCCTCAGTAAAATAGCCATAAAATACAAACAAATTCGCCCAATTTCATCATTATCCCTCTATCGTCCACAGTTCTTTCGTCAAATGCTGTCAAAAACAACCCCATAATTCAACGTGCTCAGCTGCCCAGATATGCATATGAGTGACTCACTATAAAAATTTTGCAGATCCTAGATCCTCTTAGAAACATTTCCCATTGATTACTCATAGGAGGAATTTGTATATATATTAGACTCTATTTTATTACCCCAGTGATAATAATCAATCTAAAAAAATGCTTCGATCATTTGCTACGCGGGCAAATGCCCTCAAGGCCATTAATACCAGCTGGAGAATTAATCAGTCCAGTGCTTCTTACTACCTCATTCAAAGTCGAAGTCATGCCACACATGTCGAATCAAACACAATAAGCCGGGAAATGCCTGCTCCATCATTCAATCAAGTTACCCCCGAGGAGGAGAAGAATGAGCTCAAGAAATTGAAGAAAACATCGCAAATGGACGACTCATTTGTCGGGCTCACTGGTGGTGAAGTGTTCCACGAAATGATGCTCCGTCATAAAGTAGATACCATATTTGGATACCCTGGAGGTGCCATCTTGCCTGTTTTCGACGCCATCTACAACTCGAAGAATTTCGACTTTGTCTTGCCGCGTCACGAACAAGGAGCTGGTCACATGGCTGAGGGATACGCCAGAGCCACCGGCAAAACTGGTGTTGTTGTTGTCACTTCTGGTCCTGGAGCCACCAACGTGATTACACCAATGGCCGATGCATTGGCTGACGGAGTTCCTATGGTTGTTTTCACTGGTCAAGTTCCAACCACCTTGATTGGAACCGATTCGTTCCAGGAAGCAGACGTGGTTGGGATTTCGCGTTCCTGCACCAAGTGGAACGTGATGGTCAAGTCGATCAACGAGTTGCCAAAGCGGATCAACGAGGCGTTTGAAATTGCAAGCTCGGGAAGACCAGGTCCGGTCTTGGTGGACTTGCCAAAAGACGTCACTGCAGGTATCCTCAAGGACCCAATTCCAATCAACAGTACCCTTCCTTCCAGACATTTGCAGAATATCACGCACCATGCCTTTACACAATTCACCGAGGAATCTATCAAGCTGGCTGCCGACACTTTGAACGTGGCCAAGAAGCCGATTTTGTATGTGGGTGCAGGTATTTTGAACGACCCAGCTGGCCCTCTGTTGGTCAAGGAGTTGGCTGACAAGGCGCAAATCCCAGTCACCACCACTTTGCAGAGCTTGGGGTCGTTTGATCAAAACGACGAGAAGTCATTGGACATGTTGGGTATGCATGGTTCTGGTGCTGCCAACATGGCCATGCAGAACGCCGACTTAATCATCGCCTTGGGTGCTCGGTTCGACGACAGAGTCACGGGCTCGTTGACCAAGTTTGCACCAGCAGCCAAACTTGCGGCACAACAGGGACGCGGCGGAATCGTGCACTTTGAGATTTCGCCAAAGAACATCAACAAAATCGTTGAGGCCGACATTGCGGTTGAGGGTGACGTCAGCGCGAACTTGAAGAAGTTCTTGCCTTTGGTCAACAAAGTCGAAAACAGACAGCCGTGGCACGACCAAGTGCAAAAGTGGAAAGCCCAATTCCCATATGCATACCAAAAGGAAACCCCAGACTCGAAGATAAAGCCGCAAACCTTGATCTCCAAGTTGAGTGAGGCCTGCTCGAAACTCGACAAGGATGTTATCATCACCACCGGTGTCGGACAGCATCAAATGTGGGCAGCCCAGCATTTTACCTGGACCAAGCCTAGATCGTTTATTTCCTCTGGGGGCTTGGGAACCATGGGTTTCGGTTTACCTGCTGCAATTGGAGCCCAAGTTGGCCGGCCAGATGCAATTGTCATTGACATTGACGGTGATGCGTCTTTCAACATGACCCTCACTGAGTTGTCGTCTGCAGTCCAGTTCAACATTCCAGTCAAGGTCATTGTGTTGAACAACGAGGAGCAGGGTATGGTGACCCAATGGCAGTCCTTGTTTTATGAGCACAGATATTCTCATACCCATCAAAGTAACCCAGACTTCCTCAAACTTGCCGAGGCAATGAGATTAAAGGGTATCAAATTGTCCAAGGCAGAAGAGGTGGACGCCAAGTTGGACGAGTTCTTGAATTACAATGATGGACCTATCTTGATGGAAGTCGAGATTGAGAAAAAGGTGCCAGTCTTGCCAATGGTTGCTGGTGGCAAAGGTTTGGACGAGTTTATTTACTATGATCCTGAGGCTGAGAAGAAGGAAAATAAATTAAGACACGAGCGCACTGGCGGTAAGTATTAGGCGCACAGCTTCAATTAATGAATATATCTCATGAGTTTTGTCACTGCACAATGTGTACTACTATTTTGTTGTAATAAAAGAGGGGTTCTTATCTTACTTTGCTACACTAAACCGAGTTACGACGACATAAGTCCCTTGACAATCGCAACCATCGCACTCTTTCAGACGATTATGCTAAACTTGGCACGTCGCTTATTGTTTTGGTCCTTTTTATGTTTTATCTTTCCCGAAATCACCATTTCAAGGATAAGAACTAATACCTTTTGGGATTAGTTCTTCTGACGAAAAAGTTATTTCATTTCCTTTTCATTTCCCGTCCTTTGCCTTTCGTTTTTTTTTCAAGTATAAATAGTCTGACTTTTCGCTGAATTGTCAAGTGAATATATTTCAGCTATTTTACCACACGTATCCTAGTTACTATATTACATTTGTTTTCAAATGCTTCAACGAAAAGCTATCAAAGACTTCAACACTATCCTTGCCAATATCTGTAAGTACATCAAAATCCGCCTTGTCTAGCTTGAACGTAAACAACCCCATAAGCTCCTTCATCCTATCAACATTTCCTGTCGTTGTCACTGGCAAAATCCCGTTTTCGTATGTCCATCTCAACAATAGTTGCGTCTCCGATTTGCCGTACTTGCTACTCAATTCCACCAAATATTCCTTCAATTTCGCGTGCGCCTCACTGTTAGATTCCTTGGTCAATGGGGCCAAACTACCATAGGCCTCTATGACAATGTCATGCTCCTTGGCCAATACTATCAAATCATCCAACGCATGTTGGCACAAAATGTGGTAATATACCTGAACAACCTGAGGCTTTACTTTGGCCACTTTTAATATTCTCTTCAAATCAGGAGCAAAGACATTCGAAAGGCCCAATGACTTAATCCTCCCATCGGCATATGCCTCCTCCAATTTCGCCCACCGTTCCTCGATAGAAGTAGACCCCGGTGGCTCTCTGGTGGAGTGCAACATCCACAAGTCCAAGTAGTCAATATTCAACTCCCGCAAAGCTGTTTCCAACGCAACTTCAATTTCTATATACTTTTCTCTGGGAAAATTAGAATTCGAGTACTTATCAGTTATAAAGAGCTGATCCCTTGGTACTTGTTCTATGGCCCGGGCAGTTTCTTGCCGAGTGTAGTAAGCCTCTGCGCAATCCAAATGGTTGAGTCCTGTAGATAAAGCCAGTTTGATCGTATCGATCAAGGATTGGTTGATTCTATACTTTTCATCCTCGGGCCTTTGTTGCCCATTGGTTATAGTCTTTAGCACTCTCCATTTACTACCCATGCCGAATCCAATCGCTGGGATCAATTGGCCGTTATTTAATGGAATGAGAGGAATTGTCCTAGTATAAGATTTCGTCATGTCCAGTGTATATACAGACGATTCTCCCTTTATTTATATAAATTAATAATCACGTTGCCTTTATCAAATCATGGCCATGTGTAATTAGAACATTGAAGCCACACATTTTAGGTAAGCCTCCCGACAGCATGCCGCTCACAATATGAACCAATCTTAAGCAACCCAATCTAAATACAAATATTACGTCAAGTAGCTTATTTATTAGCAAATTTCCCCCGGATTAAATGGGTTCTTTCCTTACATATATAGCATGGCAGCCTCGCATCTCAATGTTAGAATTTTAATTGGCCCAACAATTTCTTTGCAGGCTCCACGTCTTCATTTATGTCATTGGATTTCAAACTCTCTTGCAAGATTTTAGCATGCTCCTTGACTTTTCCTTGAATTGCTGGTATCATTTTGGTGCTCTCTTGCAAGATCTCAACCTGTTTCTTCAACTCATACTCATCCGACTTTGGATCGGCCTTTAACTTGTTAACCACTTGTTGCTGCTCCTCTAATTCTTCCCGATAAAGCTTCTCTTCTTTAATTAACCGCTCCAACGCGCGGGTTTTGATTTGTAAAGGAGTAGGTGCCATTGATTCTTGCACAATTGCCAATGTAATACAACTATTTACACAGGTCAATACCTGATACCCGTATCTATGGTATATAACCGAGAGCAGGGTAACATGTCAGAAAAACTATAAAAGGCACTTTCAAACTTTTTTTTAAACTACAATCTTTATTTATAAAGTGCGGACAACCAAAACATTTCGTGTTACTTGTCGATCATTTTCCTACTGATATGGCAGGTGTCTAGTTTTTGGTGAGACCAAATTGGGAATCTTAATGCTCTTGTGATTTTTGTCTGTCGCCTCTAAGCTTGCAGTTAGATGGTATTGTGAAATCATGGGCTGGTATCTCATACAATTGTAATTTTTAAAATCATATTGAACCTACTTATGGTTGTACACTATACAATTATAAGATATAACTTCCATTAATTATTGTGGTTATACTCTGATCCACGGACTTATTGGGGTTTGCTGTAGTTTAAAGTTGCACATTTTTTGCAAGTTCTCTTGTCCAAATCGCCGTCAAACTCTAGTATTCCGGTCTTGATATCCTGGCCCAAGTCTGACAAGTGGAACGACTTATTATAAAGCATGTTTTTGCACTTGGTGCAGTACCATCTGATTTGATCATTGAGGCCTTCTGGTCTGTCTTGCTCCAATACGATTCCAATGGTGTTTGCAGATCGAATTGGATTGTGAGGAACTTTGGGCGGAAGTAAAAACGAGTCGCCTTCTTTGATGATTATATCTTTGAAAATTGGAACTTCAGAATGGTCCTTGTTCAAATAGCCTGGATCATTTTCAACAATCCGCAAGCACATGTCTCCCTTGTACATGTAAAACCATTCTGGAGTCTGGTTAACATGGAAATCAGTTCGTTCATTAGGGCCACCAACAATCATCACCGTAAAACCTCCTTTGTGTAAACAAAAATTGTTAACTGGTGGCTTCAAGAGATGTTCATTCTCTTTCACCCATTTGTGAATATTAATTGGTTGTCCGATCATAGCTACGCTACTATGACTATTATAAATGTTCTGGGGTGACTATTCACCCGTGCAGTCAGGTGACTGCATCTTGATATCGCGAGTGACTTGTGACCTTGATTACTTACTTGTTTGGAGCTTGAATTTCCACGCAAATGACAACTGAAAGTTGTAAGTAGCACATACACGAGGATAGTTTGAGTATTGTATATTAAATGGAGTACCAAGAAATTAACGTTAGATGAGTCTGCACTTCAGGAAGTGCCATTAGTTATATCGCCCTCTTACAACCCACCAAAACCCATAAATTTGCCACTATCTTACAAATCGCTTCCAAGAGAGCTTCCTCTTTCTATATACTATTCCTATTATCAGAATAATCCTGCCGACACCGCACCAGAAACTATTCAGAGCAAATCCATTACCAGAGATATTGAGTCGTGGACTCAGCGAGTGGAAAATTTGAAGAAGGAAATCACTGGCTTTAATCAGGACAATGAGATCAAGTATACACAGTGGCTTGATCTGAACATCAAGCGGTATGCGCCTGGATTTTTGGATTATGACATTGGTAACGGAGGGGTTTTGACACCGAAACGAGCTGTGTCTCCAGGAAACAATTTGACCCCGACCAACTCTACTACATTGCCAATATCTACGTCAAGCTCGTTTAATCAGTTGAATGAAGTTTTCCAAAATGTTTCCTTGAAGTAGGCGACGCTCAATAATTACTAAACGGACCACACGCATTAGTAGCGATTTTTCACGACCGAGTGTAGGGAAGCAAGATGAGTAATGAGCAGGTGGCGGAGAAAATATTGGAGGGGTTTCAAGTGACGAAAATTTCACAGGGGGCTGAGGCATTAGTTTTCATATCTGATAAGCATCCGTACAATGACAGTAATTCCAAAACAATTATTAAGTTTCGCCCAAAGAAGCCGTATAGATATCCTACGCTTGATAAACAAATTATCAAGCAGAGAACTGTGCTGGAGTCAAAGGTACTTTACAAGTTGTTCCAGTCTACCATACGTGAGACCAAAAAAAGCAAAGGGCCAAACAGTATTCTCAGAGGAGGTGTAAATTGTCCAAAGCTCTTGGGATTGGACGTTGTGAATGGTCTTATATTTATGGAGCATGTGAACTTTAAGTTGCCAAACGGGAAGCCGTCGTCTTTGAAGAATTACTTTTGGTATTTAGAGAAGAAGTTTTCTGACAGTTTAGAGGAAAAGCTTACGGTCAAGAATTGTGATTCCATAGTTGAGTCCATGAAGCGTGAGCAGGTTGCCAGTTTGGATGAGACTGTTGAGGCGCTACTCAATATTGTAGGAGTGCAATTAGCCAATTTGCACTTGTTTAATTATATTCACGGGGATTTGACTAGTTCGAATATTGTTTTGAAGGATTTTGATGAACCTTACTTGATCGACTTTGGATTGTCGTACCTGTCTACGTTGGTGGAAGATAAAGCAGTGGACTTGTATGTGTTGGAGAAAGCTCTTGACAGTACACACCCATTGTTCTCGAAGCAATACAACGAGTGGATCATTGCAGGATACAGAAAGGGGTATCAATTGAAAGGGCAGCGGGAAAATAACAAAAAATTGTACCGGTCGCAGTTGGCAGATGTTGAAAAGAGGCTAGAGGCGGTGAGATTAAGAGGAAGAAAACGCAGTATGATAGGATAATAAATGGCTATATTTTGTGTCGAGTACTATATACATGTATGGATTTGAGCTAGTTTTCCGGATTAATCAACTCATATTGGTTCAATTCTTGCAATTTTTCTTGGTCCGTAGTGTACGCCATTACCGACAATCCCAAGGCTATTGCCGCTACTGAAGCCGTTAAGATGTTGATTATTTTTGAACCAGCGTTTTGTCTCGACGTCTCTTCGGCAAGCCGAGGCCCCCATTCTCCAAAAGAGATGTAGTAACTTGCTCTCTTCTCGTCACTGGTCAAGTTCTTCCAGGAGTCGTGCTGTTTATCCAGAAGGAAGTCGACTACTTGTTCCTGTTCTTCTTTTTTAAGCCGGGCCCATGTGGAATTAATATTCTTTAAATTGTAAGTTGAGAGAAGCCTGCGGCAAGGAGTCGAGTAGATTGGCAATCTGACAAGGGGGCGTAATCTGGTAAACATGGGGTACATACTGGAGATTGGAACAAATTTCTTGAAGGATTGGCAATCAGCATGCATGAAGAGCCCCATTTTATAAAATTTGCCCAGTGTAAATATCGCGGCGTTCATATTGGTAGTAATTTCAAGATTAATTTAAATTCTAAATGGATATATCGAGTCTGGGACCTGGGTCATGGGATATGTTAATACTGTGTGATTATTTGTACAATGGTGCACTGCTTAATAAAGTGAAAAAAAAATTAGTCTTTTACCCATTCTAGGTTGAAAAATTGTAAACTATAAATTTATTGTCAATTAGAAACACAACTGTATAATAGCTACCTAAATCTGTTTGAAAACAAGATGGCTTTTGGAAACTAAACGACTTTTGAAACCAAACGACTTTTGAAAACCAGACAACTTTTAAGATTGTACAACTTTGCAATACAGTGATAATCGGCGTTGAATAACTTATAGAAACCAAACAACTACAATATTTATTGACTAATAAAGACTAAAGGGGTATAATATTCTATGGCTAAACCTATTGGTTCAAGAGTTCAAATAAATCTCCCAATTTATTGGCGTAAAAGAGAGGCGCGCCTTGCTGTTGAAGAACAGTTTCTTCCTTCTCAATTCCAGTCAAGACTAACAAGGTACCCAATCCTCCGTCACTGCCAAATTTCATATCAGTGTTCAATCTATCACCGACCATAAGAGATCGTTTAACGTCCAAGTGGTGCTCTGCATTGATGGCACTAAGTAAGTTCATGCTTGGCTTTCCGCAAACAAGTGGCTCTCTTCCCGAGGAAAACGAGACAGACGCAATGATTGAGCCCGCACCTGGTAAGATCTTACCGTGACTAGGAAAGGTTGAGTCGATGTTGGTTGCCAAATATTGAACATCCGGATTCTGGAGGTATTGAAGAGTGAATGCCAACTTATGGTAGTTAATCTCAGGGTCCAAGCCAACAATCACTGCTCCAACATCCTTGTCTATAATTTGAAACTTTGGATCGTTATCATGGAATGGGGTATTCAATTCTGGATCAGTTCCGCCAATTGACTTAATTCCCAACTCGGCCAACTCATCATGGATCCCCTGTGCACCACAAACCCACACCTTCTTTGTCTTGTCAAAGTTCAATACCTTGTCCAAATAGACACTAGTCGCGTATGCTGACCCGTAAATATCCGTCTTGGTAACAAAATCAATGCCCAAGTCAGTGAACTTTTTAAGGTACTGCTCTCTGGACTTGGTGGCATTGTTGGTAACAAAGATCAACTTCTTGCCTCTACTCTTGAGAAGTTGAAGGGTCTCCACCACCTTTGGAAGCAAATGTGTGCCTAACCACAATACTCCGTCGCAGTCAAAAAGAAAGTTGTCATACTGATCTAGAATCGCTTCCACATCCTTCTTGGTGGTGATTTTATGTGGCATCTTCGTCCGGTTGTCGAATGGGTTAATTAGCGTCGCTGGCTATCAGCAGTTGCAATTACGGGGCACATAACCACGGCACGTGCATTTGCTATACATGTGCGAAGCTCACTCGACCTTGATGTGGGTTTGTCCAATCTTCAATTTGAGCTTCGTTTGGGGTGACATTTTTATATTCTTCAATGTATTTGTTTGATCGATTTCAATATGCGATATATTTGTCTTTGAAATATCAATGTCTTGCAAATTTGGAAAGCATGCAAAGCAAATGTTTGCTAGTGTGCTGTTGTACAGTAGATCCAACCGTTGTAATACACCAAAGACACAACTGCTCACATTTCTAATATTGTTTCCACCACAATATAATTCTTTCAAGGTGTGGGCCAGATTATCTAGATTCTCTAAGTAGTTAATTTTATTATAGCCCACGTCAAGAATTGTCAATTGCATGTTTTCGGTTTCCTTAATGTGTTTGATTTGATTCCGTCGTAGATACAATTCCTTCAAGTCACTTAGTCCACGTATGCTACTAATCAGAAGGATCCTGTTGTGACTAAAGTCTAGCGACTTGAGTATTGTAAACGAATTAACTTCCCTGGGGATGGAAAGAAATTGATTACTACTGAAGTTTGCGGTAACCAAGTTAGGTAGAGAGAAACCATCAAGATTAGAAATTAGGTTGGAGCTCAAGTCAATATACTCTAGACTGGGTAGGGCAACTTTGCTCCTGCTAGAAGAGAAGTTACAACTTGATATTGTTAGTCTCTCTAAATTTGGAAATTCCTTGTCTGTCAATATGAGCTGTGGCTCTACCACGCAGTCGACAATCTTTAAACGCTTAACAAAATGTAAATGGTTAAGCATATTTATCCTGCCATACAACATTCTTTCACCGTGATTCAATTCTAGCTCCTCTACTGGCCACGATTGGCCATACTTTGTTTTGGCCTTAAAAATAGCAGGTGTCAACCATGCACTATGCGATAACCGTACAATTGTTACCTTCTTTGGAGCAGAAAAGGACTTAAATCTTCCAATGGAGTGATATTCTTTCAATGGGGCTCTTGCCATAAAACGGGTTATTACATCGTTACAAGGCTGTGAATGATACACGCTGTGCTTTGCCGTCTGACAAATGGCAACCTCAACATATTCTGTGATCCAGTCATGCTTTACAATCTCAAGGATATGCTGATCATAAAATGGAGGTGGATTTGCTTGATTGAACAATGGAGTTAAGCGAATGCTGCCATTTGGGTAGTGCAATATTCTGATTCTTCTGAAAAGCCATGACTTATACGTCTGCCATACTCGATTGCCTATACCTGGAGCCAATAGAAGATAATCACGCTCATTTTGAAATACTTTGCTAAATATAACTTCCAAATTATCACATTCAAATATTCTCAAGAGTATTTCTGAAGGTAAACTTTCCAACTGCTCCTTCATCAGTGGTACAATGTGTGAAAAATAAAATTTCTGTTCCTGCAGAAAGGCATCAAGGGCTTCTACCAAAGATACTACCATTACTAATTACAACCAGCTATATAGTACTTATTTAGAGACTTTGTTTCGCTCCAATAGACAATAGTTATGATACACCAATTCGGTCTTCAAGTATTTGTCCCACAGTCTTGGGAAGTAAAGCACCCTACCAATTCCTCTACTTTCCTGAGTATTGATGAATTTCTCACAATGAACCACGCGCCAGCTCGGGTTTACTGTACCATCCTTCATTATTAAGCTAGGCTCTGCCAATTCTTCGTTAGCCGGTTCGTCAATGTCCACGTAGTATTGACACTCGTCAATCGGAACTACCTTTCCTTCATCGAAGATATTTTTGTTATTCATTCCTCTTGGCAAAGAGGAAATCGATTCGATCTTGCTTACATTTTCGTCAAAGTCGCCTGGCAATAATCCGTCAAACCCAGAGCGTACAAACCGCATTCGCGACGTTTTTGGTAGAAACATCGACGACGGGAATCTGTACCATTCTCTGCCCGTACAAACGTTGCCCGGGGTTTTGATGTGGCTGTATACACGGAGTGGGGCCAGGTAGTCGTTTGCCAATAGAATAGATCTCAGGATGGAAATGGAAAGCACGACAGCAAATATCCCAATGAACGCCAATTTCCTCAAATTCTTGTGGACAAACGTTCCTGCAATATGAACAAACAAAGCAGCAGATGTCATAATGAAGGGGTATGCTGGGTATAAGAATCTCTCTTCTTTGTGAGGCTGGCTGAAGAACACTGCAGACCAGACAAGTAATGGGCATACGAGAAGCAACACCAAAGGCACTGTGACTTTGTCCATATCCGATTTATATTTCGAGTTGTTTTGTTTTATGCTTTTTGACATTGTCAGTTTGACGTATACAAGCAACGGAGATGCAGCTCCTAAGTAGGCAAACACGGCAATGAGATTGAAGTTCAATAGCAAATTCAAAATGTAGTAGGAGAATGGTTCGGTGCCAAATATATTTGGACCCGAGCTTTCATCGGCGGATATAACATTGTATAGAACAATATTGAGCGGAACAACAGAAAGTTTTTTATAAAAAGCACTGTCCACCGCTACAATGGCTGCCAACATGCCCAATGCTATTGCAGCAGACATTATTGCAAAACGAAAAGTTATGGCAAAGTTCAGCAGAAATAACACATAGCAAACAAAGGGAACTGCGAGAACTAAACTGAAGGGCCAGCCTAGTAACCCAGCGACGCTAAACCAGAAGATCGCCAAGTAAGCCAGTTTTAGTCTCTTGGAGAAGTAGTATTCCACGACATTGTATGTGCTGAACAAATTGCACATCAATGCAAATGACGAGGGCAACAACTCAACTGCGGCATGTGACATCCCAGTGCTTACCCCGCTAAAGAAGAGAAACCAGTTGGCTACTCCAGGGCCCACTCGTTTTTTGATGCGAGCATACAAGTGCAACTCACCTGCCAAAACGGCATACGCAAGAAATAGCCGGAGAAAATAAAAGCAATACTCTGGGGGAAATGCACTGAAACTATCAATAACCTTTGATAGAGGGAATAGCACGCAATAGTATGGTAGCAAGTAAGCCCATGACCGGATGGAGTATTCGGGAGAATACTCCCAGGTCTGCTTACCAAAGCCCCGGAGCAAGAAATTCAAAGGCTCCCAGTAATTGAAGACCTCGTCACAGTCGGGTATTATCTGGTTGAGAGCAGACCATATTCGAATCGCCGCGAGCAAAAGTATCTTTACCTTGTCGAGATACATGTTGTATATGATACGTATTGTAATTTTTCACGCAGTCTTCCATTGTTGTTGCAGGAAGCTACATGCACACCCATCCATATAATAATACACTAAATACTGCTTATAAATTGTTTTCGTAAATCGATCCGCTCCTCACCGTGCTTGGCTAGTAAATAAGCTCGATCTTCTTTACTTATATCCATTCGCTGTAGCCGGTTATCGTCTTCTCTGGTCCATATTCCCGAAACGTTCTCTGGTGGATTTCGGCTGGTATTGATCACTAGATTAATGTATTTCGAGACAAGCGAAAGATCACCGCAGCAGTTGGTCAAAATCTCAGTTCCAAAGGTCTTGTTGATTCCAAGCTCACTATGCAAAGAGTCCAACAAGAGATCAGCACCAGTGGTGGAGTAGTCTCGCGAAACAATCTCATTCACCTTATTCAATATCTTAGACAAGGATAAATGAAAAGAATCCCTGGAAAAGTACTTGGCAAGGATCTCTGGATCAAGCAACTCGCTGATAGATAGGGACGACTGCTTGTTTATTAATGGTATCTGACTTGGATTGGTATTCAACATGGCATTCTGTGATACCAAGTGGTTATCAATGTCTGCCAATGAGAGATCATTACGGTGCTCCTCAGACAAAAACAAATTAGCAGAGTCCAACTCATCAGCAGCCGAAACATGCGTCTTTTGCCGCTTGTCACTTTTATGCTGTGCTTGTAAGCTGTTTATTAGTCCAACTGCCGGGTTGCCGCTACCAATGAGATCATTGAAATTCATACCATCTGCTTCCAACGCCGATGAAGCCCCAAGCAGAAGATTTGCGTTCGATGAGGCAGGCCGCTTGATTCTCTTACTACCTTCAATGGCATCAAGTCTCGATCTCGCTGTATAGTTTTTCATGGCCTCTGCAACTTTTCCTTGACTGCCACAGGCCTCATAATACTGAATATAATTATCAACGCCATAAGCCCTTGCGAATTTTCGAAAACGATCTCTCCAGGCAGCCTTGGAATGATGTGGATGTTCCTTTTCAAGTGCCTCAAAGAACTTGTTTGGCAATGATGTTCTCTTTTCTCCCTTGGTGCCATAGTGGATCACACTCTTGTCTTTGACAGACTTACACAAAATATAGTCATCCTGACTAGTAAACTTGTTTTTCACCGTCATTGGGAAACTGTCTGTAATGATAAAATTGCCGTTTTCGTCCGTAAGCAAATTCCCTTCATTGTCAGTCTTGTACACATATTGGAGCTCCTTTTGTAAGTGGTTTCGGAATCGATAACGCACCGAGTTACCCGTGTGCCGGTTCAACTTTGCAGCAATTTCATGAAACAATTTATGTGTGGCCCGTCGACGAGGATTCTTCCGCACCTCCTCTAAGATAAATTGATCTTCGGCATCGGTGAATCCATTCTTGTTAATATTGACGATAGAGCCGGTATGACTTCCACTAGCAAGGGTCATGGCCATCTGTGTATTGGAAATACTTTCACTGGCACTATCAAGAACCTCCGAAGCATCAACCGGCTTGAGTACCTGGTAATCCTTCATTCGTAAAAATGCGCCATTTTTCACGCAATCAAATACAAACTCAGGTTTGTAGCTAGGCCGACTACCAAAATAATCGTCTGAAATAATATATCCGCTCTCATTGCTAACAACTTTACCTCCGTATCTTTCTATTATTGCTCGTAGCAGTTCTCGGTTTGGTTCTGTAGATGGGATGTAGAAGCTAGCTGGTTCATTTCTTGACAGGTCAAAGAATATCAGATCAATCTTCACAAGTTCAGCGGGATTTAAAACAGAGCTGGAAGGCGCGTTGTTAAAATCATTAACAATATCGGACACATCGGACTTGTTGCTCACTTCTGGATCTATTGCTGCGTTACTGGCTAATAAATTTGACGCACTATCTAAAGATGTGGGAAGCAGAGGCATGGTGTTGAGTTGTTGGTGAAGTTGGTGAAGTGATTAATCAAAACATACACAAAATGTTGTGATGTAGCAAAATTCTTGCCCACAGTTACCCGGACAAATATGCAGCTCCGATGAGCTTACATAAATGTTTACTAGGAAGTAAGCAATAAAGTGATCCTGGTTGACTAGTATTTGACTAAATGAAACTCTCAAGACCAATTACATACACGGTGATTGGAATTATATTCTCGTCTCTAGTAGGCGTAATGTTCTTGTCCGTGATGACCGGTAACGGCAACTTTTTGCCCTACATGTCTACTGTCAGCCATATTGACAGCTATATTGAACCAGATATTTCAGTGATTGAAAATTTTTCGAGTCTGAATGGGACCGCAAAGCGTCCTATTTCAAGAATGATATTGTTTGGCGATATTCACGGCAGTTATGACGCATTGTTGGAATTGCTACATAAGGTATCCTATAGCAAGAAACATGACAGATTGGTGTTTATTGGCGATTTCATATCCAAAGGAAAGAAAAGCTTTCAAGTCTTGGACTTTGCCATTGAAAACAAGGCGGCCTGTGTTCTTGGAAACCATGAAATTAGAATCTTGAAAAAATACACCAAGTACTTTGGTCTTGCCAGTCCACGGTTCTGCACAGAGGTAACCAACAACACATGCAAAGGTGAACAGTTTGACAATATTGATTCTATCAGAACAAGTAAATTCAAATTTGACCAGGAGCTCTCTATTGCCAAACGGCTAAAAAGGCGCCACATTGACTACATTACAAACTGTTCTGTTATCCTTGAACTAGGGCCTGTTGGTTACGGATACGAAGCTACAAGTGCAAAATCGTCACAGGATTCACAGAATGTCCTTAAGAAGCACAAGAAATTCAATTACACGCAAGCTATAGACGGTTTAGCTGTACATGGCGGACTTCAATGGAATTTGAACCTTACCTCCCAGAGCGTGGAGGTGGTTACAAATATCAGAAGTCTTTACAAACCAGACTATATCAAGCCTTCGTACGATTCAAAAGGCTCTGTGGCGCGCAATACCAAGCCTTGGTCTAAGATCTGGAACATGAAGCAAAATGAGCTTCTCGATTGGAACCAACGAAAAATTGTATTCTATGGCCACGATGCTTCACGGGGCCTAAAGTTGAAGGAATACTCCAAAGGATTAGACACATCCTGTGTCACTGGCGGCCAGCTAAGTGCCATTGTTTTGTCAGGAAAGTACAAAGAAGGCACTAAAGACATTATATATTCTCAGAAATTAGTCCAAGTTGATTGCTAGACATTTTATATTCTCAAATTTTAATTCAAAAGTCACTAGCGATGCAGAATAATCTGACATCATTCAAAGTGGTTGTTTAGGTAGTGGTCGGATATTCTATATTCTCAGTTCGTTGTTACATATTATTGCTTTTAGATTATTATATATATAATTATACTATCACACTGTAAACTTACTTCTCCTCTGGAGATGCAGTTTCCGAAACTGCCACTGGAATGCCCAAGCGAAACTCATCCTTAGTACTCACCCACCGGAACAAAGCTTTATGGTCAACCATGGGCCTTCTCCGTTTGTTTCTATTTGATGCTTCAGCTTCTTCTTCCTCTTCTTTGGCTAAGGTCTTCCAATCACGCACCTTTTTGGCCCGCTTCTTTAACAACTTATTCAAGGTATCTTGCTTTTCCTCTCTCAATTTACGCTCATTTAAGTTCTTTCTTCGTCTTGCCATCTCAAGCCTCCGCAATTGCGTCTCCTCCTCCGTCAAGACTTTTTTCTTTTTAATATCATTGGACAATGACAAGAAGTTTTTCGACTTGCTATTGCTCTGGTTGGTTGTCAGCACAGCCGAGTCTTCTCCACTCTCCATATTATTCTCTTCCAAATACTTCCAGCGCTGTCTCTCGGTCATTTTGGTCAAGTCAGGCGTGCTAGAAGAGTAATCCTCAAATTCTTCGTCATATGTTTCTACAGGCTGGCTCAATTCCTCGCTTAGAGCACTCTCTGGCTCCTCAAACTCATTGTAGTTTACCTTCTGCATTCTTGATCGTTTTGGTCTGGTCTCCAGAACATTCTGAGAGGCCCGAGGCTGCTTGCTAGTTTTGCTTCTGTACTCGGAGGAATCATCATCTTCATGGTCCACAATCTTGCTTCTACCCTTTCTAACATTCAATTTTATTTTTGCATGTTTATTCCGGTATCCTGATACCCTCTCATTCTCTTCCTCATCTTCCTCTTCATCCTCTTCCTCCTCGTCATCTTCCTCGTCCTCCTCTTCATCATCTTCAAATCCTTCGTTATCGGCATCCTCCTCTTCAATTTCTGAATCACCAAACTCCTCTGGTGCTGCCTCTTCAAGGTCGCTTTCTCTGTCCATCGGAGCCACTGTGTTTAGCTTTTGGTTTGATCTTTTAAACTTCTTGTCGTCCTCGATTGAAGACAAATCTGAATCGCTGTAGCTCATGAGGATAAAACACTTGTCTGGGCCTCAATTTGCATTGAATGATGTGCAAGTGCTTCAAATCAACATACAAAAAATAAATATACTGGTGAAATAAAATATTCAATTATACATTGCAATCAGTTTTATAATTGTTTGGTTATAAAAATAATATTTGCAAAAAAACGACCTCGGAGAGGATCGAACTCTCGATCTTGCGATTAACAGTCGCACGCCTTAACCAGCTTGGCCACGAAGTCCTATTTTAGCGATTGTAACCAGTTAGGCATTACATGTAAAAGTCCAAAATCCGTCGTGAAGAATCTATCACGATTGATATTAGGTTACATGGAGCTCGCCAGATGGCGTATCTAATGTTGACTCTTCTCTTATGGGAATGTAACACTGGTATGAATGAATAAATATAAGTAATAGTAGTGAGCTCAAGTGTGTACGTGGGTAAGAGTGATTCCACCTGGCTATATTACAAACGTAACGTAACATAGTAACTAGGATACAAGTTGGTAAAATAGCTAAAATATGAAGCATGTATAGTGCTATAGACTATGCACTACAGGTCTAAAATAAGAATATTCTTCCATGGCTAAAATGAAGGTACTAATCAGCCAGAAGTCGTTGGGTCCAAATAGTCAATGGCTAGTAATCAAGTAGATATATTGCTAAACTGGAAATAAAACTGTTGTTATTATATTCTCTCACATAGCGTCTATTTATACGTGCTTGCTTTGGCTGAAGTTCCGCGACAAAGTGTCCGGTTTATGATGGCCTCTTGAGTTACAGAAACAATTGAAAAAGTTGATTGTTAATAACCTGAATAACTTGAAGAAACTTTTATAGCAAACTTGCCCATTAAATAGATGCAATTGACGAGATTTTAATCAACTTTAATTGCATCCGCAGCCGCCTTTGGTGGAACTTTAATCTGGTCAACACCATTGCTCAGTGAATATTTAGTAGTAGATACACCAACAGAAGAAACAACAGAATCACCTCCAAAAAACAAAAATCTGATAATAGAAATGAACATTAGAGCATGAATGAACGCCCAGTAACCAATGAATAAAGTCCGGGTGGTATGGTTTGTAAGTATAAGTTTTAAGAAGCTGTAAAAAAAGCGCTCTATGTCATTGAGTTTCCGATCAACCTTTTTGGCGCCTTCTGTGCCGACATAAGCTTGAAGTGACTTTAAAATACTGCTATTCTCAATATAGCTAAAAGACTCATAATCATCCATCAAGACATCGTAAGTTCCCGAAGCAAATTGGTCACTATATGGGTTATTTGATGTCTGTCCTCCTTTGCTTTTGATACCTGCCTTTGTCTGCAAGAATTTGACTTCAGTAGTTAAGTCATTAGTCTTCTTTGTATATTGACTAACTTGCCGCTTTAGGTCGTTAATGATTCTAGTAGATTCACGTGCCTTACTCTCTAGTTCGACGTTTTTGCTTCGATATCTATCTCTTTGTTGTGTGACTAAAGGCAATATATTATTATCGCCAGCAGTATTGACTGTAGGATCAATCATAGAAGCATTGTCATCGAACCCAGCGATTGACGCAGCAGGTGAGAGACGTCCTTGTGACGTTCTGGATCTTGATGGATGTATGCTTCTGGATGGCATTCTGGATACTCCACTGTACATGCTCATGGTATCCCATTCATTATTGTTACCTCCGAAATTAGCAATATTTGATTCCAAGTTTTCATTAATAGTCTTCAAATTTCTCTGATTATCCTGGGCATGTTTTAATTTGTCATTTAATTCATTAATTGTCTGCTCAAGTTGGGTGTTTTTATTTCTGTACTCCACAATTTCATTATTCAATTTTCGATTTCTAATCATGAAGCCATGATCGAGTCCCTTGTCTGAGCCCTCTCCTAGATCTAGCTCAAGGGATCGAAGGATGTTTAACTCATTTTTAATATCTTCATAGTCCTGGTACAGACTGAGATTGGTCTTTAACTCTGCGACTTTCTTGGAATACGACTCATTTTTAGATCTCAATTCCTTGACCTCCTTCTTGATGTCCTCTGTATTTCTGTTATAGTTACGCTTTTCAGTGTTAGTCTTTTGCAACAAGACGGAATTATTATGTTCCAATTCTTCGACTAATTTTCTCAAACTATTCACCTCGTCAGACCCCTGAATTTTTTGTAATGATTCTCTTAATTCCTGATTGCGTTTCTCCAACTCCACCGCTTTGTTCTTGGAGATTTGCAAATCTCTAGCAAGTAGGTCTAGTTCACCACGAGATGGGCCGGCTAAAGTTTGTACGCTTTCTTGTTCCTCCTCCTCCTCTTCATCATCATAGTCTCCTAATAATTTCCGCTGAGCCTTTAGCTTGTTCTTGGATATTTGGTTCAAGGCTTGCAACTCCTCGACTTTTTTATTCAAGGTAGCGATTTGCCTTTCATAGGCCAACTCTTTATGGGCGGCGTTTTTCTCGATACCATCGATCTTTGACCTGTACTCGTCCTCCTTTAAGAGCAACTTGACGTTCACGGTCTCTGCATTTCTCTGCTCACTAGACAACAACTTAGCCTTGACACTTTCATAGTCGCTATAGCGATTTAATTGGTCCTGCAATTTTGAATTGATTTCCTTTAAGTCATTGGCATCTGAGTAAGACTTGAATGAGTTGATCGAGTGAGTCAAGAGAGGTTCTGGGTTAGGTGCATCGCTAATAGTTCTATACACCTTAAAGAACAGGTTTTCGACGACTTTGCCCTTTTTGGTTAGATGATCGATTTCATTTTGGTATAGCTTCAAGAGCGGTTTAATTTCCTGCAACTTTTCCGGGTCGTCGAGTTTTCTAAACGCCTTTGTCTTGGTGGCTAAGTCCTTTCTGGATATTAACAACTGTTTCTGGTTCTCTTTGATCTCAATAGCCTCAGAGTCCAAAGCCTTTTGTAATTCTGGCAAGTTGATTTCCTCCCAAGATGCGATTGCCTTTTCGAAATTTGTAACGGTGTCACTGGCTTCTGACATTTTGTTGGTGTACGATTGAGACACGATCAATCTAGGGATAGAATCGAAACACGTGACGTGTATATGATTGATGCCGGATGTTTTTTACCAGATGCATTAACGATTTATGGCACCATGGACACAAATGTTAATTTTTTAGGAATAGATGGCAGCCCCAACTTGGACCTAAATCTCGATCAGCTTAGTACTGTCAATTTAGCCCCGGGAGTGGACCAGATGGCACTACTAGAGCGCCCTCAACAGTCGACACCTGACTATATTAATCAGAATATGACTATGATGCAGCCAGGGCAACACCACCCACAACAGCATCACCAGAAACAGCAACCGCTGCAAAGACAAATCCCCATTCACAGCCCTGTGGCTATGAACAGCATGAATATGCCTGCGCCTCCGAACAATCTTGCTGGCACGGGTGGTACCCCTGTGATTCTTCTGAACAACAGCAGCTCACAAACAGGTGGCATGATGTCGCCAGTGGTCATGAACCTGGTTGGTGTCATGAACGCTGCGACGGCCTCTATGACGAACTCCAATTTGAGTGGCAACGGCCAGAATATTGACCAGAACAAGTTGACTATGCACCAGCTCCAGTCCTTGAAGGCCCGGCAGACGTATTCAAATTTACAGCTCCAGCAGCAGGAGCAGCAGCAGCAGTTGCTACTAATGCAGCGCCAGCAGCATATGAATCCCCATGTTCAGAGACACGGCCAGCATCCAACTATGGCACTTGGAAACCAGCAGGACCAGAATGCTGCGTACAGGCAGATAATGAACAGGCAGATGATGCAGAAAAGGGACCAGAATGGCCTGCAAAATGGGAGTATGGTTGGTCTGCAAAATGGAAGTATGGTTGGTCTGCAAAATGGAAGCATGGTTGGTCTGCAAAATGGGAGTATGGCCGGCCTGCCACAAAACATGGGTCAGGTATTGACCTCCCAACAGAGACAACAGATGCAGGCCCGAAAGCAGTCGCCGCGAATAATGACAAATAATGAGCGCATGGCGTATTTCTATCAGCAACAGCAACAGCAGCAGCAACAACAGCAACAACAACAGCAACAACAGCAACAACAGCAACAACAGCAACAACAGCAACAACAGCAACAACAACAACAGCAACAACAACAGCAACAACAACAGCAACAACAACAGCAACAACAACAACAGCAACAACAACAGCAACAACAGCAACAACAACAGCAACAACAGCAACAACAACACCACCATCAATCTCAAACCCAGCATCAAACACTGACACAACATCAGCCCCTGACACAACACCGGCTGCAGTCGCAGCAACCACAACAGACACAGATTCATAGTCAAGCCCAGACCCAACAAATCACCAGCCAGCCGCAGCAGAATCCTAGAAGACTCAGCCAGATTTCGCAGCCTGCTAGCCTGCCGCATCCTACCCAGCCAATCCAGATCCCTATGCCGCATGTGGTGTTCCAACCAGGTCAAATTCCAACCCAGTTGCCGCAGTCCCAACTGGTCCATCCTCTGCCGCAGCAGCAACATCCTCCGCCGATCCCACATGCGTACTCACCAAACCCACGTGGTCCAGTGAACGTCTACCGTCCCCAGCAACCGCAAAGAAGGTTTTCGCAAGGTCAGGGCCCCCACCAAGTGCCACAGCAACAAATTCCACTGAGCCACAGTCCGGCATTTGCAAAGTCAATTCCGTCGCTCAGCCCAGTCACCAACAACGCCAATGGATCCAAGAGCGGCTCGGCAAGCAATTTGAGCACGCCTACGTTCCCGTCTGCGCTTCCGAAAGTCAGCCCCAAAGCCGACGAGGAGTACCGGAACGGCAGGCTTGCAAACAATACCAGCAACCCGCGATTGGATAGCGACGTCGACGACAAGCATGCGGGCTTACAGGGTCCACAGAGTAGTCAGGTTCCGGTATCGGGCCCAGGGACATCCAAGTCCATGGAGAACGCGATACTACTACGCAAGTATTTGTCACTGATTGCAAAGAGCAGGTTTTTGAGTTTCTGTGAAAAGGTGTCCGTGACAAGTATGCACTTGAACTCCTCAGCTGGCGTTGTCAATCCGTTGCACAACTGGGAAGCCTTGGTCGGGAACTACTTCAACCCCAACATGGCAGTGTTGAGGTTTTCTGCGTTGAACAACGACAACACGGGAAAGGTCCATTCGTACCAGTTTGGGTACCCTATTATCGCCAAGTTCTTCAATCTCTTGATCAAGGACGGTGTCATGAAACTCGACCTCAACTTCCGTAACATGAAAACATGGTTCCCCCAGGACTCTCTTTCGCTGTTTTTCAGCAACTCGGTGCTGGAGATATACTTGGAGTCCACGGGGGTAATGGTGCACCGATACAAGGACGGGTCTGCGGTAGATATCAATTGCATCATTCGGTGCAGATTCAGCTGCTCCTCAGTCAGCTGCGGCGACGACAAGGGGAACATGAATAATGGCAACTGTTGCAACTTGAACAGCACCAGTGGGTTGCTGGCCATGTTGAGCAACTGTAACGAAGAAAACTTGAAAGTAGACATTATGGATATTCAGACTTTGGGCTTTAGCAAGTCACTCGACTGGAACAATATTGAGTCATTGTTTGACAGAATGGAAAGACAGAAGGTCAAAGATAAACTGAACGAAGCAAATGATGCAGATGAAGATGAAGATGACGACAGTGATGATGATGCCGATGATGATGACGATGATGATGACCGAATGATGGATGAAAACTCACAAGAAGACAAGAAACGCCTTGACGGACCTGTCAGAAAGGTTTTGAGTGAATCCTTCAAGTGTCTCACAGCAGTGGGTCCTTTTGGGTTGCAGGGAACCTCAATGAGGGCTATACAAATGATGGATGTAATGTCTATTTTAAAGCCGTTGATGGTGTATCAGGTGGAAACCAAAAACGGGTCGCCGGCAAAGTCATTCGACATGTTCACCCAGAATCTAAGAGATAAATTGGAAATGAGACACAATGAGGAAAGGAGTGCAGAGCTCCACAATGGCAGCCACGAAGTTAATGATAAGAAACGAAAACCCGGACAAGGTACCGACGATGAGATAGTCAGCCCGAAGTCGGTATTTCCTAATAGTCCCACATTAGACTATAATGGCCAACCATTGAAAAAGGTCGTCAAAAGATAGACAGCATGTATTAATATATATTGTATATTTTTCGTAACCGCACCAAGTGCTTCAAGCCCATCAAGTCAAGGTGTATGTGTTACCCGGGTGATTGGGGTTAAAATTTTTCCAGACTTGACATCCGCTTGAATTACAACTTAACCAATGACTAGCATAGTTAAGCCTTTGATAGTCACTGATAGTGATTTTTCCGAGACTGTTGTTAATTATGGTCAAATAATTGAAGGAATCACGAAAAACGATGAATTTTCCAAGAAATTCATTGAGTTATCGAACGAGATCGATGATAAGTTTTACGATGAGTTATTGAAGTCTACCGTGTTGTTAAAAGACTTGCCAGATAAGCAATTGGAAAGCTCCTTGAATTTGGTGTTCTATTTTATTTCTGACCCATTATTTTCGAGCGATGCTGGCAAGCCAGAGCAAGATAGATTTGCCAAGAACTTTAAACAATTGTTGGACAACATATATGAGATTTCGCCTGTGAAGAACCCGGCCTTCAACGACAAGTTGACCTTGAAATTCACCACCGTCTTAAGTGTGTTGACGATTTTTTTCAACTTGCTTGAGAACAATTCCAGCTTGAGATTAACGGTGTTGCAGAGCATATTGAAAGTGTATAGTAAAATCGAGGACCAAGACTCTTTAAGCGAGAATGTGAATTTCTTAAAGCCAATCTTGAAGAGAACAAATGCTGGCACTTTTGTGTTTGAAAACTATTTGGTTGACAGTAATACCAGTGGTGACGACATTGTGACCTTCACGGGTGACTTGTCTAAATTGATTGAGAATAACTTTGCCAATGAGTCATTAATAATTTTAAAATCGATATTGTTGAAGCACAAGCAGCATCAAAAGCCAGAATTGGTCGAGTCCTTGTTGATCAAGTCCTTTGCTAACCCAAGGGAGATTGACTTGTCATACTTTTCCAACTTCAAATTGGGGGACAGCCCAATTTTCCAAGCACTCAAATTATACATTGCCCCACAAAATAACTTGAAGGAGTTCCGTGACTTTGTCACCTCCACAAAGTTGCCAGTTAGCTCTGAAATCCTCATTAGCAAAAAGGAATACTTAATAGTGGCCAATTTAGCCTTAAAAGCGGCAGAGTCAAGCAGTTACCAGGCTCTTACCGAATCGGAGTCCAACCAGGGCACTACAGACAACAAATTATCCAGTGTTGCTCCAGTAATAAGCTACAAACAAATCTCAGATGAGTTGGGCCACAACAGCGATCTTCTCAAGATAGAGACTGTTTTGATCAATGCAGTGAAGTTGGGAATATTTGAAGGGAAGCTTGACCAGTTGAAACAAATTTTCACTATTTATAAACTTAACTTGATTATTGTTCTCGACGGAAGCGAAAACAATAAATTAAGAAAGAAGGAGTGGGAGTTTATTTTGAGTAATTTGAAGAACTGGAAGAACGGATTGAGCCAAGTGGCCAGCGTTGTGGACCAACAAAAGAAAAAGCTACACCAATCTGAAGACAGAAAGTAGTTTTTTATATATAATTATGTGTCGATCAATGCTATAAACTCATGATACATATGTACAAGATGGTTAAACTATCTCATGCTTTTCAGTAATTTCTCGTTTTGTTCTTGGAATCTGGTTCCGACTCTCTCGCTGTGTTTTAAGAACTTCTCTGTGCATTTAAGTACGCATCCCTCTTCTCTACTTGTTAAGGTCTTGGTGGTGAAGTCATTGACACAGTCTGTAAAACATCTTTGCACAAGGTCGGAGTACAACTAATTGTTAGTGCTGTTTAATCAGAAAAAAAAAGACATAAAGGGCATTACATACACGCATGAAATCCTTCATTTGCTTTTGCTCAACGAGCTTTTGAAAGTCTTGTTGTTCCCTAGAATTTAATTGGTCCATTGTTGGTTGGATGAAGGCAAATTTTGGTGATTTGAACGAAAACTTTTTTTCCCGCTAGATTATGTAAGCGACATGGCTAGATTCCGACGGTGTTCAAAGTAGGAGGTGACTAACATGGCCAAGACATACAGGCAAAGAGCACAAGAGACGGAGAATCCGTTGGTGAAAAAGTTATTCACTATAATAGAGGACAAGAAGACCAATTTGTGTGCCTCTGTTGATGTCACCAGTACCGCGGAGTTTTTAAAATTGATTGACCTTCTCGGGCCTTATGTGTGTGTGGTCAAGACACACATTGATATCATTGATGATTTCAGCCACGAGGGGACAATTGAGCCGTTGATTGCGTTGAAGAAAAAGCATAATTTCTTGATTTTTGAGGATCGCAAGTTTGCAGATATTGGTAATACCGTGAAGTTACAGTACAGCTCAGGGGCATTCAAGATCGCTACTTGGGCTGACATCACCAACGCACATGGAGTGACTGGTCCTGGCATCGTCAAGGGCCTCAAGGAAGCAGCAAAGGAGACTACCAACGAGCCTCGGGGATTGTTGATGTTGGCTGAGTTATCATCCAAAGGGTCGATTGCCAAGGGCGAATACACCAGACAGACTATTGAGATTGCCAATAGCGACCCGGAGTTTGTGGTTGGCTTTATTGCGCAACGCCAAATCGAGGGCCGTGACTGGGTTGTGATGACCCCTGGCGTTGGGTTGGATGATAAAGGCGACGGATTAGGTCAACAGTACCGAACTGTGGAGGAGGTAGTCGTAGGTAGTGGGTCTGACATTATTATTGTTGGGAGAGGATTATTCAAAGACGGGAGAGATCCAGCGGCCGAAGGAAAGAGATATAGAGAGGCCGGATGGAACGCCTACTTGAAGAGAATCCAATAGACACTATACACCCTGATATATGTAGCTTCTTTGGTTGCGAGCCCCGTGCATAAGTTGTAGTCATTAATCTAATTTGAGGTGAAACAGCATGGCTGGACTACAGGTTGGGGAGCGATTTCCCACGAACTTTAGTTTTAAATATATTGATCCTTTGGCTGATTCTGGTGATGCTAGCTGTAAAATTCCCCGCAATTTAGACTTGACAGAGGATTTTCTCAAAGACAAGACCGTTGTCATTGTTGCAGTCCCGGCTGCGTTCAGCCCTACTTGTTCAGACGAACATATCCCTGGAGTATTGCTGAAACTAAAGTCTTTTAAGGATAAAGGGGTCAATTTGGTACTTGTTGTTTCAAATAATGACGCATTTGTATTGAATGCATGGTATCGCCAGCTAGTTGATCCTGAAAGCGTGCCACAATCCAGGGACTTTCAGCTCTTATTTGTTAGCGATCCAAACACTGGCTTTTCAAAAAGTATCGGCTATGTTCAGGACAGCTCCAGGTTTGGAATGGGGCTACGAACAAGCAGATACAGTGTCATTGTTCAGAATGGCACAGTCACCTATTGCCAACAGGAGACCAAATCCGGAGTCACGGTATCCGGCGCAAAAGCTGTGCTTTCCAAGTTGTAACACCACAAATAATATACGCTACCAGTAACATGTAACAACAAACTGAACAGCCATTAATCTCTTTTCTAGCCACGGCTTGGCTGGTAGGTGTTTCGGAATGTTTACGCCTTAATCGTCCGATCATGCATCGTGATGTACCCTTGAAAATGGAACTCTTTTTCGTTCGATGATATCATCGTTTTTTCTCCCCAGCTAAATTCAAAAACTTGTCCAGCGCACTAACTCTGCTATATTTTTCGCTTCCCACAGTAACCTTGATCCACAGTTATTTCAGTTGGCGATCCTATAAGGCTACATTATTGCTAACCACACACCAATATTTGTTGATCTCTTGTTGGCATCTTGCTTTCGTGAGCTTTTTTTTTTTTTTTTTGGTGGAAGTTGGCGTGATTTTAGTCGCTCAAACCAATGCTGGAATACGATAGACCAAGAATGCCGTTACCAGGCGAGCAAAAACATGTTCCCTTTGGCAAGCATTTATTAAACAAGCTTACTTCAAAATTTGAAGATCTTACTACCGGATCAACGGACGAAGTCGACGCCGACAAGCAGTGCGATTCATACGATCCAAGAAACAGTGGATCGTTTAGCATATACGATAGCACTATTTTTGAGACTCCAGTGGCACAGGACGATCCGGCTGAGTATTTTGGCCAGACCCAGCATCCTGTTCCTTTAAAGAATGTCGACTCTGGGAATATGCCTATTGAAACCAACAAATTCTATGGTAACATATTGTTGGAAGATCAGACTTGTACGGTCTGGACAAATCCATACTCCTTATCGTATTCAAGAAATGACTACTTTGGTTTGGCGGTGTATCACACTACGGATGATCAAAAAGTCTATGGTCCTGGTGAGCCTAGCGAGTACTACTTGAATCCTATTGGAATAAAGTCTGTTGTATTTTCCGCAGCAGAGTTTGATTCAAAGGAGTCTGTGGATTTGAACTTTGCCAACTTGAAACAGTTTAGTGCCGACTTGACCTTCCTGAGTGCCAGTGAAAAGAGTCTGAAATTTGAGACCTCGCTTGTGCAGGGCATGGGCCTTATTACTGCCCGGTACCAGAACTTGACTGTGGAGTTAAACTCATTGGTTGGCTTCCAGTCGTTGGAGCCCGTTGCTTTGTCCAATGAATACTCTTTTTTCAGCTTGAAGAAGTATAAATTGACTCTTTTCAACAATGTTGTGTGGTCCGTCTACCTATGCGACTACAACACCTCCGACTCGGATTTCAACCTCTTAAAGGCAGACAATAACCGTATTGTTTCGGATCGCAAGTTTTCAAAGGTGACGGTACAAGTATGTTGTGGGTACAGCGACTACTACGACAGGGTTGCCGGGACATACGTAACCTCCATTGAATTAAAGGCCCGGGCAGAATTTGATACCAGTGCAAATTATTGCTTCAAATTTAATTCGAGTGGGTTGTCTTTGTTGAACAAACCTATCATGTGGGCATTTCCTCACCATGTTGAGTCATTCACCCCGCATATGCAGAACTCCTCCACGAACTTAGTTTTGGACTCTGCAGTTTTCGGTAAGATGAAAGCCTATCTTACCGATAGATTCGAGTTCATTGAGAACGATTTGCCTAGTAATATTAACTTTGAAATTTGGTCGTCGTTGCCTTCCTTTGATGCTAATACGAACTACTTTAGCCCAGAGGCATTGGCCAAAATTGGAAACGCCTTGGCCACTGAAGTAAATGACGATGTGGAGAGCTTCTCGAATTTAGACTCGATGTATTTCAGCGGTAAGCAGTTGGACAAGTATGCATTCATTTTGTATGTTGCACACTACATTTTACATGACCAGGATAAGACGAAAATTTTGCTTGGAAAGTTAATCAAGGCATTTGACCGTTTTATAAAGAATCAGCAGATCCAGCCTTTGGTCTATGACAACACCTTCAAAGGTTTAATCTCTAAAGCCGGCTTAGGTGGTGACCCTGGTTTGGATTTTGGTAATTCGTATTATAATGACCACCATTTTCATTACGGATATCACGTGCACGCAGCTGCGATTTTGGGTAAAATTGACAAGGAGCTTGGGGGCAATTGGTTGGCAACAAATAAGAAATACATCAACTTTTTGGTTCGAGATTTCGCCAATCCAACCGAAAATGATCGGTATTTCCCCGTGTCTCGGTCCTTTGACTGGTTCCGTGGCCATTCCTTTGCCAAGGGATTATTTGCATCAGCTGACGGTAAAGACCAAGAGAGTAGTTCTGAGGACTACCATTCGCTTTATGGGCTAAAACTTTGGGGGATTGTCAATGAAGACGATGCCTTGGTTTCACGGTCCAACTTGCAATTGGCTATCTTTAAGCGGGTTTGCAATAACTACATTTTGATGAAAAGTAACAATACTAACCAGCCAAAAAGATTTATCGGCAACAAAGTACCAGGAATCTTATTTGAAAACAAATGTCACCATGCTACATATTTTGGTGCCAACCTTGAGTATATACAGGGTATCCATATGATCCCAATTACTCCAATCTCTTCTTTCTTCCGTTCCAAGGAATTTGTCGAGCAGGAATGGTCAGAATTGCTCAGTGGTCACATTGATAAAGTCAATGATGGTTGGAAAGGAATCTTAATGTTAAACACAGCCTTGATGAATCCGAAGCAGGCATGGGACTTTTTCCTGCCAGACAATTTTAACCGCGGATTCTTAGATGGAGGAATGAGTTTAACCTGGTCCTTAGCTTATATTGCTGGCGTTGGAGGCGCCCAATAATTTTTTTACTTTTTTCAGCTTCTCCAATTTATATTATAGCTAAATAATCTACTTAGATACACACAATTTGACTCGTCGAATGTGGAAAAAAAAGATAAGGTGGCAAATACTGCCCTTATATGCAATGAATTATATTATAATACTATACTATAGCCTGAATGTATGTATGATATTAAAATATTATCTCAGCCAATACCACCTTTTGAGTACTTACATAGCCTGATGATGCCATGCATATAATTATTTTAGGTACTGAGGATATTTATTATATAGAGCACATCGCAAATCAAACGGCCCGATTCGATCCATCGATCCATGCAAACAACTGCTGGTCACTCAATCTACATTAATATTATTAAGCGTTTCTATTATTATTATTTTTTACATATATTTTACAATCAGCTACTCAACCAATAAGCTAAGTAACTCGTCAGCCTCGTCACTATTTTTAGACTCCAATAGGTAGTTTGGACTTTTAATAGTGGAGGTTCCATCTTTGCATTGCACAACAATTGATATTCCAGTGCGCCCAATTCTCTTGCAATACTTGGATTCCACCAATGCATCGATTATAGGTGCCTCAGTCTTAAAATCCTTAACAATCAATCTTCTCGAGTTCTCGTCCACAGTGTAAATCTTTAATTTGCTGACAGTAATAGGATTCCACTTGCCAGAGATGCTGCTCTTCTTGTGAAATCTGATTTTTCGCACTGCTAATAAAGAATGGTCCTTGACATTAAGGGAGTCCATCTTGCTATTGATAGAATCCATTGAAGCACTCATTGGCGAACAGCTTTGCAAATAATCGGAGCCAGTCTCCGAAATAGGAGAAACCGGGCTAAAAGCACGATTGGATTTTTCCGACATTGGAGGAGGAGGAAACATGTCAATTGTTGTCGCAGACACAGATGATACGCTTTCAAGATGAGAAAACTGAGAAGAGCATGAAGAACTAAATCCAGATGAGGTATTAGAAACAAATCTTCGGCTTTTCATAAGTGAAGAGTTTTCCTTTTGAGCTTGCTGTAAAGCTTGAAGCAAGTCACTTGAGCTAGAAGGACTGGAAGCCGAGATGTTGGTTAGCTGGTTTCTGCTAACGATATGAATATCCAAATTATTCACCCCCTGGACACTTGAGGAACTGTCAATTGGGATAACCAAACAAGGTTTAATTGAAGAGATGGACTTGTTAAGCTGCTTTTCCTTGTAGAAACTTATAATATTTTGGTCATTGCAAATTGACACTTCCAAATACAACTGCGAGTCAGAGACTTGGGTAAATCGACCACCCTTCCATTGGCACACAGTATACGAACCCTTGTGAACCACAACTGAGTCCATAGGCAAAGACTTTGCGCTGACAGAAGTGTTCAACGGTGAAGCAGCTTTGCTCTGATCACCAGTAGTAATAATAAGCTTCTTCCAGTTTCTATCTTTTCTTGGGGTCTCATTCGTAATTGTTTCCTTTGATGAGTTCAAGGCAGCTGATTTATCACTCATCATAGTAGCGTTGGATCTCTTGGTTTTCAAACTAGTAGATGATTTGCAATTTCGAACCTTGTCTTCTTTCAACGACTCCTTAGTCACCATTTCAAAATCCACTGATTTCTTTCGTCTAATAGAAAACTTGCTGCTCAATCTGCCCTTCTTGTTGTACTGTTCTTCTGCGTAAAACTTAGGCTCAGACTTCAAACCAAATTGACTCAATCTCGCCTTTGGTTTAGGAGTCTCAGTCAGCGTATTAACCTCAGTGGCACCATTTTCCTTTGAAATAGACTTGATATATTCTTCTTTTGGGATAGGAATATCTTCATCGTCCGAAATAACACTACCCTCACTGTGTGTCTCTCTTTGAGGAGTGATATCTGACTTTAAAAAGGACGGACTAATTGGACTGGTGGTCGCTGATATTGGTTTCTTTGGAGTCCCTACCGTGGAGAAGGAATAGTTGTTCGGAATATTGTATGCTGGAGAACCATATGGCCGAACTGGAGAACTGGCAACTGACAGAATAGCACTACTGTCATTGATCTTGATAATTTGCTCAAACAATTTCTGCTGCTGACTTAAGTCCAATTGCATTGATCTAGTTAAGGAATTTCTGGAACCACTTTTCATAGAATTTTTGGAAGTGCTCTTTATTATTGAATTTCTAGAGACATTCTTCAGAGAATTCTTATACATACTTTTCGCAGAACTGCTCTTTGTTACCATTGACTTGTTGGAGTTCGACTTGGCGATCGAATTTTGACCCTTTGTAGCTTTCATATTGTCAATCTCCACAGGAATATCGATAGCTTTCTTGAGGCTGATAACAGACTGTCTCTTTGGCTCTGTAAGAACTTCAAGTGGCTCTGGAGTGACCATTCTCTGTTTCTTTCCGAAGAACTTTTTAAGACCAAAAAAGGGGCCAGACTTCTGTTTTTGTAAGACAGGAACAGGTACTTCCTTCTTTTGAAACTCGGTGAACTCGTTCTTTAATTGAGTCACTGCTCTTCCAATGGACAATGCTGGTGAAGGGCTTAAGATATCCTCTTCCTCTTCCTGAACATCATTGAGGGATGTTAACTTAGAGCCTTGTGAATGAGAGGTTGGAATTCTCAAATACTTGAATTCTTCAATGCTTATACTAGACAAACTTCGTTGGTTGGACTTGGCTTCAGCGTCAGCGTTAAAAAAAGAATTGACAACTTTTGGAGAATTGGACACATCGGAAATTGTGGTAGCCCAGTCACTAGAATCGTCTTTCAACAAAGTTTCAAAATTATTGATCTTTTGGGACTTTGATATCCTGCTGGATCTGCTATTCACTCTAGGTCTTTTTTCAAACTGGAAATTATTGTCTGTTTGTGAAGTCTCGCACTCTTCTTCCAACTGTTGAAGAAAGGAATTCAATTCTGGCGTGGAAGCTCTTTTTTGAAAAGTGGAAGACGGTTTGCTGTTCATTGGAATGTTTAGAGGCGCAATACTGCTTCTATCGCTGTATGTGGCAGGCAAGAAGCTGATTCCCAAAGCATCTGTGACGTCACTCTTCAATTTATTGTGGGACTGAAAAAACTCACCAGAGTGGGTAGCAGAGGAAAATAATTGCTTGAAAAAAGGTATCCAGTTGTTGAACTGCTCGTTGTCAAGACAGGAAATCTTAATTGTAATATTTTCTTTCATGAGCACGATTTCGTTGGCAGATTTGTTCATGGACTTGATAAACAACTCATCCTTCTTAATTGGAGGAAAAAGTAAGTTTCTGCCAATGGTTGAGTCAATAGCACAAATTGCTAGCCCTGATATTTCGCTAAATTTCAATTTAAGAGAGCCCTGGTAGCTGTGCTCCACTTCGTCGGTGGGAACCATGGAGAACTGAGAGATGGCTCTAACATGTTTGGTTACCTTATACTGGTCTTCATTTACCACGGATTTGAGAACATCTTCCAAGACCTCATCCTGGGTGGCGATCAAGAATTCCTGTTTCTTTGCGAGTTTATCTAGCTTCAGTAACGATTTGTTGGTGTGTGTTTCATGCAACTGGCTATAGTCGCATACAAAATTGTCGCTGAGCAAAATCAACTCAATCATTTTCTTGTTTGTGATTTTATCGAGAGAATGGGAAAACTCAAACTCAAAGTAGTCTCTTTTCAAAGCCGTGTTCAAATCAACAAAAGACGCGTCAGTCTTGCGCAATGTGGATATGTCTCTGGTCATTGAGGTGCCGATTGAGAAATAGTCACAGTACAACTTTTCATTGTTGAGGTAGTCTCTGATGATGTTCCATTGTATAGCAGCAAACTCTGCACTTCTCTTGAAATTATTTGTGATTTCCGCGAACATGTACCGCAAGGAATAGTCATTGAACTGGAAGCCAGGAAGGGAGTTTTCGAAATTTTGGGACAAACCGTGGAACCGTTCCAACAATTTCACCAAGGACTTGTATCTGATGAACGGCAATTTGTTCAAGCTGAGTAGGTTCTCCGGGTCATATGGGTTGTACTTGTAGCCTTTGGTGTAGTCAATATATGCTGTGTGAAACTTCAAGCCCCACTGGCTAATGTCACGGAAACAATAAATCTCTTGCAACTGTCTTAAAGGTGTCTCGCGTAGATACTTGTTCAATATGTCAGATAAGTCATTGTGAATTGCTACCAAGTTTTCCACTGGTTTTTCTGCTGGTTTTTCTGCCTTTAAAGTCATGAGACTGTCGTGGTACAATTGCTCTTGTCTCTGAAGGTCTTGCAAGCATTGGGCTCTCAAAGATATTGCGAGGTCTATTTTGGTAGCCTTGGGGGAATTAGTCTCCACCAGTAATTCATTAAGGACCTTTAAAGATAACTTGGAAACAGACATGGTAGGTATGTAGAGAAGAAGATGAAAATTGTGCAAGTGTAAATATTAAATTAGAAGTATATGGAGTCAGCAAGTGCTAATTAAAACCTAGATCGGACGCTGGCTGCTCAATTACATTATTTCAAAGGGATAATAAGTACATCTGGTGCACACAAGGATTCTGCACAACACGATCGACGCAGGCGTTTTGACGGATTGAGGAAAGTACTTGGGTCGTGTTTAGCCCCTGCCAGGCACTTTATTGGGTAAATCCTGCATGCTTTCGGTGACCATTGAAATTTGACAGTCCAAACAGCCTGCCCTCACAATTTTAATTAAGGTTAGATGCCTGTACATTGTATAATAGTTTGCAGTCTGTGCATTGGTGTCTTACCTTGATCATTGTATGGGTCTCGAAGGGATGTGCATTACCTACATGGTCGGGTCCTAATTGGGCACAAATTGGCTAGCAAATTTATACAAATTGACTTGGCCATTATATACAATGGGAAGTTTACTAGCACGTCTTTTAAGTCGCATGTACTTGGAAATCCCGCTACTATGATTGCGGTGGAGGACTAGTATCCACTTTTACAATTCCCACTTCGTTTCCGTGTAATGCAGGTTGAAAAAAAAAATATTCAAATTTTGTACCCGGAATGGTAAAGCCAATGGGACGCGTCGAGGGTCGCGGTGGGACCAGAAATACTACAAAAGAGGTTAGACATGATAGAAAAGATGCCAGAAATAAAAAGGATGTTAGGAACAAGAAAGATGTCCGAGAATTGGGGTCCAAAAGCATCTTCTTTGATCCGGAGTTGAACCCAAAAGGTATTGCCCCTGCTGGATACACTAATTACTACTACCCATTAAAGTACCCCCATCAACACCAACCCGACGAGTCCGTATTGTGTATTCCGCTTCCCCGCGGGGCTCCGCCCAAGTTCTTCAAAGCTGCCAAGAACCAGGTCGTGTTTTCTTCCGAAGAAACCATCCGTCAGCCAATGGTGCCTACCACTGTACGTAAGCGGGCCAAGGCGAGCGAAAAAACTGATAAACGAGTCAAACTTGAGGAGGCTACAGACGGCGACTGATATTTACATTAGTTCCCTTATTTATATACAAGTTAAAAGTTGTCGGATAGCACCTTGATCAAGATTTCCCAGGTACCAAACATTATCACACTATTAGGCACGGTTCGGAGCAAGTGAGGAGTTAAGCCGCCATACATTGAGGCGAGGCCTTCTTGCTTGACAATCAATTTGAAGCACTGCACCACCCCGGTGTATTTGGGCTTACCATTTTCCTGTGGTGCCTGCCGAAGTCTGGTTCTCACCACCTCATGCGGATATGTTATGATGGAAGCAATAAACTTTGCAAATCCAGCCGCACCGGATCGTGCAGCCCATTCATACGCCCCGTCAGCACTAGATGGCTTATATCCGGGCTGGCTCTCACGATGCAACTGTCTCTTTAATAAAAATGCCTTCAGCTGCTCGTACAACATCCACTGGATGATACTCTCGGCCGACCCCAAATAAGAGGCCGTCAAACCCTTGTATAACGCGCCGATTCCTTCGGTGCGCACCACTTTTTGGAAGCAGTCATACGAGTTCTTGTACACCCGCTGGTTTCTGTTCTTGTCCAACTGTAGTCTAGTCTTGATAAGCCAGATGGGATTTGTGGCTGTGCTGGTCACTATTCCAGCATTCGCAGCCGACACTAGATGTATCCAGGTAGCCTCCTGGTCGTTATTAAAGTTCTTGCTCAAAAACTGCTTCACTACCCCATAGGTGAAAAAGTTGATTGACCGCGCAGGAATCACACCCACCAAGTTGGGACCCAAGCCTTTGAACAACGATCGCCATCCTTCCACTCGATACACATTGCCTAGTATCCCAAACGTCTCCTTGAAATGCTGCATGCTTTGCATCACCATGTTGTTCGACTTGACAGTGGCATTGTACGTCTGTCGATAAGTATCACTCTGGAGTCTCGTCTTCACCACATCCAAGGGACATGTCACCACAGCCCCGGCCATTCCTCCAATTCCTCCAGCAATGAAATGAATCCACGGCTTGACCTCCTTCACCTTGGTGGCATGGCCCTTCGTACTAACATCACCCAAGGGTAGTGGCTCTTTGTAGTTCAAATTTTTTTCATCTGATCCCAAGTATGGCATTGACGCCTCTGCGACTTCTTCCAATTTCCTTAGTTGTGTCCCTTCAGTTAAATTGGTCATTAGTATTATATTTTTTCCCTGTCCATCAGCTGTACATGGACTGAAAACATTTTTTTTTTTTCACCGCACAAGGACGCCATTAGCTTACAGGGTAATGGAACCAGAGACACGGCAACAACACTACAAGACTACTGTTATTGTTATAGATACATTTTTTATGACAATTATTTATCAAAAAAATAAAACGTAGATTCATGCCCTGATAAATATAATGGAGACATCGCTTCTCCTGAATTATATTAAACAATCACATTTTAATATTAACTCATCTCAATCCATTTATTCCTCATCTTCGGCAGCATCTCCACCCTTGGCAGCGTTCTTCTTCTTAGTTCTACCTGGCTTTCCTCCTCCGTATGGAGAGTTTGGAGCGAAGTCAATGAATTTTTGGGAGTCCAATCTAACCATAAAAGATGGAATAGAAACAACTTGGGATCCAACAGCAATGTGTCTTTGCAAAATCAAAACTCTGGCGTGGTGGATAGATCTGGCCAATCCTAACTTGAAAACTTGGGTTTGCAATCTTCTCTCCAAGAAATCCTCGGTCTTCAAAGCCAAGACATAATCCAACTTCATCTTGTCTTCTGGCAAAACACCAACTCTGACCAAACGTCTGATCAAAGCGTTACCCTCGAACAAACGCTTTGGGTCCTTCTCGTCTCTGGTCAACAAGTCTCTGGCAGCACGACGAATCTTAGACAATTGGAAGTTGATTCTGTAAATCTCGTGTTTGTTCTTCAATCCGTATTCACCGTCCAACTTCAATTCACTGTCCAAACGAACGGATTCGTATGGACGTTTTGGAACGGAGTAAGTTTTAGAGTATGTTCTTGGAGCACCTAAAAATGTTAGTTAATGGTCATAAACATGATGAATAGAACAATCGGTGATTGATATGATAATGTTTCTAATGTGTCGTTGTCGTTTGTCTATCATCTTCAATGTCTAAGGCGAGTCCCCGACAACGATCATTAAAATGGTAATATATCTTGAAGTTCTTGATTTAACATTTATCATATTTCCCTTTGTCTATTCTCCATTTCTTTTAATACATACGAGGCATGTTGCTTTATTCTCTGTTTTACCCTTTATTAAACAGTTTTGAAAAGGTTCAAGGTCAATTTTTTTTCACTACAGTACAGACTCGCTGGATGCTACGGTGCATGGTTATGTGACCCGGATTCAAATCAATAGGACATTTATTTTTCACGGTCACTCACCTGCAGTTGCTGGTGATATGCACGTGCATTTCAGTAGGGATGGCACTATGGTTTAATCGACACGAGCAATGGTGTAGCCACAATGTCGCAAGTGCCTGGTGCTGTTGCTGAGACCAATGGAAAGCCCAATTTTGATTATTCGAGTGTGCCTATAAGTGAGATAGAAAACGCCCGGATCAAGTTGCTTGGGTTGGTGAAGTCGCTAAGTAAGCTACTCGATGAGATTTCACGAAGACGGCAGTTGGGTCCTGATGTACATAATCAGTTTGCGGTGATAATAACGCAGTTGTCTACCTTGTCAGGCTCGTTGTTGCACAATCGTGATATATTCTTGTCTAGGAACGTGTATCCCCTTCCGAATTTCCCCTCCACGGAACAGGAAGGGTTGCTTAATACGTTGTTGAGAAAGAAACCAGCACCAGAGACTTCAGAGTGGATAGACGGTGCCTCTCAGTATGTGGCGGAACTAGGGGTGAATATGAGTATCAAAAGGGATGTTGATGTTGATTTTATGGCGAATTGTTTGGAATTATTTGAGCAGCAGCGGGACAAGCACAATTTCTTTTCGGTGTTTACGCAGCAGGAGATTGATGATGGGGAGAACCAAAAGACGCACGATTACAAGATTGATAAGAAAGTGCAGAATAGTACTGCGTTGAAGGGGAAGTCTGTGAATGAAGCACTTCGGTTTATACATAGTGGGGTATAATACATAGTGGGTTAATATAGTGGGTATAACAGTGTGGGTAATGGGGTAGTATGTGAGTAATGTGTGATAGTATGAGTAATGAGTAATGTGTGATAGTATGAGTAATGAGTAATGTGTGATAGTATGAGTAATGGGTAATACATGGTAACGTATCGTTCATTAGTTTGTTATTGCAGCAGCCGGTTTCCAGACGTGCAACGAGTTGTCATTCGCCGTCGATGCCACTAGCCAGTCATCATGGGGGTTCCAGCTAATGTCATTCACACCAAGCATATGGCCCTGGTGCACAAACAATAGCTCGTCGGGCTTCTCGGTGGTCTTCAAGTCAGAGTGGTCTCCAATTCGAGCCATGTCCCACAACCTCACTGCGCAGTCCTCCTGACCTCCACTGGAAAGCACCTTGGGGACTCTGCGGTTCCAGTCCAACACTGTGATCGGACCGTCATGGGCATTGTGTATTATGTGGATAGGCTGGTGAATTGCCCGCGTGTCCCATATATTTATGGACCCGCTGTCGTCGCCTGTAGCCAAGCAAAAGACGTTCTCGTGGTTGACACTCAATGCATTTATCACGGACGTTGACTGGGTATTGCACAATATCTGCTGATGGCTTCTGGTGTCAAAGACCCGCAAGGCCTTGTCCTCGCCGACCGACGCAAATATCGAGTCATGCTGCGTCATCCATTTCACGTCATTGGTGCCTCCAGTGTGTATCTGGTTGTACACCTGCACGGGACCAAGTCTCAGGGTGCTAGAGTCATATGTCTTTACGTCCCAGAGTGCGACGTCACCGTCCAATGCACACGACAATAGCAGTCCTTCGAGCTGTGTGTTCCAGCTCAAGCCAAACCCCTCTTGCTTGTGGTGGCTCAAGGTTATCTGAGGCTTGAAGTCGTTTGCTCGAATCGACGACGAGTGTTTTGTCCGGTCAAAAACATACACCTCCCCGGCATTGTTGATACTACAGATTAAATCGGGGTTCTGTGGCATATACCGTGCCTTGTTCACGTCCCCTCTATGAAGAATGTCTTGCACATTCAGTAGCTTCTTAAACCCCGCCTTGGTGCTGTCATTGGCAAGAAATTCCTGGGTGTCGGGATCGTACTTGTCCACGGACGCAAGATTCTCCAACCTCCGCAACGCCACGCTGGATATTTTCAAGTTCTCTGGAGCACACTGGGAGGTAAACGTGCCGTACAAGAGCCTGTAGGTGGAGCTCTGGTCATGAGTCTCTGCGTCTGGGAACCACTCAATGGACAATGAGGGCCATATCAACGAGGAAGTCAGGAGATATGAGTATAGATACGGCACATTTTTCTTCCACACGCGGTAATTACTATGCAGCTTATCCGTAATCAACACCTCTTCGTCTTGGACAACCACTTGCATTACTAGCCAGATGGATCGACGCGTCCACATTATACCAGTGTGGCGGTGAAATATCACGTGTACACTGGCCAATGAGCGGCTCATAGAACAGGGCCGCCGAACCGGGAAAAATGCTTGAAAACCCACCCTCTAAAATCGACAAACACTTTTACAGAAATGAGTTTCCGTGCTTGCAACAAGGTTGTCTTGAGAACCATTCGACCACTCAACACTCTTCGTGTTGCTCCAGTTGGCGTCAGAACTTTCTCGTCCTCTCCTCTCGCCAAGCAGGAGGACCCAAAGGCCAAGGCCAGCTCAATCATTGATGTCTTACCAGGTAACAGCATTGTCTCCAAGACCGGGATCTTGGCCACTGCTGCTGCTGGATCCATCTACGCTGTCTCCAACCAGTTGTACATTGTCAACGAGGAGACTATTTTGGTTGGTACTTTCTTTGCCTTTGCCGGAATCGTGGCCAAGTTCGTGGCTCCATTGTACACTGAGTTTGCCGACAACAGAGTCAAGTCCATCTCTGACATCTTGAACAGCTCGAGATCCACCCATGTCGATGCCGTCAAGGGAAGAATCGAGTCTGTTGCTCAATTGAAGGACGTCGTAAGCACCACCAGTGCCTTGTTTGACGTCTCCAAGGAGACCGTCGAGTTGGAGGCCAAGGCGTTTGAGTTGAAGCAAAAGGTCGACTTGGCCAACGAGGCCAAGGCCACCTTGGAGTCGTGGGTCAGACATGAGTCCAACGTCAGACAATTGGAGCAAGAACAATTGGCCAAGTCTGTCATTGCCAAGGTCCAAAAGGAAGTCACCAACCCAAAGTTCCAAGACAAAATTTTGCAACAGTCAATTGCTGAAATCGAGAAAGTGTTTAGCCAAGCTAAATAATCTATAATGCATCTGTTTAATATTCTGCTAAAGTTTTGAATTGGTCTTATATGAAAATAAACGAATAAAGCAACTGTAGCGTGTGCATCGGCCCCGTGCATGGATTAAGCACTGTCAATTTCCATCGCTTGCTATACATGTCCGAGGAGCAACTGTTGTTGACAGACACCATCCCCGGAAACAATGACATCGGTCTAAACCCCACTCCCAATCCCCGACAGGTGCTACGGATCGCCCTCAATTTGAAATTGTTGATTGACAAGATTGTCCCGGTACAATTTGAGGCTTCCCTAATCACTCAACCCTTCTCGGAGATTCTATCCGGCAAGGTCGTGGAATTGGCTTTGGAGGCTGCTGGAGGCAAGGGAAACGGCAGGGTCGACACAACCTCACGAAAGTATAGAGCATGTTTAATTTTCTGTCTTCTCACCTGCACCAGGTGGTATGGAAGCATGTCTGTATCGGAGCTTCATGACAGCGAGTTGTACGCCAGTAGATGTATTGCTGCACAACGGCTCGCTGCAATCATCATTGAGAACGAAACAGACTCGTATTACTTGTTTGTGGAGATGCTCTGCCACAGATACTCAATCAATTTGAACGATAAGGACTCCGAGCCGACCAATGCACTTGAACTTGCTGTCGACTTGCACTCCACCATTGTTATTGGTTCCAGCGGGTATCAGCGGTGTGTAAAGTGGCTCTGGCGCGGCTGGATCATTCAGTCCGACGAGGATCCTAAGAAATACGAAATCTACAAAAGTGTCAGCAAGCCCGGATTCTGGAATCATTTTGATACCGACAGAATCAAGACCCCAATGTACCAGAACTTTGTGCAGATCTTTGTCTCGTTGGTGTACTTGGGGTTTTACTCGGTGATTATCAATTCACTTCAATACGACTCTACTCTCGCGGCTTCGGAACTTGTCTTTTACCTCTTGACGTTGTCGTTTGTCATGGACGAAATCGTGAAATTGTACCATGTGGGATACTATTACATTGGCTTTTGGAACGTCTTTAACGATTTTATGTACTTGATCATTGCAATAAGCTTTGCCACAAGATCAGTCGCCTTGGTTAATCCTCCAGACAGTCACATCAGACAAGCTTACAATGAAATTGCCTTCAAATTACTCTCTTGTGCTGCGCCATTCATGTGGTCTCGGTTACTACTATATTTGGACTCAGAGAGATTCGTCGGGGCCTTGTTGGTGGTTCTCAAGGTGCTTTTTAAAGAATCGTTCTTGTTCTTTTTCTTGCTTATTGTGATCATCATTGGGTTCTTACAGGCGTTCTTGGGCCTCGACTCTGCAGACGGCAAGCGGGATCTCACCAAGCTTTTGCTCAAGATAATGTTCACTACTATTATTGGTGAGGGCGATATGGAATCCATTTCCAGTATTTCCTCTCCCTACGGCGAGATCTTGTACTATATATACTCCTTTTCGGTCACTGTGATTTTGCTAAACATTTTGGTTGCATTATACAACACTGCATATGAGAATATCATCGAGAATGCAAATGATGAATACCTAGCCCTTGTCGCACAAAAGACTCTTAGATATGTTAGGGCTCCGGACGAAAACGTGTTTGTTCCTCCTTTGAATCTTATTGAGTTTTTTGGGTTGCACTTGCCCTTTGGCTGGTGGATGGACCGGGATAGCTTTGAGTACGTGAATGAAAAGTTGATGCGAGTTTTATATGCTCCATTGCTTTTGATTGTGGCCGTAACAGAGTCCAGGAATGCAAAACGGGTGCACTATAATCGGATCAATGGTATGGATGATGATTCCAACGAAACAGACCAGGAATGGGATCTTAATGATGGTTATGACGGTGATGATGTGGACGCAAATAACGTGTCACTGAGAATCAACAGGGGTTGGAAGTCGCAAAGACTTGCAGAGGCCGAAGATCCTGAATTTTCCATTGACATTGATCAATGGGTGAGTAAAGTAGATAAACTATGTCCTCCTCTTGAGATTGCCAATGAGATTGGCATTAGATGGGACCAGTACGGTCTATTCAAGGAAGTAAGGGAGTTGAAAAGTGTGTTGAAAGATTTGGTGGAAGAAAATAAGAGTCTTAGAAAGCGATTGGAGGCTACAAATTCAGCTTAGCCAGGTACACCATAGCCTTTTTGGCAATGTATTAATTAAAATGTTTGGTTGGTAAATTGCATGTATGTTGTGCCGGGTAACTCGGGTGTTTTGGCTAAACTCTGACTCGATTCCATTGTCCCATCCAACAGGAACAACACCATCAGGTTGGTATTCTGGAGAAAGTCAATAAGTGCAACGCGATTTGAGATAGTACAAGTTATTTTTTTTGTATCACTTGTCAAATATTAGCGACATATTATCAACTGATTAAACTCTAATTACGGGAATTCCCTGAGCAACTTTGGTTGTTTACATTTTAATTAATATATTATTGCAGGCAACGTGAACCATGGCCAAGACATGCTACCAACTAAAACCGGTGCCTGAGGGTACGATAAAGCCCATCAATGCAAATTACCAATTGGAAATAGTACAGCAGCCGCTCCAGGCTAGAGCTTGTGGAAGCACAAAATCTTGTAAGTACAATTTGTGCCTGCTACTTTGGCGTCACCAAGGGTCAGTATTACTAACAAACAGTCGCCGGACGTCGATCGATAGACCCACCACTGATAGTAAAAGTGGCCTTGTACACCGGGCGAGGATCGGATGTCGTTGATCACTCGTACAATTTTTTGATCATGACGGTCACGGCTGAATTGGTGGACCAGAGCGAAGAGAACCTCGGGACACCTGCAAGTAAAAAGAATTTTAAAAAGAGAAAGCCGAACCTTGAGAAAAACAAAAACAATCTTATATTTGGAACTACCAGTGTGGCTGCTAATATTTTGACCAGCACGGGTAAGCCTGATGACGAAGATGCTGGCCTAAAGGCGTATTTTGTCTTCAGTGATATCTCCGTGAGATACGAGGGATATTACAGGTTAAATTTCAGATTATTCGAGTTCCCTTTGACTAGGCAGAACATCGTCCCTGGAACCACTGGCCTTATATACCGAGGAGGTCTCAAGACCGAAATCTTCAAGGTGTACAACGCCAAGTATTTCCCGGGATTGACGGCCTCTCCAAAGCTAACAGTGGTGTTGAAAAAGATGGGCTCAAGAATAAGAGTGCGAAAGTCTGCAAAACGACCTTATGAAGTCGATGGCCAAGAAAAGATGGGGCAGGACGGCAACATTGTACCGTCGAGCAACTTGAAAGTACTTTCCGAAATATCATCGGCCTTGCGGTCGGAGCAGGGCGCCGACGGGCAGAAAAACGGAAACAATGGCACTCAGTTCCAGCCAAATTTCTATTCACAGCAAGCAAGTTCCGCGGGCTATTCTGGTACATATCCCTATGGCCAACAATATTATACGTTTGATTACTCCCAAACAGGACAGAGCACGTATGGAATGGAAAGTAAAACTGCAGACGGTATACCCATTCCTCCGCCAAATATTGTGGCAGCTGCAACAGAGGCAGCTAATGCTGCTGTAAATGCACAGCAGCAGCAGCAACAGCACCAGGCAAAAGAAACCTCTGACGAAAATATAGATGACGAATTTAAAAAAGACGCACATAATCTTATCAAGGGCGAATAAAGAGAATGATTGGGGTACATTAGCGGACTATGTGCTGTTTTGTAGTGTTGTTTGAATTTATGGACTCACTGTCCTTCCAGGATATTGTATCATTGATACTAGATAATTCTTCTTTAAATTCCTCCTTCTTCATTAATTCACTAACGGCAACCATCTCCTTTCTCACCTCTTCAATGCCGTTTTTGACAATCTCAAAGTGTTCTTTGTTGTACAAATGCTTCAAGTTTTCTATCTTGTCTAAATCAATATCTGATTCAAACCACACGTCTTTGTTGTAGTCCGCGTCTAACCGCTTTTCCACCTTCTTGATGGAATTCAATAAACTGATTTGGGACTGCTTCAAGTCTCGGAGATTAGACTCGTAGCTCGAGGTGAAGAACGACCGATTTCTGATCGCATCATCCGACATCCGCTTGACGTCATCCAACACATCAATTTGTGTCCACAACTTATCTTGATAGTTGACGCTTGGTCGTATACTAGGCACCTTGTCCGTCTCTCTTGGGTACTCTGGATCTGCAATGTTAAGGTTACTGCGTGACCCCTCAAGAAAAGATTCTCGTTTGCCGGCAAGCGAATGTTGGAGATAGCTCTCATTTGATTCGCTGGGAGCCAATGGAGCAAGAAGATCCTTCAAGTTTTCGTCATAAAACAGAGTGTCTAGTTGGCTATCGTTTTCTTCGTACAACGTGCCAATGTGCTTGTTACTGCCGATTGACTGTTGAGGCGAAAGACTGAAATCATAGTGGCCAAGGGTATTTCTTCTATTCATTCTGGTTCTGTTGATGCTCTTCTGTGGCGAATATCCTGCTGCTTTACTGGGCAGTGACACCGTTCGCTTCAGGTTCACGCCTACGAGATAGTTGTCGTCTCTAGCGCGCTTCACTGATATTCCTGAATAACTAGATGTCGCGTCCATTTCATTGGCACTTATATTCTCTGTGTCTCCTATAGGAGACGTCATTATTCGTTCCAAGTGTGCCATGTTCTCAACACTATATCTAGTGTACAGTGGGCATCCAAATAATTTATGTGATGCCTTACGTAATCCGAGTTTGCCGTTATACGAAATCGCCTTGATTTACGAGCGAGTTTAATTAAAATAATCGGATACATTAAGAATCTTTATATTTTAATTTAAATAAGTTGAATATTTCTTATCCGTCAGCGTAGTCTTATCCATGAAGCCATCTACATTGTAATTATTTGCACTTCATAACCACCATAGCAAATTGAAGCAAACAATTCTTGAGGCAGTCCCTCAATTAGAAATTAATATTTTCAAAATGGTAAAGTGTATTTAGCTATTATTTGATTTTATCTAGCCAGTATTTGTGTTTCTACAACTTTTAATTGTATTTTCCAAGTGTATGTTTACACAACCATTAGTAAACTATCGACAAGCTGCTTTTAAAAATATCAACCATATTTTAAATAGGTCATTATTTGGGTTTAATTATTAGTTTATTTTTATTGAATCATCGACTTTCAAACTGCACCAACAGTTTTACCATCAAGGCATGAACGAGTCTCTACAAATCAATTTTAAAACTAACACTATAACAAACAAAGATTCCAATGGCATTAAATATAATATAGAAAGTGGAATGCTTCCGAAGTACATAGATATACACAATAAAAGACTAAAAGCAGTCAGATATTAGGCTTTGCAGGATCCCAAGGACCTTGAAGTTCGTTTTTATACTGCTGTAGAAAAATGAAATAGGCAGGACAAAAAACAACAATGAAGAAGTTAACAGATGACCATATGACTATAATAATATAGTTCTCTATGATAACATACACTAGCAAGGTTACCACTGCAAAATAGAGTAACCCCAAAAGCGAGCAAACGGTAGTAGAACATTTCTTTCTGATGCGAAACTGAAACACAGGAAACAATCCATGAATCTGTATTGCGACCAATATAAAACAAAACACTTCCAAATTAGAGTTCAACCTAGAGGATAGCACAATAACATTGGCAAAGATCAAATTTGTAGATAGGACCGACGATTTGAATTTCATGTCTTTTATTATATCATACTCATAATTATTGCATATCACATTAAAGATAGTGAGCCATGTTGAGAGAGCCCATATGGAGTCAGAAGCAGTGGATATGGTGAGGGATCGAAGCACAGGAGATAGTGTGAGAATGGTAAACACAATTAAAAAAGCAGACTTAAGCGTCACTATTCGACCTGGTGAGGAACTGCTCTCCAATGCCGAGTTCCATATTAGATAGCCAATCACCGTCAACAAAGAACACGATAAAGTTGGGATAATTGGTGGCCAATTGCGATTGTAAAGCCCGAAAAAAAGCACAAACACGACACATGTGTTGCATAAATGCAAACTAATCAAGCTAAAGTCGCCAGCAAGTCTCCAATATGAGTATTTTGCCACAGTAGTGTTTCTTCTTAGCTGTGACAAGAAAGAACTATCGACATAATTATCCGGATAATCTTGGCGCAACCATAGCAATTTCTTCCAAGGTCCCTGTATGACGCGCTTACTGCCAACTTGGGCCTCCGAGTATTCCAATAAATTACTCGACGATTTAAAATGCCGGTCTGTCGCCATCAGAGAGTAAATCAGAATTCACACGTGACAAAAATTCTTCCTCAGGTTATGTGCCCATTCCACATATAGGGATACTCCTGACACTGATTTGAACCACAGGTAAATAAACATTCAATCTGGGCTTGTTATTATTTTTAATTTCTTCTTTTATAATCAAGAAGTTTGCGCCAGTAATGCCGTCTGTCAACTACAAGAATGTGTTGAATCTTCCAACACTTACTCGAGGTGTGGTGTTGGTGAATATATTAGGGTCGCTATTTGTTTATTATACCAAATACACAGGAAGAAAGATACTTGAGAAAGAGACCAACGGCGGGACCATCGAGTTGGTGGTTCCATTGCTTGAGCTTATACCTTCATCTGTGATCCAGTACCCTTGGGTGTTGGTAATTTCTTCAGTTGTTGAGAGTACAATTCTTGGCATGTTTTTTGCTGTGGCTAACACGGTAATAGCTATGAGATATTTTGAAAAAGTCTGGGGCACAAAGGAGTTGGCCAAGTTCCTTTTAATTGTGGCCACACTTTCTAACTTGTTGGTCTGTGTCTTTGCTATTCTTTTTGCTGATGCTAGTAGCTTACGCCAATCTATTGGTGGATGCTTCTCGTTAATCATGGGCTTTATTGTGGCATTTAAGCAAATGATTCCAGAGCATAACCTTAATTTCTTCCAGGGCTTATTCCATTTACGCGTGAAGCACGTTCCGTTTCTTTTCCTAATAGTCACAATCGTGGCATCGCTAATATGTCAGAGTTTCTACCCTGGGGTAAACTCGTTGTTCAGTTTTTTCATTTCTTGGATATACTTAAGATTCTATCAGTCTACGATTATCGAGCCATTGATCCCATTAACCTCCGATGATCAGTCAGCCAATAATCACTCCATTGGTATCCAAAGAATCCGAGGTGATGCCTCTGATACCTTTGCATTTGCCTACTTCTTCCCTGATTCAGCACATCGATTCATTTCTCCTGTGACGGACGCTGTATACACGCTACTTACTGGCTGTGGCCTAGTTCCAAGCTTCAATGAGGAAGATGTGTTACAGTCCAACGAGAGAGCAGCTAAGCGGACGATAACTGAGTCCGGTGTTAGTAGTAACATTGCAGAAAGAAGAAGACAAGTTGCCCTAAAGGTTCTCGAAGAAAGAATTGGAAATAATTAGTAACAAGTACTGAAATATATGACATGTATATATATGTATATTAATGTACAATGTGCATGTCACTATTAATCCCTCCTAAGCCATGACGCAAGTGCCAGGACTCCACTCCTTTGCTCAAAGCCTTTGACCAAACTTTGATATACATCAAAACCATCCGATTCTTAAAGGTTTTATTTAGTGATACCGATTCAATATACAAGGCAAATAATGTCTACCGCAAGTTCATCAAGTCCCGGACTATCTCCTACTTCCAGTGTTTCCAGCTTGGGGTTGAACTCCTCATATCTCCACTCGGAATTATCAAACATCGCGTTTGAAAACCAAATCACATTCTACTTAAATGGTAGAAAGGCGACTTTGAAGAACCCAAATCCCGATGGCTCGCTATCAGACTTTATCCGCTCGGGGAAGTACATGAATCTCACCGGGACTAAAATAGGATGTAACGAGGGGGGTTGTGGAGCATGTACCGTTGTGATTGGTAGCTTTGATAAAGTCAAGGGAAAGGTGTATTATAAAGCTGTTAATTCCTGTATTGTCCCACTACTTGCTATTGACGGTACGCATTTGATTACTATCGAAGGCGTGGGTTCAGTTGATAAACTACATCCAGTGCAAGAACGATTGGCGAAATTCCATGGGTCACAATGCGGGTTTTGCACCCCGGGGATCATCATGTCAATGTACGCGTTGCTTCGTAACAATCCCAAGCCTCATAAGGAAGAAATTCTAGAAGCATTGGATGGAAACTTGTGCAGATGCACCGGTTACATTACCATTATCCACTCTTTGATCACTTTTGCTAGTGACTATGATCCAGAAACCAACTCATTGACAGAATTAAGCAAGAATTTGACGCTTGGGTCTTCAAATGGTCTGGTTTGTGCTAAAGGGGATCAATGTTGTAGAGCTGACCAAAACAAATCACATTGTGCCTCTCCAAACACTGAAATTGACATGAACGATAAGTTCTCATTATTTTCGCCAAACGGATTACCATTGAAAAAGTACGATCCAAGCGACGACTTGCCATTCCCTGCTGAGTTATTGAGGTATAGCCAAGTCCCAATTTTCTACGGGAACGATCACAAAGTCTGGATCAAACCTGTTACCAAGACCCAGTTGCTTCAATTAATTGCCTTTTACAAGAAGTTTCCCAATGTTTCGTACAAGTTGGTATCCGGTTCGTCAGAGTTTCAAGTTGAGAGTTATGTTAACCCATTGCTAGACATTCAAGTCATGATATACATAAACCACATCCTGGAATTGAACTCATATTGGAAATTTGATTCCCGTGGACTAGAGATTGCTGGAAATTTCAGTTTGACTAACTTGGAAGAGGTATGCGAGTCTTTGTATTTGGATCAAGTAAATAAAAAGGGATACAGCGGACCAGCACAAGTATTCGGTGCTATAAAGGACCAGCTTAAACTCTTTGCAGGTAGACAGATTAGAAATGCGGCGACTGCACCAGGAAACATTGTTACTGCGTCTCCTATTGCTGATTTGAATCCTTGTTTGGTAGCTTCTGGAGCCACCTTTACTTGTGAGTTTTTGGACCCTGAAAAGTCCGTATTTTCAGAAAAGAAGATATCTTTACACGATTTCTTTGTGGGATATAGAAAGACTATGCTCCCACCTGATTCTCTCATCACCAAGATCAATATTCCAGTGACAAAATACAGTGACCCTGGTACTTTGACAGAAGCCAGTGAGTTTGAATTCATAAAAGCATATAAACAAAGTAAGCGGCGTGATGATGATATTTCTATTGTCAGTGCCTGTCTTAAATTGGGGTTTAAGTATAATATGACTGCTTCTGGGGATGGCATCAACAGGTTTACTATTACTGGCTGTACTCTTGTATATGGCGGGATGGCACCTATGACGGTAGTTGCTAAAAAAGCAGCAGAGAAATTGATTGGAAAGACAGTTTCCGTTCCCTCGGACCAGGTAAATGTTGAAAGATGTTTGGAAGAGAACAGCGAGATATTGGAGGAAGGCATAAGCGCATTATCTGAAGAGTTTGATCTTCCTTTTGGGGTCCCTGGGGGCATGAGTAATTACAGAAGGTGCTTGACTGTATCTTTCTTTTATAAATTTTTCCAGTATACGTTAAGTGGTTTGGAAAACATCACCAATGGTGCTGAGATTGCTGATATTCAAGCCTTGGACACTATAGAGAGACATGTTCCAAAGGGGAATAGAGATCTTACGCAGCCATTCAAGGAGAAAGTGGTAGGGGGCTCGGATGTACATCTTTCAGGGTTGAAGCAGGTCACTGGAGAGGCAATTTACGTTGAAGATATGCCTATCCAGCATAATGAACTACATGGTGCATTGGTGATGTCCACGCGGGCCCATGCAAAAATTGTCAGTGTGGACTACTCGGAGGCATTGGCATATAGTGATAGCATTATTGGATACCTTGATGTTAATGATGTTGAAACCAAGGAAATGAATCTCTGGGGCAACTTTGATTTTGGAAGAGAGGAGTTCTTTGCCGATGGCGAGGTGAAGTTTTACGGACAGACCATTGCCGTGATTATCGGTGAGGATAGGCACAAGTGCTATGAAGCAGCCAAAAAGGTCAAAGTTGTATACGAGGATTTGAAGCCCGTAATCAGTATTGAGGATGCAATTGAAGCGGGATCTTTCTTTGACGATGATAGAATCACTGAAAAAGGGGACTGGGAGCTGGCATTTAAAAATGCAAAGTATATTTTTGAAGACACTACGAGAATTGGGTCACAGGAGCAGTTTTACTTTGAGACTCAGAACTGCTTGGTGGTACCAGAAGAAGACTCGGAGCTAAAGATATACTCTTCTACACAGAATCCAACAGAGGTGCAAGAGTATGCGTCGCACATTACTGGAGTTCCCTTCCACAAGATTGTCTGTCGGGTTAAGAGACTAGGGGGAGGATTTGGTGGAAAGGAGTCGAGATCGGTTATCTACTCTTCGATTGCGTCGTTGGCAGCACTCAAGTATAAAAGGCCTATTCGGATAGCCTTGACGAGAATGGAAGACATTCTTACCACCGGACAGCGGCATCCGTTTTTGATGAAGTGGAAGGTCGCAGTTGATGGCGACTACAAGTTCACTGCGATTGATGCCAAGTTGTACGCCAACGCAGGCTGGTCTATGGATTTGTCACGAGGGGTCATTGACCGTGCGGTTTTCCATGCTGCCAATTGCTACAACTTTCCAAATGCTCGATTGCACGGGATTCCTTGCAAGACCAACACGATTTCCAATACTGCGTTCCGTACGTTTGGCGGGGTGCAAGGATGCTACTTGGCGGAGAGTATTGTGTATCACATCAGTGAAAGAATGCTGATTACCCCTGAAAGGTTGAGAGAAATCAACTATCTTGGCCTGGGGGATACTACGACGTACAAGCAACTAGTTGGCGACGACTATTCGGTTCCGGCATGCATAGCGGAAAACCAGCAGCAAATTGGGTACGATGCGGCCCGGCAGGAGATTGAGGAGTTCAATAGGAAAAGCAAGTGGATCAAGCGGGGAATTGCCCAGGTTCCTTGTATGTTTGGCATTTCTTTTGGCGTCAAGTTCTTGAACCAGGCCGGGGCACTCGTGCATGTGTATAAGGATGGGTCGGTGTTGGTGTCACATGGAGGCACAGAAATGGGACAAGGGTTGCACACCAAAATGGCCATGGTAGCGGCCGAGGAGTTGGGTGTTCCATTGGAGAAGGTTTTCATTTCAGAGACGTCGACTCAGGTTGTGGCCAATACGTCGCCGACTGCTGCTTCAGCTTCGACGGACTTGAACGGTATGGCGGTGCAATATGCGTGCGAGAAGATTAAAAAGCGGCTTGAAGCGGTGAGAGTAACCATGGACGAGGGAGCGACGTTTGACCAGGTTGTGAACAAGGCGTATTTTGACCGAGTGAACATGTCTGCGAATGGGTTCTACAAGACGCCTGATATTAACTACGAGTGGGGTGTTCCGAATCCTGGGCCGGTGTTTTCGTACTACACGCAAGGCGCTGCTGCCTCTATAGTGGAAGTTGATACGCTTACAGGCGACTGGACGTGTCTCCGGGCGGATGTGAAGATGGATATTGGCAGGTCCATCAACCATGCGGTGGACATGGGCCAGATTGAGGGGGCGTTTGTACAGGGAATGGGCTTGACCACGATTGAGAACTCGCTCTGGATGCGACGCACTGGGGCACTAGCCACCACTGGACCAGGGTCGTACAAGATTCCTGGGTTCAAGGACGTGCCGCAGCAGTTTAATGTGTCGTTCTTGACCGACCGGGACTTTACGCACTTGAAGACGGTGAAGTTTTCCAAGGGGATTGGCGAGCCACCGTTGATTTTAGGCATGCTGGTGCATTTTGCGATCCGAGATGCCCTTGGCTATGCGAGACGGGAACATGGTATTGTGCTGGGGAGCAGGGACGTGCCGATGGTGAGTCCCTTGACTACGGAGCGGATTAGAATTGCCGTGGGCGACGGACTAGTTAAGCGTACTGAGACGAAGCCACATGGTGACGAGGCGAGCTTTTTCATGGAGGCGTGACGGGCCGGGTAATCGCAGTGTAAATGGAGAATGGAGCGAGGGAGTGGCATGTCATTGGAAGAGCAGTCCTTGAGGCGAAAGAGCCGATTGGAAGATCTCCGGAATCGGAAGAAGCGACGGGAGGACGTTGTGGAGGCAGTGCCTGTTGCGCGGAACTTTGATGCGAGCACGAGCATGCCGGTGAACTCGTTTACGTCTGGGGTGTTGAAGATGGAGTTGGATGGGGAGACGGTGGAGGTAATGTCTGGGGAGATTGAGCGGCGGATATTGAAGCGGTTGTCTGAGAAGTATATGGAGGAGGCTGTGGAGGAGAAGGTGCCGAAGCCGCGGAGCGAGTTTGATGCGGACATGGAGCAGTATAATAAAGAGCTTGAGCGGCGGACGGGCCGGGCGATTCGGAGTTTATTGAAAGAGAGGTTGGCCTAAGGGTGTATAGGGTGTTGAGACTAGCCGGTATGTATATCTAGGTATTGAGAGGTTACATAGTGATGTATGTGGTATGAAAGTTTACCTTGTAATGTATGTGGTATGAAAGTTTACCTTGTAATGTATGTGGTATGAAAGTTTACCTAGTGATGTATGTGGGTATGAAAGGTTACCTTGTAATGTATCCGGGTATAAAAGTCACCTAGTGACATCTGGGTATAAAAGTCACCTAGTGACATATCTGGACATAAAAGTTACCTAGTGACATATCTGAGCCGATACCAGCCATTTCTATATTAGTGTTCTCCATATATAGCCTCATATAGGTATAAAATGGCAAAGATGAAAAACGTCGCAGCCCCGCCAAGCGTAACCTGCCGCATGCTGATCTTGGACGCAAGGAGCATCCCGCCCACGACGGCAACGGCGGTACAGCACGTGTGTCCCACGCAGCCGCCGAGAATCACGAACCAGTAGTCGCTTCCCGCTGCCATGGCAATGGTAGCAATCTGCGAGCGGTCGCCCCACTCGCCCAAAAAGGTGAGCACAAACACCTGCACCCAGGTCGGCGAGAGCACAAGCGCAGCCAACAGCTTGAGCTCGTGCGCGTACTGGCGCCAGCCCGTGACACGTGCCTCGGGACCTGCCTCGATGTCGTCGTTCTTGGCGTTGATCGAGCTGAGAGCAATCTCCTCCTCGACCTCGGCCATTTCGTCGTTGACCCCAATCTCGTTCGACATCTCCAAGCCCTCGCGCAACAACCGGTAGCCAAACACCACGAACAACGCACTCGCAAGAAACTGCGTAAACTGCTGCGGAATGAGCGCAGGCAACGCGTGGCCCACTACCCCTGACAACACCGTCATGATTACCAACGCACTCGACGCCGCACTGAACACCACGAGCCGCGGCGACCGCATCGCCATCAACGCCGCGATCAAAAACGTCTTGTCGCCAATCTCCGACACCGTGATCATCGACACCGCCATGATAAACGAGTGGAAGTCCGACGACGGCGTACCCACCTCAGGCTCATCCCTGCTCCCAGCCTTGTCGTTTATATAATCAGGAACCTTCTCCACCGCCGACTCAACCTTGCCTGGCTTGAGCTCAGTGACTACTCGGTCTCCTCGCGAATCGGCAATCACCTCCTTTACCTGCTTATCCAACGTCTTGGTCTCCAAGCTCGACTTGACATGATCTGCGACAATGACTTCGCTGGCTACACTGCCTAGCAACACACTGCAGACGAGTATTCCAGTCCCTTTCATGATGAATCAGGTGTCGACATTTGAAATTGTTTTTCTGATAACGCCGCAGCATCCGGCAGATACTGGCAGCACAGCCAAGGCCACGCCTCGTGGATATTGTGTGACAATTGCTTTCCAGTGTAGGTTGCAGTGGTTTAAATATGCTTTAGGTGTGGTTTGAATATGTTTAGGCGTGGCTAGAATTATGCAATCTGTTGATGTGGTGTAAATTATGCATTTTGTTGATGCAGTGGTGTAAATGTACCTTTCCAGTGTAGGTCTTGAATATACTGATTTGGACAGTTGGTTTCCAGTATAGGTTGTGGTTTGAATATGCTTTAGGTGTTGACGTGGTTAAAATTAATTCTATCAGTGTTAAATTGGTTTAAATTAATTCTTTAAGTGCTGAATATGTAATTTCATCAACAGTTTCCCAGTATATTGAATATAGTAGTTTGAATCATGAATTTAGATATTGAATGGATAATTTAAATTATGATTTTAGGTATTGAATATGTAATTTAATTCAATATCTTCAGGTGTCGAATATATAATTCAATCAACGCTTTCCTATATAGTCTTGAATTTATTAATTTTAAACCAACAGCTTCCCAATATATCTTGAATATAGTAGTCTAAATCAATACTTCTAGAAACTGATATAATAATTATAATCTACACAATAGTACATTTCTCATCATCACCATCCCCTCAGTAGATTATCCATCACCCAAAATCCCTCTCAGACCACTCCCTCTAGTCCTCAACACCAACCTCAACCCGAGTACAATTCACAAATAAACATCACCATAAATATCCATCGATATCGCATGGCCTCAACACTCTACAATGCATCGCAAAATGCCAGGACACACCATTCTACAGCACTATCGTAATACATGGCTATTGAAACGTGTAACTATGCTTGCTATTTGTCTAATGACTAGACGGAACTGGGTTGTCTATAACCTTGCCATCCTTGACATGGCCCTCGGCGACCCAGCCACCGTACTTAACTGGCTCACCCAACTTGCTTTCATAGCTGCCAAACTTCTTGACAATCTCCGGCCGGAACTGTCTAATTAATCCCTGAACTGGCCAGGCGGCAGCGTCACCCAAGGCACAGATTGTGTGCTGCTCAATCTCCTTGCTCACCTCCCATATCATGTCAATCTCCTTCTCAGTTCCCTGGCCGTTGGCAAACCGGCGCATCATCTTGTCCAACCAGGTGGTTCCTTCTCTGCATGGAGTACATTGACCACACGACTCGTGCTTGTAAAACGCAGAGAGCCGTTGGATCGCCCGGACAACATCAGTCTTCTTGTTCATCACAATAACCGCAGCAGTACCCAACCCAGACCCAACGTCCTTGAGCGCATCAAAGTCCATCAACACATCGGAGCAGGTGCTCTGTGGCAAGATCGGAACAGACGAACCACCAGGTATAATCCCCAACAAATTGTCCCAGCCTCCAATAACACCTCCACAGTGCTTGTCAATTAACTCTCTGAGCGGGATCGACATTTCTTCCTCAACGACACATGGGTTATTCACGTGTCCTGAAATACCAAACAATTTGGTTCCGGCGTTACGTGGTCGGCCAAAAGACGCAAACCAGTCCCCACCTCGTCTCAAAATGGTAGGCGCAACTGCAACTGTCTCGACATTGGTGACAGTAGATGGTCTTCCAAACAATCCCACACCAGCTGGGAATGGTGGCTTCAACCGCGGCTTACCGGCCTTGCCTTCTAACGATTCAATCAAGGCAGTCTCCTCACCACAAATATAGGCACCAGCCCCTCGGTGGATATACACATCGAAATCGTACCCCGATCCACAGGCATTCTTACCAATCAACCCAGCACGATAAGCCTCGTTAATGGCAGTTTGCAATGCCACGGCCTCGTTATAAAACTCACCTCTAATGTAAATGTAAGCAGCAGTGGCATTCATGGCTCTTCCTGCAAGCAAACATCCCTCGACCAACTTGTGGGGGTCCTTTCTCATTATTTCTCGATCCTTACAGGTCCCTGGCTCTCCCTCATCGGCATTGACCACCAAGTATCTTGGTCCTGCATTCTTCTCCCATCCCGGTGGGTTCATAAACGACCACTTCAATCCTGAAGGGAATCCTGCTCCTCCTCTTCCTCTCAAACCAGACTTCTTCATCTCGTCAATGATCCAGTTGTCCCCCTTCAAAATAATCTCTTTGGTTTTGTACCAGTCGCCCATCTTCATTGCCGACTTGAGATCTCCACCATAATCGTCATACAAGTTTTGGAAAATTCTGTCCTGATCACTCAAATTACCATAGGTACGTGGCGCCGCATCACCAGTAACAGTGGCCAATCCCCGCTTCAACACTCCGGTGGAGTATCTTTTAATTGGAGTTCGTAGCATTTTGCTGTATAACTACACTTTGGTTTTTCCAATGCTTAATATTTGCAGCTCTCTCATTGGTAGACAAATTGTGTTATGGGCCCTGCTTTATTTGTGCAATCGGCAAGTGGGGGTCTACTATTAAGACGCGTTACCCTGCTATTGATTATGATTGCGGCATGGGCGATTAGAGTTGACCTCAAGAATCATTCTAGTACCAACCTCTAGCGAATCAACATGGTGGTTGAGCAGGAGGTTTTGCACTTTGGTGGGTTTAAGATTTTATGTGTTGCCGAAGTCAGAGGAGAGTTGACAAAGTTGAATGACTTGGCAGCCAAGGTTGGTGCATCTATTATTATACATACAGGCAACTTTGGGTTCTTTGATAAGGACAGTGTGGCCAAAATTCATGAGAGTTACTTGCGGCATATGATAGCCTTTTCCCCCTTGATAAATGAAGAGCTAAAGGCTACAGTCAATCAATTATCCAAGGTGGAGCCTTCTAACAAAGTAGATGACATGCGAATTATAGACTATGTTAAGGATGAAGTGCTCTCGGAGATGCACTTGTTTTTGACGGGCGAATTGAAGTTTAATATACCCGTATACTCTATCTATGGCATGATTGAAGACACCTCTGTTGTAAATAAGTTCAAGTTAGGAATTTACAATGTGCCTAATTTGTACTTGATTGACGAAAACAGCCACTACACTATAACCACACCATGCGGAACAGATGTGTGTCTTTTAGGTTTGGGCGGGGCTCTCAACATCACAAAGCTTTTCTTTCACGGCACATATGACGAGTCTATCCAAAGCGAAGTCTCCAAGATATCCAAAGAGAAGCAGGAAGCCAAGTTTTTTGTGCCAACCTCAGGGGACCCAGGTAATATTTGGATTACTTTGCTACAGATAGGCCAGTTAATTAAGACCGTGGGTTCCCTGTCAGCTGCAATCTCCAAGAAATCGGTAAAAATATTTGTAACACACTCGTCACCCTCCAAGGAAAGCTTACTTGAACACTTGGCAATCTTTTTGAAAGCTGACTATACAATATCCAACTCATTACACTTTTTGTATAGTTCATCGTATAATGAGTTATCCATCTGTCCAAACTATGAGTTTTTTAAGAACAAATTTATCGACTCAAAACTACAGTTAATAAAAATATGGAAAAACATCAAGTCAACCATTGAGCTCATTACAAATCGTGACGATAATCCAAACAAAACAGAGATCTCAGATTTGTTTGAAATAGCGTTGAACTGCTTTGACAGGATCCCGATATCGTCATCTACATTGGCACCTAATGTCTCACTAGTGGCAGAAGACAAAAAAGATCAGCAGAATAATCTTAAAAATATCACACCTCTTTCATTATATAATAAGACCTCGTTGGCAAATAGTGCAGCCGTGTCCAAGCAGCAAAACGATGACTACTACTCTGCATTCCAGAATCTATGGCACTTTAACTTGTGCGACTTTGAAAAGGGGCATATGCTATTAGAAGTGGATGACGGGAAATTCAAAATGAGCAGCGTGTCTTCAGGTTTTGATTTTAATTTTAGGAAGATGGCTTTGGAGGATGAAGAAGAGGATGAAGATTATGACACCGAAACGAAGGAAGATTTTAGCGACATGAAACTTGAGGATGATGATGCAAAAATTCATGGAAAATATTATCGACGCACGGCTACATATCGTGGTAAATCTAAAAGCCGTGGTCGGGGCAATGGTGGAAGGGGAAATAGAGGGACTGTCAGAGGAAGACTTGGCAGAGGAGCTAAAGACAAAGTTTAATTATAGTCTAGTACTTTTTAGCCTAATTGTAAAATATATAATATGAATTAACGAAATGCATCTGTTAGCACGCTTAAAAATAAGTTCTTGGCTATTGTAACAAAACGTTATGTCACTGTACTCAAACTAACTGAGTACTGCCACTCTTAAACCCTGGGAAGGCAATTTATTAAAGTTTAATGACCTTACAGCAACCTAAAACCGTAATCAGATGATGTTGCAAAAATAGACACTATATTACGTCAGAGACAATAGTAATTCAAAAAAAATTCAGATAGAAAAACTTTAAGAGGAAAATATTTGATGTGAACTTTGCTTTTCTCGTTCTGTAAGCTTACGGGAACTTCCCTAAATTCAATGTACACAGTTATAATACTTCAAGCGGTCCCAGGTATTGGGGCGAGTTTCAGCCAGTGTCCCGTGCAGGGAAATTCATGTTTGATGTGCGCAATAATGTAACTAAAAAGGAAAGTCCAGAAAATGCATATAAAAGGGACACCTTTCCGAGGACACCGTTTATTTCTAATAGATACTGTGTTTGTCTTTGCTGTCAAATGAATTTGATTCTTGCACTCTTCACATTTTTGATCTTTGGCTGGTCCAAGGCCTTTGACATTAACTCCAACAATAACATCGCCCTTTACTGGGGACAGAATACACTTGGAACTAAAACTGGGAACCAGGCTAGTGAACAAAATTTGACTTTTTACTGTGACAATAATGATGTAGATATTGTCTTGTTGTCGTTTCTCAATAAGTTCCCGGGTCAAAATGGCGTGCCTACACTTACATTTCATAACTTCGAATTCTCTAATCTGTTCCGCAATCAATTAACTGACTTGGCCAATCAAATTAAACAATGTCAAGCCAAAGATAAATTAGTTCTTCTTTCTTTGGGAGGTGAAGGTACCGGTTATGGATTTCAGAATGATTCGCAAGGTACTGAATTTGGAAATAAACTATGGAATATGTTTGGCCCAAAAAACACTTCTACCAACAGCTCTGAGCTTAGACCTTTTGGCGATGTTTTGGTTGATGGTTTTGATTTGGATGCAGAAAACCACAACGAGACTGGTTATATTAACTTGTTGTACACATTAAACCAGTATGCCAATAAAACCGAAGCCAACGGCAAGAAGTTTTACCTTTCAGTTGCCCCACAATGTCCATCTGACAAAAACAACCTTGTTGAAGTCTTGAGTAGCAACTTCTTTGACTTTGCTTTTATTCAATTTTACAACAATGAATTTAACTGTGATGCTAATACCGACAAATTCAACTGGGCGTGGTGGGCTGATTGGGCTGCTAACCAATCGAGAAATAAGAATGTGAAATTATTCCTTGGTCTTCCAGGAAGTTCAAGTGCCGCGGCAAGTGGATACATTTCAAATTCAACAGTTCTTGGCGAGAAGGTATACCAAGCCTCCAGAAACAGTTCTTTTGGTGGAATTTCTATATATGATGCGTCTACAGCGTTTCACAATAATGATACAAGTGATGGAAACTACTTGGAGACTGTCCAAAGTGCCTTCAGTTATCAGCCTCCTGCTGCTAAGTCCACTTCCAAGTCAAAGGGTGCGGCAGCTACCTTGGGCAGTAGCAGTGGTTTCTCCTTGAGTGTCTTACTTTTTGCTATACTCAGTGTGTTTTAGATACAATTTAATCGTTGATGTTAAAACTTATGTGCGTAATTTAATCACATATGAGTCTAAACTCAAAGATCGAGAATAGCCTTTGCTTGAATATTGGTGATAAAAGCGAACCTTTGCAATCCACGCGAATTTGATCTTTCTGTCTGGTCATATTGACACACACACAATTTGACTTTATGCCTGGTGAATATACCAATTACATTCTTTTGGTATTCTAATTTAGGTCTAGAAGTCTTGCGGTTATTCTGTAACGGTACTATAAATAGATCTAAAGCAATGTCAATTGCCTTGCTGCCAACTTACAGCGTGCTGCTAAATTTAGCGTGTCAATTATGACATGGTTGTTCATTTCAAGGGTTTTACGAGATTTGTTTAACTGCTAGCAGGGCATTATTATTCGAAGTTTTTTGAAGCCCCTTTGGCTTATATGGTATACTCGACAGCATATATGTTTATAATAATGGAGCAATAACATAATATAGAAGGATTAATTGTAAAATTATGACGGAAATAATAATATTTTTTTGATGGCACTAGTTTAGTCTTGAGCTCCAGTGTGTTTCAGTCTAATGGCACAAGTCCTGCCCTAGCTTACTTCTCACTGGTTTGCAGCAGGGCATGAGTCGGACAGGTTGTGTCTGAAATTAGACCTTCAGGTCCAATAACGTGCAATTATAAACATACGATGTATTAGGTACAAAGGCCGCGTACATTCACGAAAAGGATCTAAATGGTAAGTAGCAAATTTTTCTGACTCCTTTCCTAGGTGGGTCAAAAATAGAACGAGCCAGACCCACCCATGTGTGTCGCGTCAGGAGGGGCGATCAAACGATTAAGTGTACAGTTAACGTAGCGGGTATTCACCAAATGGTTTTTAGCTCAACTTTTTGCCGAGCAACTTTATTGCTCTGAGACTTACCGCCACCTGCAGGCCCACAATTGCTCGACGACCAATTCCGAAACAGCTATCTCCCAGGGATACCTTGGATTTGCCCACTATTAATGTAAAAGTGAGTTGCAATGATATTGAATTCAGTTTGAGCACTCGGATAACCAAATCGCATTCGCGCAACCTAGTCACATGCGTCGTGCCTCCCACGCTTAGTTACCACAGCAAACCTATCGACAAAACTTTAATACGCGATTCTAAGACAATACTGATGAAACCTTAAAGCGTACTGCATATAAAATTTTAACAACGGCAAAGAGAGGTTAATGTTTACAAGCACACCAACAAGGAAATATCAAACAAGCAGGTGTAAATAAAGGGCCAGCCACAAGGAAACAATAGTACTTTTTTTTTTCTTGATTCACGGTAATTAACTTTATACTGAACAATCACACACTTTACAACTCTAAAAATAGAACTATAAGCTTGTATTAAACTACTTAACATAGTTTTGCTCACCAGGTATCTGCTATTTCTTCTGGTGGTAAAATAGTCACGGTGATAAACGTGCTGGAAGGCATAAACTACAGATGCAATCTAAGTATAAAATTTTGCAGTGCTAATCTCCAAGGGCCAGTGAGCACTGGCCTACGCAAGGCTTTCTTTATCAGTTCCCAATGTAAGACATGCTATCTGATTTGGGTTGCCGAGCCCCCTAAACAGTCCGACTCCGAATCTCTTAATCGTGCGATCAGCTGTTAATGTCTCAGATGATTTATCGTGTATCACAGAATGTAAGAACAGTGGTTGTTAAAACATACATTGTACGTTGGTCGCAATTCATTGTCAAAGTACGACAGAGTGGAATATAGCACAGGCAACTCTGTAAACTTTTCTACTCGGAAAACAATCGCTTTGCCGTAGTTTAGGCGTCAAAATCGGCATTTATCGTGGCAACGTGTCCGAGCGGTTAAGGAGAAAGATTAGAAATCTTTTGGGCTTTGCCCGCGCAGGTTCGAGTCCTGCCGTTGTCGTACTTTTTTGCAAACTTGGTATCCAACTTGATAGAATGCAACCCTTTCTGGAAGTTATGCTACTCCGTCTGTATGTCTCGTATCATTTTTTTTAAAAAAAAAACAATTAATACACTACACGTGCAATAAAACTTACGAGTTTCAACTGAAACGAGTCTGACTTGACAGAGATATAATTTATTGTTTGCTAGTTTCCGAAATGCAGGACTGACTTGTGTTTACCAGGGAAATCTAACGCTGTACTCCTTAAAAAAATACAGTTTGAAAAATTGCCAAGATACGGAGGATTTCCCAAACAGTATCACGGAGGGTAACTTTGTTCCAGATTATTCAAATTTTGCACACTCCGAACTGAAAATATCGATGGTGGCCCTAAACTTGTAAGAATTACTTGTATGACATTATGTCTTAGTGACAACCTGGGGGTCCATAATGACGTTATTGGCAGTGGATTTGCGCCAATGCGATACGAATCAAGTGTTAAAAAAACTGCGCTAGTTGGTACGTCCTGTAATAGAAAAGGGGGATTGCGTTCTAAATTATGCTGTTCCACTTTCTTTTTTTTCTTCTTGCATCGGCAAGTTATTTACCTAATGGCAGAATATCTGCGTCACAATGCATAGGATACACGAAAAAGATGCATAAAACCCCAAAATAGTGGTGGTCGCGCTTGGAGACTTCCCTGTCGGGAGTCGAGATTCCTAAACTAGAGGATGATTGAAATTTCCATGCAGTGAGGGCCAAACTCTACATGTGTTTATTCACCTCACAAAATTTTAATATAAATACTGGATCACCTCTAGGGGTTTTATCATCATCACACACACAATCGTTTTTAATTAATAATGTACGCTAAGACTATCGTTGCTTCTACTTTGGCTGCCGTTGCTGCTGCTTCTTTCAACACCACCACTGTTGCTGATGTTTCCACCACTGTCGTTACCATCACCTCTTGCGGAACCAAGACTTGTGTTCCAGTTGAGGTCACCACTGGTGTCACTGTTGTGACTGTCACCTCTGACTCTGTTGTCACTGAGTTCACCACTTACTGCCCATTGCCAACTACCTCTGCTGCTCCATCCTCTAAGGCTTCATCCTCTGAGGGTCCAGTTGCTCCATCTACCTCTTCTAAGGCTCCAGCTCCATCTCCAGCCCCAGAGGGTCCAAAGAACAGCACTGTTCCAGTTGTCCCAACTGGTGCTGCTAACAAGTTGACCGTCGGTGCTGCTGCCGCTGCTGGTGTTGCTGGTCTTTTCTTCTTATAAGTTTTTTGTTTATCATTTAGACTAATAATTTAGGGGAACCATACATTTACAATGTACAATAACAACGTAATCAAATACGTTGTCATACATACATACCCTTTGCACTTCTTTTATTTCTTTACTTCTTTGTTTTTCTATTATAAATGTGTTGCTTGCAATATAATTTTTCATTAATAACTACTGTAGTTTTAGTTGAGTGGAAAGCAAGTTGATTTTTTATGATGGAAATCCATTGTGCCAAAGGGTATATCTGTGTTGAATATGGGCGTGTCATGATAGAGCCATATTGGTCGTAGAACGGGCATGTATTCGGCGTAATAGGCCAATGTGTTTCGGACAAACTTCTTGGCGTGCCGTGAAGTAGTATCTAAGTAGAAGCTTTTGATTTTGGGTTTATTATGTTATTGTTGTATAACGTGACTATTTTAGCTTCGCATCAATATGTACGCTCTGTCCCTAAATAGTTTACTAATGGCATTGCAAATTTGTTGTATTTTTTTGACAGGAATAAATTGTTCTAGTGAGAAATATATCTAGCCCAAATACATCTTTGTAATATAAACTATGACTATTATTTTTTTAGATGTTGACAAGCTATTTGTTTACATTGCGAGATTTTAACCAACTGTACCCTGTCTTCAAATTCTCTATGCGCTGCGCGTCATACCTTCACAGGCACGTATGTCGCAATCAGCGAGGCCTAATTCTAGGCTGGCAAGCCTGAACCCAAATTATTCAAACAATACATGAATATAGGCAGTTGCGACATAAATCCTGATTAGGAGTAAGCCGGCGTCATTGTTTACGTATCGGTGAGAACCTTGGCCAATGGGCCTTGGCAAAGGTATCAAAACGGCTAGTCAAATGGCTAGTTTATAAATGTGCCAACAATGTGGCATCTACACGACAATTTAATGAGAAATGGTCTGTTCGATATCAAGGCAATCTGGCTGATTTAGGGGAGCAAAGGTCTATCAGCAGGTCAAGGTACTGTCGTGACGTCAGAGGATTGCAAGGGTTGACAGAAGACATTATTGTTGATTAAGAGCGTAGAAATATATGAATTTTATTCTCCCATTTTAATTCAATAATTGTTTATATTCATCTGGTCAAATCGAAGACCTACTTGAACTTTTATATGGTGATTCCTCAACTTTGACGTTATTAACTGCAGAGCCGAGTTATTTATAGAAGTGGGGTTATTACGACAGTAATTGTTTAACTTAGCTGTGGTTCCTGGTTAGTTATGAAAGTTGTATTATTATAATCAACATTAATATATATATACTAGTAGCTTAGTATTTGGCTAGATGTATCTTGATGATTAACAAAAGGCCGGAACTGTATCAGTTTAGCAAATAAAGTACCGATAAATTTTGTTGAAGTAAATTTGAAAGTAGTGCTAAACAAAAATTGGAAGAATAAACCTATAATAGATTTGTAAATAATTATAATTCAACGGATATTCGATTATCATGCCTGATAATTTCGATGTATTAGGCTGCCTATAGTTATAGATCCAGATTAAAATTTTATAACAAGACAGTATACAATGGAAATCCAGCAAAACCAAGAAAAAAAAATAAACATTATAAGAATCAAATATTGTATAAATGAAGGATTAGCAGGTCAAAAATTTCACTAGTACTTCTGCTGAGCTTAGATTCATGTTAACATAGAAATGCGGCAATGAGTAAAGATTAGAGAAATCCTAAGAATTACACAACACAGGTTTTTATAACGCAAATATTGACCTGTAACAAAGAAATAAATCTTGATTAAATTTTATTTATAATTATATACTTCTTGTTCATGTATGTGCTCTGACTGTGCAAATTACATGGCTGAATTTTGTTCTCGTAGAACTCAAGTGTAGCAACACAAAACTCCTTGACTGAGTCTAATTGTTGGTAGTAACTTGTAAGTTTCTTAATAATTTCTATTAGAATCCATTACGCCATAGCTTATTTTAAACAAGACTTTTCCGTTTGCAACTGTGATGAAATACACAGTAGTAATATATTCATCAACATACCAAGAACATCTAATTATAAGAAACAAAAGGGAAAATATTTTAGACGGTATCACGATGTTTTTTCAAGATATCCTTATCGATTGTAAGGTCATATCAATGTTGTAGCATTGTATGACTAATAAAACACATTGCATGACTAATCAAATTATAGTGTTGAGGTACAGGCGGCAGTCTTTATCTCCCAATGTCCAAAGATACAACCAGTGAGTTGATACCCACGGCAGAATATTCTTCTCCCGACTCAAGTAAGGAATTTCATCCTGGAAAGGGCCCTCATTATACAAATGGAAAAACTACTGGTCCAAGCGACTACATATTAGGTGCCGGAATGGTAGACAAAGACACAAATTCAGAGGCGTCGAATTCAAATTTAGGAAGACTTAGAGCCCAATTGACGACAATACAAGACAATGTGAATATATTTTTAACGGAGAGAATGAAACAAGATGGAAATACAAGGACTCCTTCAGCACATGAGAGTTCAGAGGAAGAAGACTAATTATCGAAAGCTTTAATAGTGTAAATTTAACTTATATATGAAAAATATAAAAACGGAAAACAAATAAAACAAGGAATTAATATAATCTACTTCAAGTAGTAATTTACAAGTTGAATTCATTACTTTTTGTCGTGGCCAGTTATTTGCTGCGGTGGTTTGCTAAAAGCGTCCAACAAATGCTTAGGTATCTCCACGTTCTCCTTCTGCAAGAGTTCTATTAGGTTTTGATTCTCAGCTCTCAACTGGTCAATGAAACTGGCAGACTTGGTCAAGACTGCCACTTCAGTTCGACTTTCTGCTGGAGTCAAGTCGGGCACCAACTCCACAATACGATCGAATGCAAGTCGTATAGTTTCTCTTCTCTTCTTCTCAGAGGCAATATGCCGAGCCTGATAGTCAGCAGCGGACAATAAAATGAGCCAATACACTTACCTTCTTTTCTTCCTCACTTAGAAAGTTACCCACTGTCTTTCGCTTTTTAGCGGATTTATTTCCCCCATCGCTGCTGCGCTTATTGTTGACGGTATCTGCCACAGAATCGGCACTGTTATCTCGTGATCCTTGGGCCATGCCTGATATCTAAAAGTATGTCGCTTACTGTATTAGTAAAGTTCCTAGTATAGTAACAAGGCTGTCAAACTGAGTGCTCTGCACCGGCCAAGTCAAGGAAAAAATCAAATGCCAAAATATGTCAGTCCGGGTTATTTATATAGCAGCATGGGGATGACGTTCAAGACAGATTTCCACCGGCTAATCTGCTATGATATATAAATATTTTCCCTAAATAGTCTGCTCCACTGATCAACCACATTGTTCGAAGAACATGCAGGCGTGTCTTTGTAGGTTAGTCACGCATGGTGGTAAATTGACATGCTTTGGAGAAGCGTACATTGTGTGACTTTACCAGAGTGTCGATTTAGTTTGGAAAAAATGACTTGCTACAAGACTAAGAAATTAAGGTTCTATAGCGAAAGCATATATTGGTATGTGATGTCATTTATTAACATATCGTCATCCGCCACACCTTTTAGTTCCCTAAATCGATCATGCACGCACCTTATCTTGACAATGGTCGATCCATCACTCCTCATTAATTCCAGTACTGGCAAACAAACCATCGAGGTCAAACTCCTTGGACCATTCTTGCACGATCGTGGTCTGTTCAACCTTTCCTGAAACCTTAACCGTATTCTCCGAGAGTTTGGCTTCAAGTGGCACCTCCGGTGGTACAGTCCATCCCACAAAACGTCCATCTTTCCAGTCATTGAGTATACACAATCCCGCGCTATGCAAGTTAGGTACACCCCCCTTGCCTAATCTGCCTCGTTTTCGGGCAACGTTTATCAAGACTTGCTTGCTGAACTCTTCAAGGTCAGTGTTTGGGATCTCTGGAAGATCGTAGTGCTTTGTGAATGACTCCCAACTCTCAGCATTCTTCTGGAGCCGCTTGATAAGCAACTGTATGGCCAACGAAGTATCCTTGATCTTTCTAATCGGAACAGCATTGAGCAATATCAACTTTGCGTCTTGCTGCAACTTAAGCTTCTTGGTCTTGACTCCCGTAACCAGCGGAGGAAAGACAATACCTGGCGAATCAATGATTTTCAATTTATTATCAACCTTGATTTCCCTAAGCGAAGTAGTAATACCTGGCTGGTTTCCAACAGGACACACTTTACTCGAGCCTCCATGCTTGCTGGTTAAGGCATTTATAATCGACGACTTTCCAACGTTTGGAAATCCACATACACCCACGACAATGGATCTCTTCAAATTAGACTTGTTGGCGTAACTCTTTAAGGAAGTGATCAAGTCACCAGCAGTCACAGACTGACTCAAGTTCTTGTTGAAATTGTTTCCCACAGCTAGCGATGAACTCGAACTGCCCTTGACAGGAATGATAGGAAATCTCCCTTTGTAAAAATCAAGCCATCTCTTCATAACGTCGTTTGGCACCAAGTCAACTTTATTCAAGAGCAAAATCAACTTCTTGTCTTTGGTGCTCAAGATGCTTTCCTCCAAGCTCTTGGATCTGGTACCTTCTGGATCACGTGCGTCAAGGACATACAAAATCACATCAGACGCCTTCAAAACCGCCTTGAAAAATTTGCTAAACGCCTTCATAGACGTCTCTGATTCATTGTCATTGCCTTGATATTCATCTTCATCCTCACTAGCCACCTCAATATCTTCAAACTCCAAATCCTCAGCTTCATCTTCAACCATTTCGTCTCCACCCTCCCCATCATATTCCTTGGCAGCCTTTTGAGCTGACTCCACGAGTGCAGCTAATCCTCCTTGAGAATCGTCTTCGTCTTCATTATCTTCATCCATTGCATCATCATCAGCCTCTTGTGCTCTTTCCTCCAATCTCTTCTGCTTGGCCAAGAGTTTCTTTTCAGCTGCTTCTCTTCTCTTATTCTCAACCTCATTGATTATCTCTTCCTTATACGGAAAACTTGAAGGGATTCCCAATTCTTTTGGTTTTCGAGACTTCCATTGTGGGTTCTTCTTAGCATGCTTGGCTTCTTTTCTCTTTTGAGCCGCAGCCTTCTTCTTAATCCCTTCCCTCATACGAGTAGAGGTACGCTTACTAGTTGGTTCTAAAGTCAGTAATTTTCCTTTATAAATTCGGCTAGACCATTCAACTTACTTCTCACTCTCATCTGCCTATACTACTATGCTACCTAGTTTGAAAATTTTTTTTCTCCTGGGATGAGATCCGACCCGCCATAATGGTATACACTGCTACAATTACAGGATCATTAGAACATTTATTACGAAGCCCTACTAGTACCACTCAATTTAACAGCAGCACCGTATTTCTGTAATTTTGTCAACAATGCATCTCCCTGCTTGATTAACAATTGATATTGTGCGTTTTTATTGTCTGGTCTATTGGTTTCCACAATGCCATTGACTCGATCAATCACACAGTTTAACTTCTTGTTTGGAATGTACTTGCACAAATCATTATCCAAAAAATTTACAGAAACTCCAAATTGCTCAGCCATGGACTTCAAGGACAAGGCTTTATAAGAGTCTAGCAACTGTGCATACGCCTTTCGTCTCAACTCTCTGACATAAAAGTTGGCGTGGACAGACAAATACTTGGAAGGAATCAATATCTCATCATAAACACGTGCCAATGATGGGAATAACTCTGGATAGTTGGCATAATATAACGCATTACTCAAATCAGTCACAACTTTCAACTCAGGCGAAGTGGTGATGAGAGACAATATTTCTGGCGAGTCGACAACTTTCTTCTTCAAGTCTTTTCTTTCAAACGACAAAAGTCCCAAGATGACAGAATATTGGGCAATCTGCTCATAAGTTGCCACCTCGGAAGACGTAAAAGTGGACATGGCATCTATTAAAAGCTTAGCCGCCTCCTCAAAGTTTCTAATAGACATTAAATGAATCCCATAGTAAGTCTTATATCTGTTTCTTCTTTCCCAGTCCCCTCCCTTATCAATTAATAAGTTTGCCTCTGCCAAAACTTTGCCAGTGTTATTCAAGTCATTGAAGAAGAACCCGATACGAGAAATAGTCAATAGAATATCTATCTTGGTTCCCGTGGACGAACTTAACTCCAATGCTTCTCTTAATTTCGCAGTGGCATTAACCCTATCACCAATCTTTGCGTAATATTCACCCAACTTGGTTATGGCATTTACCTTGTCTAATTCATTGTCCTCGTCTTCCTCTTCAATAGTCTTAATTTTATCATTCAACTCTTGGATCTCCTTTTCATTATTAGCCTTTAACTTTAAGTACAAGCTTTCATCCCAGGGCAATTTAGTCGTGTCCTTTTTGAAATATTCATGGTGAAGATAGTAGTAATATGGGGCCAAGTTTTCCTTTTCAATTTCATCCACTATGTACTTTCTCGCATTAGAGTGACGTGTTTTTAGCTCGCTCTTAGTTAATTCAAAAGCATACTGTGACAAATAGAAATCAGGTACTCTAGGTATTTCGGTAGCTTGAAAATCACTCATTGTAACTGTACTATCGTGGTGGTCGCCACTGGGAAATTCGTCACTTTTCCGACATCACGTGACAATGTTTTCCACATGTACATACATTCGTCTATGGTTGTTAATATACTATCCAGAGGAGTCTAATATCGCATTAACTCTATATCCAGTCTTATTATGACCAAGGCAATGGACATACTGGTTCGGAAGATTGTGTATCTACAAAAGTTCACAAAATTTCTCCCAAAACGGAATCAATCAAACCCAAAGGAAAAAAAAAGTCTATTGTAACATTAATGAAGTATACTCGAAGAGAACCGCTTCGTCAGTTTTTTGCCAAACCAAAATTTTCCGCTCCACTGGCAGATTATTGTTTGGAGATCTTGAAGCTGAACCTCTGCAGACTTGAGTTCATCGCCGATTCGAGATTTTAGGAGGATATGATATTCCTCAATAGATGGAAGGAATTTCTTGAAATGCTTAAAGTCATCCAACGCTGTCTGTAGCTCCAACCGAGTTAGTTGGTTTTTATTAGTCAATTGGCTGGAAAAATGTTCTAAGCTGAACTGACTGTCACTTATATCGCCGGTCACTCCGTAACTCTCACTATAGAAGTTCTCCTTCAATCGGATGTGGTCTTTATGTATGTCACGAAGTTCAGATATGAAGTCTGTACTCATCATAAACTTCACATTAGTTAAAATTTTTGTGTATATCTTGATGCAGCTCTCATAGTCTCCCAAGTTTATATAATTAGTAAGAAGCGTGAGATATAGAAGCTCTGTTGACGTGCTGTCAATATTAATGTGTATATTCTTTTGTGACTTGGTGGTCACAATGTTTTCGCATTTCGTAAGGAGTTTGTTCAGATAATCATACCGGTCGAGGTTAGAGGCTAGCTGGGCTAGTTCAATATAGTTTTGGAAATTCATATCACTTTGATGTGTTATGTAGAATTTCTCTAGCATACCAGCAACCAAGCTCAACCTGGATGTGTCCCGAAAGTACCTTAGCTTTTTAAAATTGTAATTCAAAGATCTCTTAAAATGATACAGATCAATAGAGTGCTCCATCACTGCATTGTATTCGGGGTGAACTGCTATTAGTTGGTTAACGATCTCGTGCTTCAAATCAAATATCCGCAATTTGACTGGAATAGTGTAGTTCAATTGATTCATGATTTCTAAAATTCTACTAGCTTCTTCCTCGCTTCCTTCGATTTTCGTCACTTTGTATGTTCGAAATAGTTCAGAGAATCTCGGTTGTATGCCTTCTCGGAGCATTTTATTAATCTGTGTAATGGAACATGCTTGGCTGGAAAGCTCCCGGCCATGTTCTCCGAGATCAAGATAGTCCACATATGGATTGTTAATCATGGCCTTTAGCCAGTTAAATTCTATCTTATCGTTTATCGCCTTTAAAGTATTCTTTAGTGCCCCGACAGATGATCTATTAGTTACGGCAAAACAATGCACAGCCAAACTTAATAATATCAGGTCAAACTTAGGTTTAGAACGTTCTAAATGGGCTTTTAGTACAGTTAGCAACAACCCAAACTGCTGGGTTTTGATACAGTACACCGCAAACGAACGGATGTAATATCTGTCAGAAAGTAAGTCAATGTTCTTGACTTTGGCCAACTTTAACATCTTTATTATTTCAGGATGGTATTTTATGTAGCTAAAGGCCAAAATATAACGCCTTAGAATCAAAGTCAATGCCTTTCTTTTGCTTTCCTCATCCATTTCGCTGTTGGCTATATCAATGAGAATCTGATGAAGTAATTGATATGGTTTGAGTGTTGCAGCTTTTAAATAGTCTTCTAACTGCTCCTGGTTGTTATCCAAACTGAGCAACACATCTTCTTGTCGTTTTAACTTACCTATGGCAAATTCAGCCCTTAGTGTGTTCACTTCCCGATCACTTAATTGATTACTTAACTGATCGAAATAGCGATACACTTGTTCATTCGAGCCCATTCTCTTGTACCCATCGTAAAGAATTCTATAAGCGGCGTTTGTTATTTCAAGGTTATTGCTTTTGTATAGGTTGAAGCCAAATTCTAATAAGGACAATTGACCATTCTTCTTTAGCAAAGATTCCAAGTAGCGCTCCAAAAATAAAGGAACTTGGTTTGGACGCAACACTTCTCCGGAGATAAATTGATAGAATACCTCCCTTGCGAGGCCCAAGTTGCCATTTTCAATGATAGCTGCAATACAGTAACCAGGTGTCTTTGGATCCAACTGAATATCAAGGTCCTCTATTAGGGATAAATATAATGGAAAATATTTGGATTCAATTGTATCGCATTTGCCAAAGCGATGATAGGCCTTGATAAGCAATTCAACTGATTTTACCTTTGTGATTCTGTCCTCGTTCAAGTAGCCAGAAAACTGGGTTAAGATCCTCACAGCACGCTTGCTTTCGAAATTATCAATTAAAAACGCAGCGAACTCCACCAATTCAGCACGACTGAGTCCCGGAGAGTTTTTGTTTGCCTTGTTAATGAGATCAAAGTAGCCTACCTTTTTCAACATGTCCATTTGACTGTCAAGACCCGACCACTCGGGCTGTGCGGCAGGTAGAGAGATACAGGATCTAGAAACAATCCTATATACCTGGCATCTGACGATATGCCACGGAACAGGACGTCTTAGAAACCTATAGCTGATCATATTGCAGCTTGTGGATGGTCAAAAAAGTTTGATGTTACCAGCCACATGTGGCGGAAAAAAAATGTCAAATGCGCGCCACAAAATCAGGTGATTGCGCCACAGCACTCACCAGCCACGGTGCCACCCCCACGAAATCCTTAATCACTCATGTGCTTATAACAAGCAAGTTGATAGGCTATTTCCTCCGCAATATAAGGCGGCCCGGGAGGTTTGACACACAATAGACTACTTTCTCGAGAAACGACCATTTACATATAAGAACTTTTGTGATTCAATTCTCCTATACAAATGTCTGACATCCAAGAATTAACAAACATTCCCAAGAACCCTGTCATTGTTGTTGGTGGAGGACTAGCAGGACTTTCTGCAGCCCACCAGGCATACATCAACGGAGCCAATATCGTTGTGTTGGACAAGCAAGGGTTCTTTGGCGGAAATTCCACCAAGGCCACCTCGGGTATTAACGGAGCATTAACCAGAACCCAGGTCGACTTGGGTATAAAAGACTCGGTGCAGCAATTCTACAACGACACCATTAAATCTGGTAAGAACGAGGCAGACCCTAAATTGGCCAAGGTGTTGACGTACGAGTCTGCCAGTGCGGTTGAGTGGTTGCAAGATATTTTCGACTTGGACTTGACCTTGGTCTCGAGATTGGGAGGCCATTCCCAGCCAAGAACCCACAGAGGAAGGGATGCAAAGTTCCCGGGGATGGCCATCACGTATGCGTTGATGTCTAAGTTGGAGGAGCTTGCCGAATCGGACCCTAGCCGGGTGTACATTTCGAAAAAGTCCAAAGTGGTTGACTTGATCAAGGAAGGAAACGTGTGCAAGGGATTGGTGTTTGTCAAGAACAATACTGAAAAGTTCAAGGTGCACGGCCCTGTTATTTTGGCTACCGGAGGATATGCTGCCGACTTTGACTCCAAGGACTCTTTGTTGGCCAAATACCGTCCTGATGTGATGAAATTGTCCACGACCAACGGCAACCATGCCACAGGCGATGGCCAGAAGCTCGTTATGAGATACGGAGGCGTGGGCATTGATCTCGACAAGGTCCAGGTGCACCCTACTGGACTAGTTGCGCCAAACGACCCGGAGTCGAAGTTCAAGTTCTTGGCAGGTGAGGCACTTCGAGGCGAGGGGGCGATCATGTTAGATGCCACTGGTAAGAGATTCTGCAACGAGCTAGGCACCAGAGACTATGTGTCTGGTGAAATGACCAAGGTCAAGTATCCAATCAGATTGATTTTGAATTCCAAGGGGGCCAAGAAGTTGCCGTTCCACGTGTCGCACTACGAGTCTCGAGGTTTGATGAAGACTACCTCGGGAGCTCAGTTAGCCAAGGACCTTGGAGTTTCCATCACTGCATTGCAGGGCGAATTGGACAAGTACAACAAGTCTGCAGACTTCCTTGCCAAGAACCCAGACAAGAAGACCATCGACCCATTTGGAAAGAGCTTCTTTGACGGGGCTCCATTCCAGGTCTCTGACACATTCCATGTGTCTTTGATTGACCGGGTGGTCCACTTCACCATGGGTGGTGTGAAGATCGACCCAGACTCCCGGGTCTTGACGTACAAAGACGAGGCCAAAAAGGAGTTTACGCCTATCTACGGGTTGTATGCTGCCGGTGAATTGGCCGGTAATATCCATGGATTCAACCGGTTGGGTGGCTCGTCATTGCTTGCGTGTGTGGTGTTTGGAAGAGTGAGCGGAAGAGCTGCCACAAACTACTTGTTGAATAAGTTGTCGACTACTGGTGGGTCTGGTGCTGGGGAAAGATTGAAGCAGATTTCTTTACACTTGGACCCTGACTTTGATGGGCAGCTCGTGATTGATTTTGGAGCTAGCCAAGCCCCAGCCACACTGGCTCCAGCCACACCAGCCACACCAGCCAAGGCCGAGGCAAAGAGTAGTGTCAAGACAATTACGACCAAAAAAGGATTTAAAATTCCCGAGCGGTACATAAGTATGGAAGAATTGGCGCAGCACAACAGCGAGAAATCTTGCTGGATAGCTGTGAAAAACGTAGTGTTGGACGTAACCAACTTCTTTGACGACCATCCAGGTGGAAAGCAGTCGCTCCTCAACTTTGCGGGGAAGGACTCCACTGAGGCATTTGAGATGCTCCATGACGACGACGTGATTCCAAAGTATGCCGCACAGACGGTTATTGGGATAGTCAAGGGCAAGAAGCCAGGTTTGGACATATAATCAATATATGAAATTCGAGAGTTTGTCAATAGTAACTTGTGCAAATGATTCACTTTCTTTTAGGACGAAGCTATGCGTAAACTGCCTTGTACTGTCTATTTCGCAAGTGTATTGCGACCCCCGGCCGTCAAAATACCGTTCTACAATGTACTGTCTGGTGTTATCGGCTACCCAGTGGTCATCTTTTGCAAAATAGCACCAAATATCGCAGGCACTGTCGCTTTCCAAATGAAAGAAGCAGTCATTGAACTCAATGTCGTTGTTGATTGTGTGCATCTCGTGCTTGGCAAGCCCAAGAACCTGGCGCACAGCTTCACTGCTGGCCACCAACTTCCTTGTGCCTTGAATGGAGTATTCAGAACCACCGCTCATCCAGAGTTTCACCAAGTGATCAATTACTGCATTTGGCAATAAGTAGTTCATCCAGGTGACAAGTCGGGCCACATGGTGGTGGAGGTTGGGGACATAATTAAACATCCGAGTAAACTTAACCCCGCTGGACGACTTTGCAATATCGATAATTGTCGGGAAGAGCAATCCAACAAATGATATCTTCACGCTCTCTTTAGTCAATGTAGTTGCGATTTTTTGAGCCATGTAAGCCCCCACCGAATGGCCGAGGAGGATCACCTCTCGGTTATCGCGGTTCCGTTCGCCCTCGGTGTTGCCTTGTTCAAACGCAACAAAGTTGCGAATGATTTGCTCCTTGTGCAATATTTGTGACGGCAAGTCAAACACATCAAACTGGGCCTTAGCTAGGGGCTCGGTGATGGATGCCGAGTCGTGACAAGTGTGGGAAATGCATAGAATTTCAAACAGCGTTGCTTGCTGGACCAGGTCCAAGTAAGGGACGTAGTAGTCGACAATGCCTGGATTTCCTGGAATAAACACCAAGAGAGGACGCTTTGCCGAGGATTTGACGTGGTAAATGGTGGTTGGGAATTTACTGGCTGTGTAAGGTCCTAAATAGCCCCTCATGCTGTCGATGTAAGGTTATTTTCAACGGGCTCAAAACATTTGCGCTAGGTTTCTACGCAGGGCACTCTACAAGTAATCACATCAACAAACTCATTGCCATATTTTTGACTTGTCCACCGGTCGTTCCTTAGGAAGCGAGACGTAGCCGGCCTTTTCTTTCAACTTGAACTGGACAATCAGACACAAGCTGTAGATGACGTCCAAGGTAGGAGTTGGCACGTGTAGCTCTCTGGCCACACGCAACAAGTTACCCAAGATCACCTCGATCTCCAACGGATTGCCCTTTTGTAGGTCCACTGCCATGGAAGGGGTGAAGTAGTCGCCATCATCATCGTGCAACATATCGTTAATTGCTGAGGCTGGAAGGTCTACGCCATCGGCCTTTGCCACGGCGATGATTTCTTTCATTGCCGGGATGACGATCTTGCTGTTTCCCCCCGACACCTCCACTCTACCGACGTCGGTGCCAACCAAGGTGCAGATGGGGTTCAATGTGCCGTTGTAAATAAGTTTCTTGTAGCGAGCGTACTTTGAGTCTGGCGAGTACGTGACGGTGTTTTTGTCGGTGGAATAGACGTCAATGAACTGCTTGGCCTTTTCCTCCTGGATCTCGACCGGCAAGTTTTTATTGGGGAAGTAGCTGATCTGGGTGATCTCGTGCTGGGTCTGGTGGATGACTCCGTTGAAGTTGTGCGAGCCGACATATGTCACGCCCGAGATGCAGACGTTGTTTGGGTACTTTGCAATGATCGGGCGGCCAATGTCAAAGCCGTTTTGGATCAACACAATTGTGCTGTGTCCATGCACCACCACTGGCTCAATAATGTCCTCGACCTTGACAATGTCAGGCAAGTTTTTCGTGGTGACGACAATGAAGTCGAACTTGACGCCCGACTGGCCGGCTGCCTCGACGGTGGGATAAATCTCGTCTGGGGACCAGTTCTTGACCACGCCATGGTCTGCGGAGTTGAACTCGTAGCCGTTGTTTTTGACGGTTTCGTAATCGCGGCGGACCACCAACGACACGGTGGCGTGTTTTTTGTAGGAGATGCTGTGTGCGACAACGGCGCCGACGCCGCCCGCACCAATTAACAAGACCTTGGAGAGTTGAGACATGTGTTGTGAAATCTGGGGGAGCCCCCGCCTTAATATATGCGATCCATCTGCCCAGGGAAGTACGCACATCTGCAGGTCGGGTAGTGCCTCTTTTGGATTGGCTAGTAGGTATCGACTACCTTCACAGTTTGCAACATGAGCTTTGGTGAGCCGCTCCGAGTGATCAACTACTTTGTGGGCACTGTGTTTGCAGTGTTGACGTTGTTTATCTATACGTACCCGTCCTTGAACCCTGCCGGATGCTCGTGGACCGTGACCCGCGAGTTTGAGGATCAAAACTCGGTGGAGTACACGTTGAAAAGTATACCGTACGTGGGCGACTTGATCAACACATACTATTACCGTCAGTTTGACCATGTCAAGAGCAGTGCTGTCGACGACGTCAAGTTGATGGCCGTCGGCGACCCCCAGATCAACGGGAATTGGCCAAACACCCCGTATATCAAGCGTCTCGACAACTTTGGCAACGACTACTACCTCGGGCACATTTACAACGTGATGAAGACTCGCACCAAGCCGACCCATGTGGCCGTCATGGGCGACTTGTTCTCGTCGCAGTGGATTGGCGACAGCGAGTTTTTTAACCGGACACGTCGCTACCTCACCCGCTTGTTCCCGCAGCCAGAGAACCACACCCGGCACGCGTTCGACGTCATTGACAAGCATCAGGACTTGGACTGGAACGCGCATATCCAAAAGACCGTCAACACCCCGTTGGAGGACTTCTCCTACGGGTACAATGACGTGTACGACTGGGTCGACCCGCTGGCCAAGAGCTACACCGGTGAACCGTTGTTCATCAACATCACTGGGAACCACGATATAGGATACAGCGGCGACGCAACCTGGCAGCACATGACACGGTTCCTCGAGTTGTTTGGCAAGGACAGCTACTGGATCGAGTACGACACCAACACCGACCATGCATGGCGTTTGGTGGTGCTCAACGACTTGTTCCTAGAAGGCCCTGCGCTCCAACCAGAGTTCTTGGAGTACACGTGGAACTTCTTGTACAAGTTGCAGGCCCAGGATTTCCAGGGCTCAACGGTGTTGTTGACCCACATTCCGTTCTACAAGGAAGAAGGCTTGTGCTATGATGGACCTCGGCACGTGTACTACGACGACGAGTCGTCCAAACGAGAGCCGTACAAAAACGGCTTGCTCAGAGCCCAGAACCACATTTCAAAAAACGTGTCCCAGGCCGTCTTGGATATTGTGTTCAAAAACGGCAAGCCTGGCGTCATATTGACCGGCCACGACCACTACGGCTGTCACAGCATCTACAACAAGGACCCAGAGTCCAAGGAGTGGTCTGCGTCCAAGGAGCGAACCTCGGACCAATACATCCAGGAAATAGTTGTCCGGGCAATCATGGGCGACTTTGAAGGTCACATTGGATTGTTGACAGGCCACTTCAATGAAAATGCAAAACACTGGGATTATTCCTACAATTCCTGTCCGTTTGTCGTCCAGCATATATGGTGGGCCACCAAGGTCGTTGGGGTATTGTTCGTGCTTCTCCAGTCCTACTTGTTTATTACTCGTTAATAACCACTTGGCTATATATATCGTTCACGATGAAATCAATATAAAACTAGTAATCTTGTCAAACCGCTCGCTCAATAGGTTGATTTCAACAAGCAACAACTCGTTGGCAATATCATTGTAGTCCTCTAATAGCTTCTCAAAACTCTCAAGCGTCAACGTCCAGATCTTCGAGTTACTGAGCGCAGAAATCTTCAAATTTCTAGTACTTCTGCTCATGAGCGTGTCACGCTCCACCCCCAAAGACCCAAACGCCGTCTTCGGCACCAACGTTTCAGATATCTTCCCTTGGCTGTAGTCGTAGCTAAGCAGAATCAACCCCGATTCAATGATAAAGAAAAACTCCTTGGAATCACTAAAAACACTTTTATTTTGAACATCAGCCGGCGAGACTACCGGCGAGTTGTTCGAACTTATTGAGTAACTCGAACCCTTTGTGAGCACAGACTCGCTCAAGTACGGTATCAAGGGCTTCCAAAACTCACTTGGCTTGTGTGATATCCCTTTAAATGTAGTCTTGATCAATTTGGCAAGGTTCATCTCAGGGTCGTCTTTCACAGTATGCGAAACAGTTCTATTCAAATCTCCACTCTCATTCCGCGTGGCCAACTTGTTATAAAAGCTATTTTCCTCATTGACAGATTTGGTAATAGCCTTGAGGATATTTTTTTGTCTTGGCGATCCCATTCCACTGTGATTATTGATTAGCGACATTGGATTTAAGTAAGATTCCGTCAAATTATACTTGAAATCATCAGAGTTGGCACGATGGCCATGTACGGGAATTGCCAAATTTGTAGGCGTTTGACGTTGCGCTGTGCCGTAATTCAACAATGGATTCCGAACGGATACTGTAGAGTTAACACGGTCTTTTCGTTGATTGTGTGCATTCCGCAAGTTGTAAATACTAATCAAGTATTCGTTTTCACACCATTCCAAGGCCGAGTTCAAGTCATGGAACAACTGGGTAGGGTTCTCATCTTTTGACTCATATACATTGATCAAGCCAACATTGAACAACGACTTATAAATGGCATCATTATTTATCGATGAAATTATCAAGTAACAGTTGTTTCTTCGGGTGAAATTCTTGATAGATTGAAACCCTTCGGCAGCAGTGTAGTCCACTGAAAAAACCGAATTCAAATCCAACACCACGTAACGAAAGTTGTACTCGTTGACGTTGTTTTCAAAATGTCTCTTAATTTCCTGTTCAATTTTTCCAATAGTTCCAAAAAAGATGTTCCCTTGCAACTTAAAAATCAAAGTTTGACTGCCAACATTCTTTAGGAATATATTCGTCAAGTGATTTCTATTGGTGGTCAGTCTGATAAACTCACCTGTCAATATCTTCTTAATTGGGTCTTGGCTGGCATTCTCCACCACAAAAGAAATGAATGCAATCAAAATACCCAAGATAATCCCATAGACAAAGTCCCACACTCCCATGGTTAAAATAATAATGATAATTGTGCAATAGTCAAAGGTAGACAACTTGGAGTAAGAATCAACCAAAGACTCTTTCAACAACTCATACCCGAGTAAAAAGATCAAAGAGCCCACGACACAAACGGGGATGAATTTGATCAACGAAGGTCCAATAAACATGACAATAGCCGTGGTTCCAGCTAGTAAGATACCAGCCAATTTTTTCTCCCCAACTCCCGATCTGATGAATAACAAGGAATTGGAATAAACTAAATAGTTTTGGATAGATCCAACCATACCTGAAATAAAGTTTGAGTACCCATGAGCGATCAATTCATGATTGACGTCAAAATCATCCTTTTGTAAGGAAATTGCTAATGCAGGGACATTGATAGGCACATGCAAGATTCCAAAGAAGGTCAACGCAAGCATGGAAGGAATTTCGCCGGCAATCAAAGACCACCTGACCTTGTTAAACTTAAACAATGTATAAAAGTAGTACCAAGAGTCACTATTGACAGCAGTAGTTACATCTTTAGTAGTTACTCCAACTGAAGGCACATCAAATACAAATCCATGATCTCTAGCTGATTGCAAGTCCCAAGATGGAACTATCCAGATGAGAAGGTGTATTAATCCGAATATACCCATAAAATATACTGGAAGCAACAACGAGTACGACGCCAATCTTTTTGAACACGTCTGCATTAAAATGAGCACTGCAGTCATCAAAACAGAAGAAAACCACTTGACAAAGGTGATGCCAGTAAACAAAAACAGTAATGTATCCCACGAATAGGTAAACGTACTTGTCATTCTCGAGGTGACTTCAATGCCAGTGATCATCAAGAAATAGCCCACTCCTCCAATACAACCGATCAAAATATGCCGAGGAAAGAAGCCAATCAATTGACCCAACTTGAACTTACCTAGAAGAAAAAACGTTAATCCGGTAAGCAAACATGAAATGCAGTAGCATGTAATTGTTGTAGCAACAATAGCGTCTTTGTTGGCGAATGACAGATCAGTGCCAATGGTATTCATAATATTAATGGCCATCGAGTGAAAAAAGGGCGTAACTTCAATCATTTCGGAGCCAACCGCAGAGACAAAGGCAGAGCCACCCAAACTAAACACCAACTGGGACACAATGCAAGAAATATAGAACATAGACAATCCAGCGGGCCCTAAATCAGCAAACAACGGCTTATTAATGGGGAATATGATCATCCCGTAGGATAATGCGTCAAGGATGTTCAACAATAGTCCGAGAAAGACACTAGGCATTAAGCTTATACATTCAGAGGCAAGCTCGTTTAAGGAGCCAAATTTCCCAGAGGGCTCCACTGGATCTAAAATATAACCACTATGACTTGCGTTGTCCTTGCTGATGTTTAAAAGCTTGTTTGACACTGAGCGATTGATTTTCTTGGTGAAGTTTAAAATGGAGGATGTCTTGGATGCAGAATGATTATCAGAATTAGAATATTGGTTAGCGTCGTAGTAGTCAGAGCCATTTGCACTATGACCAAGCAACGCGTTGAATGACTCCAAGTCTTGTGGTTGGTCTTCGGTGGTAAGCAATTGGGTGTTTTCGGTAGGTTGCTTGTAGTAGTTTGCAGATGTCGTGGGGGCTAATTGAACACTGCTAACATCATCAGTAAGAATCTCCTCCGAACCATCGCCAACAAATACAGGGAATCCAACTATGTTTTCTTCGATATTTCCGGCTTCAAAGTCTATCGAGGATAGCTCTGCAGTCTTGGTGTGAATTTGTAGCTCATTATTTATGAGTTGTATGTCCCTCGAAGGTTCCGAGGACCCAACACTCTCAGCCAAGCCCTTTCCACTACCTAAAACCCTAGAGGACCTCCGAAACCTACTTTCGTTTTTAAGCGAATTACTCAACATGTTTTCCAGCTAATGGTATTTTCAGCTGGTTTTGGCTGGTACATGAGGGAGTGATCACCCGGCGCGCGATAAGAAACCTTAAAAAATTGCATTAGAACCAAACTCGATGCTCTTATGTCTCCGGTGTTAATAGACCTCAATATCCCGTGGCCTACCACAGATTTCCAAGGTGATATCAGTGCCGTTGAAGTGAAACGATTGAAGAGCATCCTATGTGTGGCCATTGAATTAAAATATAGCCATGTTGCATTGAATCTCCAGTTGGATCCTAATGTTAAAGTGACAAAGAAGGTAGCCAACCCAATAAGTCTCGGATTATTTCTGGAATTTGAAGGAAAGCTTAAAATTTATACAAGAATCACAATCACAATTAACGAGCCTTCCGAGTTTCAAGGCTTACGGTACTTTAACGAAATATTTGACATTATCGCCATACAGCCCAACAATGACAAGGCCCTAACCATGGCCCTCACCAACTTGGAGCCTGACATAATAACCTTCAACTATGATTCGTTTTTGCGATTCTGGCTTAGAAACAAAGCGGTGCATAGCGGGATTGCCAAAGGATTGAAGTTTGAGATTATATATAAGAACCTATTCGACCCTTCCTCTAGACTAGATTTCTTCTCTGTGGCTAAACATATTATAAGAGCTTCCATGTCGGTTGGCCTACTAATTTCTAGCGGGGCCACCAGCCCGCTTCATTTGAAGTCCAGATTCGACATTATCAATTTATTGAAACTTTTAAATGTTCGCCAGAACCACATCCCAGCTATACTAAACACAGCTCCAGTCCAAGTTCTTCTGAGTGGACGTCTTAGAACGTTCAGCTACAAGCAGGCAGTGTCCATCACAAAAGATATTTTTGAGTCCGAGGGAAGCGATCCAAATAAAAGAAAACATGTTAGCCATTTCAAAAGGAAGGCCGACTCGGAAGATCCCGAACAGAAAATATTAAAAAAGTTGTCAAACTAAGTAAACATAGAAGCAGATTAAATATCATGGCACGTCGGTGCAATATTTTATTTTGGAATATATCAATAGTACCAAAGACTTTAAGCAACGTCTTCAAATTGGAGGAGTTATGTTGTACTTTGTATATCTTATTACATACGCTGTGGGCCTTTAATTTGGTCCTGCACAACATAGTGATGCTGATAGCCTAAATGTTGATGAATTCAATTTAATTGACCTAATTTTTAAATTATCGTAAATCAAATTATGATTCTTCGCTCGCGAGTCTCATACATCCAGCTTCAATGACCCCATTGATTGGTATATGCAGATTCAAATTTTCATACCAAAAATTTTCCTTCTATAATCTCTGAAAAAGCTTCTTTGATTCACTTAGCGATCCATCTTGAATCTCAAGCTTTAAAATGCTGTCATTAGCAGATTTATTTCCAATTGTTCGGTTGCCTAGAATTTCAGATATTGATATTCGCAACCGATGTGTCATTGCTTTGAACAACGAGGGAAGTCAGGATAAGTACCTACACTTGGCGATATCGTCTTCGATCATCTCCACATATGTTCTCGTTCCTTCCCCAAAGTTAGTATGGTCGCACTCATTATCTCCTTCAATGATTGTAGACAGCTTGGCGGTTTATGAGCATCAGGATACTGCGAGATTTGCAATCGGGTTGCACAACTCCACTACCAAAAAAAACTATTTGAAATTAATAATAAACAATTATTCTGCAGATAAGGTCGAAATTGCCGATGTTGAAACTTCCAGCAAGATCACAGGCATAAAGTTCTCCAAGAATGGTGAGTATATCTATGCAGTTTTGGAAGATGGAGAAGTTACATCCTTCAAATTTTCAATGGATGTCAGCAACTATCAAACTGGATTGAATAGTATCAAACCGAGTGAGACAGAGATCTTATACAAGCAATTCATTCAAACTTTTGAGAACAACAAGTTACTTAATAATGACGGCTTCTTATTGGCAATTAGAAAAGGGAAAAAGACAGTGATAACCAGCCTAATCATGCTCAACAATGGCGAGCTTACGGAAATTTCTAGTAACAAACTATCGACTGCTGTTGGTAAAAATGCTTTATTCACCTATAATTCAGGGATATTATACCAGTTATCAGCCACCAACCAGACTTTGCAACTCTTGTCTTTGGTGAACAACAGAGTACTCAAAGAGGTGGACATCAGTCCCTTGTTCGATATGAAGGCCAGTTCGCAGGATGTTGACTTGATCTCTCCTGCAGACAACAGGGTAGTATTGAATGTGTTTGATAATCTTTACTTGATCAATACCAAGTTTGAGACTGTTCTAAATAAATTCAAATTGCAGAGTGAAGACAATAAAAAGAGCTGCATATTGTTGAACTGTGGTCCGGTGAAAAACGCAACCAGTTCATTAAATTTACTCAGTTTGAATAGTCAAGACAACAATTACAGTCTAAACAATATGGCCATAGACCTTGGTAACAACACATTGATTGAGTCCTTGGGAAAGGGAATTAACACATATGGTAAGCGTGAAAAAGGAGACTTGGTTGTAAAAAACTTAGTTGATGTGGATTTCGGCACAAGCATAGACAAGAATGAAGCGAGTGCGGTTAAAAACTGGTTGACTAAATTGACTGGTGCAAAGAAAGACAAAGATTTTGATTTGATTTTCATTAATTTCATCAAGTCTAAAGAATATAAACCAGAAGACATTCAGAGGTTGTACAAGGCTAGCCAAGATGACGTTTCCAAGTTTGTGTTTGGGAAAAGCGATTATAAATTATCCAGCAACTTATACACTGAGATCATGAAGTTGATATTCAATGATGATCAATCTTTTAAGAGCAAGAAATTCATTCCTAAGCTTAGTTTGGTTTATTTGTTGAATAGCCACCTTTTGCCGGTGAGCTATAGTTTGAACTTTTTGTTATCGAGATTTCAGTCATATGACATAATCTTCAAGTCATTAGTAAATAATCAAACCTCAGAATTCGACTGCCAGGACTTGTTATTGGCATTATCAAAATGTGAAGATGAAACAATGTTCAGCAAGTTAGTCCAATTGATTGTCAAGACAAAATCAGATGCCCAAGTTACCAGCGCTATAAAAGTATTATTGAATGGATCGGATGAGTATCAAGAATTCAGCGACAACTTTGAGAACTTGATTTTCAAAATAATATCAGTTAGCCAGGGGGTCAAATTACTCCGTATATTAATCGATGGTATAGGTATCCTAAATTTCAAATTCAACAGCAGTGAGCAGACATTGAATAAGCTTAACAAGTTTGCAGATCAAAAAATTGCAGAGATTATAAAATTTGAGCCTATTGAAAGTTTATTGGATGATGTTATCGATAATAGTAAACCAAGCACTTCAAGCGACGAAATCATTCGCAATAACACTGAACCGCATATCATTGCAATTAAGAATAATAAAATTGATAACAAAATCAGTGCGATTGTCGGGACAACTAGCAATGATAGCCAAAATAAGACTCCTATATATTCTTTAGAAAAATTAGTTAACTTGTACTAAATAAATGATTAGCAAGGCACCTCTGTACATTGGCCACAGGCGAATTAATAGTGGTCACTATTTAGTATCATCAGCATAATGCGTATCCAGCTTAGGAGAGGTGGATTCACCGGCGGCATCTTCATATATGTTAAAAGTAAATGTAGTATCAAAAGGCTCCTCTTCCACCTGGTCTTTTGTGTGCAATGTCCTCTCTATATATTTTAGGGTACCATCTTTCCTTAAGAGTATAACGGTTTGAGTTCTCGTTCCATAGTAGTTTCCCACCAAATTGCTGTGTTTGTAGTCAGGATCATCAAAGTACTTTGTTCGGAGAGGAGGAATGAAGATTGAGGATCTCATCTCTTTGTATATTTTCTCCAAAACCATTAATTCAGATGGTGACTTGGCGTTGTTTATGTTTTCAGGTATGACATGTTTAATACTGTTGTATGACAATAATTTGAACAATTCCTTTATGAGTTTTTGCTCAGACCAGTTTTCACAAGTGGAGTTCATGACTAGGTTGTTCAATAAGTTCTCGCCAATCAATACTTTTGGCCAAGGGTCTAGGAAAAGTGAATTGGATAAGCCAATGTAGCACTTGTGTTCTCTTAGCATGGACATGTCTTGGGTTTCATTCCTCACTACTTCTTTGCCATTTGAAGGAAGGAATATCTCGGAGGTTGCTCCGCGGTTGGACACGATGCGCAAAGGATTGATTTTGCCGTTTGTGATTTTCAAGTCGCCAAACAAGAAGCTGAATCCCCCTACGGAATCGAGATCCAGGGAATGGTGCTCAAGCAACTCGGACTCAAACTGCTTGGGATCAAGTTTGGAGATCAAGAATTCTTTTACCATCGAGCCTCTAGAGAGCTTCAAGTTGTTCTTTGCGTCGTCTGTCTTGTTCTCTTGGTAATTCACCAAGACGCCGATCCGTCCTTTCTTGCTGACACCGATCCAGCTTCCGTGGGACGATTTCGCCAAGTCAAACGGCGAGATGATATTGTCATGCAATTGTGCCATGGATGTGGGCCTCTTGAAGTACTCGTCTCTATTAGAGATTAAGATAAAGGGAAATTCCTCATGTGCTGAAGTGGTTAATAGGATGCACATATTTTCATGTATATAATAAAATACAGTGGGTATGACTAGGTGATGCTATGCTGAGGTGAGGGTAATCGCTTAGTATTAACAATACTAAATCGGCATGGTATGATCTGAATGAGACAGGGCACCTATCGTAAATAACGTATGCGAGTGACCACGCAGAATATCAATTAATTGGTGGGATGATGGAAACTTATATTGTAAGAATTAAATGACTGTTTTCTACGCCTGGAGTCAATCAGCGTGGCAAAAGTGGGTACGAAGTCAATAATAAAGTGTTCATTACTCTACTCCAAAGCCCAGGAGTAATCTATACTATACAAATCCGTGTCTCATTTATGCATCGTTAATGTAACATTGAGGAAGGCACAATGTCAATATTGGTGTCAATCACTATTCTAATATTATAGTCTGTGTTCGTGCTCGTGGTGGTTTTGTCGGTGACTCCAGAGTGATTGGAAATTGCTCTTGCCAAATCGTTTGACATTGTCACCAACTGAGGATCGCCTGTCTGACTCGGTGCACCGATACCTCGAGTGGTTTCCAAGTTGTTGTTTGTGACTCTATAAGTCGGTATTGGGGCGTATAATCCCTCAGTGATATCTGCACGGGTCACGACTCTGTTTGGACCCTGTGGGTTGATTCGTTCCTTCATGAGCAGATGGCCTCGGCCCACTCTGGTTGTGACTTCATTTTTCATACTGCTGATGATTTCCACGCCTGCAATTGTCATTCGCTTAGACCGCTTCATTTCCTTGGTGATGCCGTCATTGATATTCTGCTGGATATTTTTGAGGTTGTCCGAGGTCATACAACGCATAATATTCAGTATACCCAGTTGATGCTCATCATCATTGGCAGAAGACTTGTGTTTGAATGGAGCCACAAAGATTCGAAACATTTCCGTGATCCCTGTGCGGATTCGAGCTAGTCCAAGTCTTTATATTAAATTTAAGTATAGACTTTTTTTTTTTAATTCTCGGAAGGCAACTATTTAGTTGTGGTATCCGGAACCTTGCATGAGACAAGAAAAATTATGCCTGGTCATATGTCGCAGTGACAAACCCTAAAAGCTAAACGGGTGAGATTTTAAGCGAACCACAGCAAAGGTAAAGTTTGTCAAACACAATTATAATTACAACTTGAATCTTTGAATAGGCAATCCAGCATACTGCTTCGCCGCCCAAGGATACTCAAGACTAGATCTTGGTAACTGCATCGGGCATAAATACCGGATTGGTGTGCTATTCCGTGAGGCGCATGTCACTACGAGACTAGACCCATCTTGTAGATCATTTATTATTAATTAGGCCCAAGCATCTTCTCTGGGCGGACCCATTGGTCAAACTCCTCTGAGGTCAAGAGCCCAAGCTCCAAGGCAGAAGCCTTCAATGTAATACCCTTTTTATGGGCATTTTTCGCAACCTTGGAGGCATTGTCGTACCCGATTTTAGGATTGAGTGCAGTCACCAACATGAGCGACTCATGTAGCAACTTGTCGATCTTGTCCTTGTTTGCGACGATTCCCTCGACACAGTGGATTCTAAACGACTTGGCCGCGTCGGTGATAAGTCTGATGGACGAAAGCAAGCACTTGGCCATCACCGGCTTGAAGACGTTCAACTCAAACTGGCCGCTGGCCCCGGAAAAAGTAATAGTGGTGTTGTTGCCAAACACCTGGGCACACACCATTGTAAGGGCCTCGCATTGCGTGGGGTTGACCTTTCCCGGCATAATCGAGGACCCCGGCTCGTTCTCGGGCAACGACAATTCGCCGTATCCGCAACGCGGACCGGAGCCCAAGTACCGGATATCGTTTGCGATCTTGTTGAGCGACACTGCCACTGTGTTCAACGCGCCAGAAGCCTCGACAATCGCGTCGTGGGCAGCAAGGGCTTCGAACTTGTTTGGCGCGGTGGAAAACTCAATTCCCGTGATTTTCGAGATCTCGGCAGCAACTGCGACGTCAAAACCCTTTTTGGTGTTGAGCCCGGTGCCGACGGCCGTGCCTCCTTGCGCCAACAACTTCAAGCGGGGCAAGGTGTTGCTGATCCGCTCGAGGCCAAACGTCAACTGTTGCACATAGCCCGAAAACTCCTGGCCCAAGGTCAAGGGCGTCGCGTCCTGCAAATGGGTTCGTCCAATCTTGATAATGTCCTTGAACTCAACTGACTTTTGCTCGAGCGCGTCGCGCAACGCAGTGAGCGAAGGAATAAGCTTGGTGACGATCTCAACTACCGCAGCAATGTGGATCACCGTAGGAAACGTGTCGTTGGACGACTGCGACATGTTCACATGGTCGTTTGGGTGCACCGGATCCTTGGACCCCAACTTCCCACCCAACAACTCAATGGCTCGGTTGGAAATAACCTCGTTCGAGTTCATGTTCGACTGGGTACCGGAGCCGGTCTGGAACACCACCAACGGGAAATGGTCGTCGAGCTTCCCCTCCAACACCTCGGTGGCAGCAGCCTGGATGCTGTCACTGATTTTAGGATCCAACCCATAGGACTTGTTGACAATTGCGGCCGATTTCTTTAACACCCCAAAGGCCCTGATCAACGGCTCAGGCAATCGCTCGACTGGACCTCCAATGTCAAAGTTTTGCAACGACCGTTGGGTTTGCGCACCCCAGTATCTACACACTGGCACTTGCTAAAGTTAGTATTGAGGCTGGGGTTCCGTAGACACTCACAATCTCTCCGAATGCGTCGGTTTCAGTTCTGTTGGCAGACTAGTATTAGTATATTATTTCCTGGCGTTCATTGCGGCGACTTACCATGTTTATAGAAAAAAAATTTTTTGTTGGACTCTCTTGACATGACTCCTTGCCCAGATGCTGGCTTTACCCGCAACTGGGCAGGCCCACAGTTTACAGGATGACATTTGGTATATTTACAATGTATATGCCGGTCAGAGCCACTCCTTGGCAGAGTCCGCCTGGTTGACTTGCTTCTGCCGTTCTTGCTCAAGCTTCATTCTGATTCTGCCCTCGATCAATCGATGTGGAGGCTCAACCTAGATGTTAGCAAGCGTAGTGTAACTCACGATAACTTACCTTGGCAGTGTACCAGCCGTATTTGAACCCGATTTCGTGGGCCGCAATCTCGCCAAACCCTAGCATGAGCCCGTTGATAAACGGCAACACCAAATTGATGGCCACCGAGCTGACAAAGTTCCATACCGAAAACGGGTCTTCCTCTTCAATCGACATGAGTGACTCGGTCTGATCAGTGACGTCCAATTCCTGTCCTAGAGGGTTGTGGTTCGGGTCCTCTAGTTGGTTTGTCTTGATCAAGTCAATATATTCCTGGAGCGTATGGGTGCTGAGGTTGTCTTGCTTGAGTTGGTCGGCCATGGTTTACAGCTGTGGGGCAAAACGCTGCAATACAATTTGCACGCCCCGAGGTTCGGGTAATGATCCAGCATCAGCACGGAGTGCTGGACCCGCCCCTGTGGACAAATTGAGCGGCATGTCCGAAATAATTATTGTACCACCCCCAGTCAAGAGGTAGTTGTAGGTTTTCCATTTTTAATAACAGCCTGGCCTGGTTTCCCCAGCATGTCCAATGATGTAGGGAAGTGCCCTGAAAAAAAAAATATTGCCTGCGTTTACCTTTCTCGACATCATTGCCTTCTCTACAGATCCGGGCAGGCATTATTTACCGTCTGTCAAAATACCATTTACACTGTACGATATGAGCGGGAAAAGCGAGCATAACGACGACGAAGGCGTGTCGTCGACCCGGCCGTTGATGGCTGCGGCGCAGACCGAAGAGCCCGAGATGGTAGGCGAGTCGCTCGTGGCGGTTGTTGACATTGGGTCCAACGGTGTGCGGTTCTCGATCTCATCGATTGCCCCTCACCATGCCCGATGCATGCCTTGTGTGTTCAAGGACCGGTTGAACGTGTCGCTCTTTGAGTCGCAGTACCGGGACGGCGACTGCAAGATCAGCGAGAAGTCGCCCATCCCCAACGAGGTTATCTACGAGGTGTGCAAGGCCATGAAACGCTTCCAGATCATTTGCACCGACTTTGGCGTCCCTGGCAAGGCCGTGCGTGTGGTAGCCACCGAGGCCACGCGGGAGGCCAGCAACTCGGAGTATTTCCGCAAGTGCATCTTTGAGACCACCGGATGGACGGTGGAGTTGCTCTCGAAGCAGGACGAGGCCAAGATCGGCTCGTACGGCGCGATCTCGTCGTTCCACGAGGTCAGCGGGTTGTTCATGGACTTGGGCGGCGGCTCGACCCAGATCAGCTGGATCCACACTGACAGCTCGGGCGCAATCCTGTTTGCAAAGAAGCCGGTGTCCTTGCCCTACGGGGCTGCGGCCCTCACGCGGCGACTCCGCACGGAAAACAGCCGCGACGTGTTTCTCGAAATAAAGGACGCCTACGCCAAGGCGATCAAGGAGATTGACATCCCGCAGTTTTTGTCCGACAAGGCCCAGCTCGACGGCGGGTTTTCGGTGTTCTGCTCCGGCGGAGGGCTCCGGGGGCTCGGCAACTTGTTGTTGTCTCAGAACCCCGAGTACCCGATCCGGGCGATTATCAACGGCTACGCCTGCGGATACAAGCTCGTGTCGTCCATGGCCAACTTCTTGTTTGTCAAGGAACGCGTCCCGGAGCCCGAGGCTAACATCTTCAGAGTGAGCGAGCGTCGCAAGCTGCAGCTCCCAGCAGTGGGGCTTCTCATCTCCGCTGCGTTCGAGTCGCTTCCCCAGATTCGCACCGTGCACTTCAGCCAGGGTGGGGTCCGTGAGGGTGCGTTGTTCGAGCGATTGCCCACATCGATCCGCCTGGAGGACCCGTTGATCGTCGCCACCAAGCCCTACGCCCCGTTCTTGGTAAACAAGTACCTCAGCTTGGTCCGCTCGGCACTTCCTCGGGCCCAGGTTCCAAGCGACGTGTGGTCGAGAATCGCACCTGCGCTATGTAACTTGGCGTTCGTCCACTGCATGTACCCAAAGGAGCTCCAGCCTACAGCCGCGCTCCTTGTGGCCGTCACCGGCATCATTGCCGGCGCCCATGGGCTTAGCCATCGGGCCCGTGCGTTGATTGGCTTGGCCTTGTGCGAGCGGTGGGGCGCGGAGTTGCCCGACGTGGAGCGGAAGTTGAGGGACGGCTTGGCCAATGGAGTGTTGAAGGAAAGCTACAAGGACACGGAACTCTCGGACGCGGTGTTTTGGACATTGTACATTGGCAAGATTATGTATTTCATCTGCGGGATCTATCCTGGCGGGAACATCAGCGACGCAGAGGTGCCTTTCCGGTTCCAAGTGACGGCCAAGGAGTACAATGACGACGACGAGGGCCTGGAGAGACCCACCTCGTCAAAACAGTCGTCATTTTCCAACAACAGAAACAGCATGATGCCACCGGGATACGCTGATGACCTTCTCGAGTCCGAGTCTGTTGCGGCAGATGTCGGGACGCAAGGCGGGTCAGCCCACAAAAAACAAAAATTCAAATATGAGACAACATTGGTGATCGATGCAGACAACGTCAAGGTGGGCTCAGGTGCCGGCAATAGAATCAAATCAATTCAAAAGAAAATCAAAAAATTGGCGCGCCAGTATGACGTGAAATTTAAATTCGAGATACAATATGGCGGGAAGAGCTTGGTGGGAGGCCAGGTATAACATTATATACGTTTTCTATTACATACCTCAAATTGGTAGATTTTCCGGCGCTTTTTCCGAGTGAAGCCCGCTAACGCCCCATGGCATCAGGTAATGTGCACGGGGAAAAAATTCCCATTGGCTGCTGTGTGAATTTCGCTGGTATAAGACGAGCACTGTAAAAAAAAAAAAAGATTAATCTATAGAAGTAATAATAGAAAATGGTACACCTTGGTCCAAAAAAGCCACCTGCAAGAAAAGTAAGTAGGATATTTATATTAACCACCTTAGCTAACATCCAAAGGGCTCTCAATTTGAAGTGTCTCAAGACTTGAAAGACCAGATTGAACAGTTACGCATCTTGTTCAATGTCAGCGGTGACAAGTTGAAGCAAATCACCGACCACTTTGTTACCGAGTTGGAGAAAGGTCTCTCCAAGGCTGGAGGAAATATTCCTATGATCCCTGGCTGGGTTCTTGAATACCCTACTGGTAAGGAAAAGGGCGACTATTTGGCCATCGACTTGGGCGGAACAAACTTGAGAGTTTGTCTCATCAAGTTGGCTGGCGACTCCACATTTGATACCATCCAGTCCAAGTTCTCCTTGCCAAAGAACTTTAGAACCACCACTGCTGAAAATTTGTTCGACTTCATTGCAGTCTCGTTGAAGGACTTTTACAACGAGGAATTTCCAAACGGAGTCGACAAGAACTTGCCATTGGGATTCACATTCTCCTACCCAGCCACACAATACGCCTTGAATCACGGTATCTTGCAAACCTGGACCAAAGGTTACGACATTGACGGTGTCGAGGGACACGACGTCGTGCCAATGTTGCAACAGGCCTTGAAGAAACACAACTTGCCAATCGAGGTGACTGCTCTTATCAACGACACCACGGGTACATTAGTTGCCTCTGCCTACACTGATCCAGAGACCCAAATGGGCTTGATCTTTGGTACGGGATGTAACGGGGCGTACTACGAGAAAGTCAACAAGATCCCAAAATTGGAAGGAAAGTTGTACGACGACGTTGACCCAGAAGGATTGATGGCCATTAACTGCGAGTACGGTGCCTTTGACAACGAGCACAAAGTGTTGCCAAGAACCAAGTACGATATCCAAATCGACAAGGAGAGTCCAAGACCTGGCCAGCAGTCGTTTGAGAAAATGATCTCGGGATACTACTTGGGCGAAGTCATCCGATTGGTGTTGTTGGACTTGTACGAAGGCGGGTTCTTGTTCAAGGACCAAGACGCAAGCAAATTGCGTGTGCCTTTCATCTTGGACACCTCCTTCCCAGCAAAAGTGGAAGAAGACCCATTTGAGAACTTGAGCGACACCAACGATCTTATCCAGGAGTTGCTTAACATCAAGACTACCCGAGGCGAACGAGTCTTGGTCCGTAGCTTGGCCGAGTTTGTTGGTATCAGATCCGCCAGACTTTCAGTCTGCGGAATTGCTGCCTTGGCCAAGAAGAGAGGAATCACAAAGTGCCATGCTGCCGCTGACGGATCTGTCTACAGCAAGTACCCTAACTTCAAGGAGAGAGCTGCCCAGGGCTTGGACGATATCTTCTCCTGGAACTTGCCTCAGAAGGACCATCCAATTATCATTGTTCCTGCCGAGGATGGATCAGGTGCAGGTGCCGCTATTATTGCTGCATTGGCAGAAAAGAGAATAAGAGAGGGGAAATCCTTGGGTATGAAATATTAGATAAATGTATTCTCTAGTTCGAGACTGAACGCATTTTAACCTTGTAGTGCTTTATGCATGTCTGGCAATGTTAGATTTAAACCTATTTTCTGGCTGACGATTCCACCATGGATACAGACAAACTATTCTCAGTAAGTGTATATCGTGGTCCTGTATTATACTAACTTAGGCTTCAAAACGAAAGGCAGAAGATGACATTGATACATCCAATAAAAAACCGCATAATAAGCAGCCCATAAACAAGCACCAGGATATCATTAGCAAAATAAATAAACAGCTAGAGCATGAGAATGACAGCAAGTTGACGTTGAATTGGTTCAAATTAAACTTGGAGAATTTAAAAGACATTTATTTAATCAACACCGAGATTCGGAAAGATTTGAGCCACGACAAGGTATTGCAACTATTGCCAGTTGAAGAGTTGTTGAATAATCTTATCAAGCAGTTTAGCAGCATCACGCTAATAGAAGACAAGGCTGTGAAAAAAGAAGTCGACCAATGGTTAGTTGATGGAGCTTTGTTGATTGAGTTTTCAATTATCTTGAATGAGCACCCCAACTATGATATCAAGCTACAAATTATGACGATATTGATTGATATGGTCGAAGATAAGGACAGTGAAGAAGAAGAAACAGAGAGAGAGCAGGAAGGACGCATGTTAATCATTGATAAACTAGTCAACCAAGTCCAAATGCCAAGCATGCTACTTGATTTGATCCAACAGTTAAATGATGAGGATATTATACTCAAAGAGAAAATCACAGATGCGGAACGACTGGAGTTTGTCACTTATAGTATGATTATGATAATTTACTTTATACCAGAATTGAGTGATTCTGAATTGGACAAGAAGATTGTCGATGGAATCAGCAATACCAAGGCATTGAATGAGTTTTTTGAGAGCTACTTGATGATTGACTCTGTTGACAGCATAAATACATTATCGCAGTACAGCAGTGAGTATTACTACAAATTAGTGTCTTGGAAAGTAAAGCAGGATTCCTTGGAAGATGCCCAAGCGTTTACAGAGAAACTATTGATTATTCTATCAAAGTTCAAAAAGACTCGTCCAAGGGCAGGAAGTGAGCAGGAGGAGTATTTTGAGAATTTCCAAAACTTTTTTGAATTGTTGATAATCAACAATGCAATAGTAAAACAATCCTTTGTTGAGTATGAAGGATTGGAGTTGTTGATGTTGATGTTCAAGAACTACGCCAAGCTGGATGACAAGAGCATCAAGTGGGTGTTCAACAAGTGCTTGGCAATAATCAATGGATTGTTGACGAGCACTGGTGACGATGAAATTATTTTGCATATTTCCAATCAGTTGATTGAGTTGGGGTTTTTGAAGTATTTGTTCAAGTGTCTTGGTCAGTATTCATTGTTGAAGAGGAGCTTTTCTAGGTTTTTAGAAATTTTAACCAAGCTTTTGAATACCTTGTCGTTTGAATCCACCGAGCGATTGCGGCTAGTGAATAAATTGACCAAGGAAAGTTCGTTGAAGCAGTTGATGGATATTCGACGGTGGTACAGCAGTAAAATAGAACAAGCCACGCAAGGAGTCGAGCCGGAGGCGATTGACCAGGAGTATGTGGTAGGTGAGCAGCACCAGGTGGAAATCTCGCTTGGATTCGATACGATAAAGTACATAGATTTGGCCATCTGCTGGTTACTAATGGAGGACTCATCGGTGTCTCAGATTGTGAGACACCATGTAACTAGTGTGGGTGATATAAAAACGAGTTTGCTCAAGTTTAAATACGAATTGCAAGTTATGGACGAGAAACAAGTGCTGGCATTGGTGGACTATTTTCTAGATTCAGGCATCCTTGAAGATGATCCCTGATGCATACACCCACGAAAATTTTTCCATGTAGTGCCTGTAAAAAATAAATGACTAACACTAGACTGCCGCCTGGAGGTCAATAAAGAACAGACAGCTGGAACGTTGTAGAATTTGCACATTTCGCCAATTTTTCATACCAAACACCTTCAAATTAAACAGGAAGCTCATTAATATCAGCCATGTGTGGGGTTATAGGTATTGTGCTTGCCAATCAAAAGAAGTTGGTTTCCCCGGAATTGCTCGAGGCGACTACGTATTTGCAGCATCGAGGGCAGGATGCTGCCGGGATGGTCACAAACGGCCATGGGGGACGGTTGTACCAGTGCAAAGGGAACGGAATGGCCAGCAGCGTTTTCACTCCACAACGGTTGGTGGGGTTGTATGGAAGTATGGGGATCGCTCATTTGCGGTATCCGACTGCTGGATCGAGCTCCAACTCGGAGGCCCAGCCATTTTATGTGAATTCGCCATATGGGATTGCAATCTCTCACAATGGCAACTTGGTGAATGCCAGCTACTTGAAGGAGTACTTGGATCGGGAGGTGCACCGTCACATTAACACCGATAGTGACTCGGAATTGTTGTTGAACATCTTTGCGGCCAAGTTGGACGCCTACAACAAGGCCAGAGTGAACAACGAGGATATATTCAATGCCTTGGAAGGGGTCTACAAGGAGTGTCGTGGTGCGTATGCCTGTACCGGGATGATTGCCGGTTACTGTGTGTTTGGGTTCAGAGACCCGCACGGCATCCGGCCGTTGTTGTTTGGTGAGAGACACAACGACGACGGCTCCATCGACTACATGATCGCCTCTGAGTCGATTGCCTTGGAAGCACAGCATTTCACCAACTTGAGAGACTTCAAGCCGGGCGAGGCGGTGATCATTCCTCGGGAAACTATGGTTCCGGAATTCCGCCAGATTGTAGAGCCAAAGGCATATGCTCCCGACATCTTTGAGTACGTGTACTTTGCCCGGCCAGACTCCATCTTGGACGGCATTTCAGTATACCGTGCCCGAATCGCCATGGGCGAGAAACTCGCCGACAATATCAACAAGAAGTTCAACGGCGCCGCCAAGGACTTTATCGACGTGGTAATCCCGGTTCCAGACACCGCCAGACACTCTGCACTTGCCTGTGCCGTGCAACTTGGACTATCGTACCGGGAAGGGTTCATCAAAAACCGATATATTGGCCGGACGTTTATCATGCCCGACCAGAAGGAACGTGTGTCCTCGGTGCGAAGAAAGTTGAACGCCATGCCGTTGGAATTCAAAAACAGAAACGTGTTGTTGGTCGACGACTCCATCGTCAGAGGCACCACCTCCAAGGAAATTGTCAACATGGCCCGTGAGGCCGGCGCAAAGAAGGTCTTCTTTGCCTCCTGTGCGCCTGCAATCCGGTACAACCACATTTACGGAATCGACTTGGCCGATACAAAGGCATTGGTGGCTTACAACCGGTCGGACGAGGAAATCGGCGAGGCAATCGGGGCAGACCGCGTGTTTTACCAGGACTTGGACGAGTTGAAAGAGTGCTGTGCGTATGGACACATTGACAACTTTGAGGTCGGGGTGTTTACCGGTGACTACATAACCGGAGTGGAGAATAACTATCTCCAAGAGTTGGAGAAGGTGAGGGCCCAGAACCAGCGCATCAAGGAGCTTCACGAAAAAAGAAGGGCGACCGAGGCCAGTCACATTGTGGAAATGCACCATTTAGATACCCCAGCCAAGTCTGCCGACACCGATATTGGGCTATACAACCCAGGAGACTACTAGTTTTACATAGAGAGTATATTGCCTAATCTAGGGATAAGTGCCACAAGCCGTCGCCCAAGTAATGAACCAACTCAATACCAATGCCCTTGTTTAGACTCTTGATCTTCTCCGTGTCCATCAAAAACTTTCCAATGGCCATCGCATTCTCCTTTCCTTCCGCATTTATAATCCCATAGGCGCCTTCTTCAAGTGCCTCTTCTTTAGGAGGAAGCTCCGCCCCCTTGGAAGTAAGCCCAGGACACATGATGTTGGCTCCCGACAAGACAAACTTGATTGCACCTCGATCCACTTGCACACTAGGGAAGCACTGTGGATATTTTTGCACGACCTTAAGGGTGGGAACCAATTCATCAAACTTCTGAAACACTACCACCTCACCATCGATGGCAAACAACGTAAGTTTGTCTTCACACTTGAGCTGTACCAACTGCGACTTCTTTGGTATAATATCGTCTATCACTGGTGCAAGCTTTGGAAATTTTTCCACAAGCTTAGTTTTCAAGCCTCTTTGAACCGAAGATTTTATATTTGAGCGCGAATGAATATCATCCTTATCAAATCTAAAAGTCAGTATTTTCCCCTGCTTTCCATACCACTAAACTTACCTCTTGAACATTATGCGTATTGGTATGCAATGGTTCCCAGATTTATTCCCACAGGCTCAAAAATTTTTGATAGGGTAACACTGGGCGAAATGTTCATCGACGCTTTATAGACTACAAATGTGATAAATTAATTGTATTAACATATACCAGTCCTTCTCTTACACTGTAATTATGGCCTCATAATAGCAGAATAAGAGAAAAAATGAGATTGATTGAAATATCAACGAAACGGTTCCAAAAATTCCCTCAAGGTCCAAAGACAAGCAATAAACCAGGAGGAGAGGTCAGGTTAAAATTTTCAACCAGCAAAAACACAATCTCGGACGAATCCTCACTGATATGCGTAATTCCCTTGCATAAGGATAAAGAAAAGAAGAAAGGATCGATTCAAATCGGCCTTTTATACCTCTGGCGGGTAAATTGCTATGAGCACGCCATACTAGTTGGCGTGTTCACGCGACCACGGCAAAGGTAATACAAAGCTTCGTAGGGCATTATGTAATATCATATGTAGTTTAAAAAGCTATTTCGGTGGCAATGATACTTTCAGTGGCTTTATTTTGCTCGAATTTCCTTCAAAATTGAGCTCTTCATGTTCCGGGGCCTCAAGCACTATTATCGGGCTGGTTAATTGGTAGCTATCCAATAGAATCTCATGAGATGGTGATTTTGACTTCTGTTTAGCCTGTTCAGTATCGGTTGGATCGTCGACCATATCACTGAAGACCCTCTGTACCTTACTGCCATCCACCCGCTTATAGAGCAACTCGGCTAGTTCCTCCGTCGAGTATATAGCCCTATTATCTGGTGCTTCCTCACTACCAGAAACCCAGCCATTTGGCGGCGAAGGCGGAGGCGATATGATAAAAGTATTTCCATGCAGAGGCAACTTAAGATACTCACGGGTATCAAACTTGTAGCCGTCCTCGGTAAGGATAAAGTCGTCATAGTTGTTTTGGGAGCTGAACCCCACTTTGAACTCGGCTTCCTTTAAGATCTTGTAGAGGGTAGCACTGGAGTCTATTCTTTCAAAAACGATTAATATTCTCCTGAAAGACTTTAAGATGGAGAATTTGATTGTCTCTAGGCTGGGTGTGTGTTTGATTATTTGCTCCTGGAGTGACTTTATGATTTCCCCATCGTTGATTTCAGTGTCCGTGAACCCTGTGATAATTAAAGTATTAGTCGCATCCGACATTTTAAAAGTATAATTATAAAGTATATAAATAGGTGAACAATTCTAGCAGGTATAGCCCCAATCTGAATATAGACACTCTAGCCTGTCGCAAATATCCCAGGAAATGGGACTGATGGAAAAAAAAAGAGGCTATACTGTTTGATATTTTGGTAGACGTGCATAGACCACGCCAAAGGTATAATAGAACTGCCAGACATTTTGCCCAGGCCCTGCTGATCGGGAATCGATGCCCGTATTAGTGTATTTTATGTCTTTTGGCTTCCAGAGTGAATTAATGTAGAAATATTTGTATATTGTGACATGCACCAGATTACATTCTGTGGTATTGATAGGGTTCCTTCGCAGGGGTCAATCGTAGCCAGAATACTTGTCAACATATCCATCTGACCAGGCCCCTTGAATACCAGCTAACGGGGGTGTGATGTCTCAACTCTCAGCACTGTGTCTCAGGACAATGGCAGCTTGTAACATATGAGTACAGAGGCAGTTAAGCCACGTGTTAGTTGGCGATTGTTCAAAGTCTAATTTCAAGAAATTGCTGAGTATAACACGGTGGTATTGCTACCTCCATGCATTGCTTATATTGAGTTGATATAACTATCACTAGTAATTATCACTAGCAAATTTGTATGCTATGCAGTGGGCCGGAGCCACTACCGGATGGTTTTCTCGTACGCGTTTAGTGAGGCTTCAGTGATGACGCCAACGGAAGCTATTTTCCATAATTGTTGAACGAGATATTTCAGTGTAGCCTAGACCCTTTAAAATCGCCCAACGCCACTTGTGGCTAAAACCGGGTGGAAAACTGCTCCTCTAGTATAAATTACAGCTAGCCACATGCATATGGGTGAGTCAGGTGGGGCAAACATAACGATAAGTTCTTGAGGGAATCGTCTTGGAATTAATGGGCCCCACCGCGGATCCTGTGCTGATGTTAACATTTATTGTAAATAAAGCTTGCTTGACATTGTGAGTGTCTTTTGGAACAATGGTGTTCACTTTCATCTGATGGAATGTACAGGCCAACACTGGGTCACTGTCGTGATTTAAATCAATTCCTAGAATGTACTCGATAACAAGGAAAATTATTTTAACCACGTTGAACGGAATTTCAAGGATCATTTCTTCATAACCAGGTTTTGAGGTTACATATATATACTACCGACCCTTAATAATGATAAAACCTAGCCCTGAAAATCGGACATTTGAAGTCACGAAATTAATTTATTAAGGTACTTACAGGTGGACTACCTTTTTCACTTCTATAGCATGCGCCGAAGCATTTAGGCCATACAGAAGTACAGACGTGAAGGGCGGAAGAAGTCCGAGGGAATGCCTATTCAGCGTGCTATATATCGACCCAGTGGTTCACAAGCTTAAATAATTGGAAGCCGTCCTAGATCATAATCGACTGTGTTCCTTAGTTGCCCGATAAATATCGCGGCTGAGACTTATTCTTCTGGCTGCAGTACTTACAGGCATGGACAGACATATACATGGAATGACAGCATGTGGGGTCAAGGCATTATAAAAGAATTAGGCCTGGTCCGATATTCAATTTTGCAAAACTTGAAATTAACATGTTGGCTAATGAAGTTAACCAGATTCCACAGAAGGAATTAGACTGTATGCCTGACATTGATAGCATAATCAGTGATAAATGGTCGCCCAATGAACAAGAGACTGTGAGCAAGAGCAGTTTTGAGGTTGAATCATTAAATAAAAGTTTAATATTAGATAAACAGGACGATCGAAAAGGTCCGATGGAGCCTATATCCAGGAGATTGTCCCGACAGCTAACTAGCCTGGTGGACCAGCAAAGTACTCAACAAAGAGTCACCAAAGTGAGAACCGCAGAATTAACAGAGAAGGGAACTACGTATTCGTCGGAAAACACACATGACGGGTTGATTGATAAAGTGAAGAATAAATTTAAAAGAATCAGTAAACGGAATTGATTCAATATACACCGAGTAAATATTCTAAGTATACAATGGATTTGCATGGATAATTGTAGTGTCTCAAGATTTGTTGGATATACCATGATTTGATTGCTTGGATGACCTACAACAAATACAACCGGACCTACCCCACCAACGTACTTTTATTTCTATACTATTTACAGTTGGGCCAAGTAGGTCATTCATGAATTTGCGGACGAGTATTTTTAATATTTACATCCATAGATGATACAGCTAAGAATGCACGTGTTGTGTCGACACTATCTCAATAAAAGAATATGTAGTGCATATGATGAAGCTTTTGCTAATAAAATTTATATTGCCAAGTTTAGGAATGCCCTGACCTCCAAGCATGGATGTGATACTCAAGACAGCCACTTAGCGAATAACAATGACGCAGATGCAAGGAAAGAGCCACTAGAAAACATGCCGTAAACAAACCATGTCGTGAAATATTCCTGGAACCAGTCCGGCTAATGCACTCAAAGGATACTTAGTGTCAAGCCACTCTACAAAGGATTGTTAAAAATGACTAATTAATATGCAATGATTATATAAGATTAAGATTATTTGGACTGTGCAAGTCCAATGGTGTATGCTTCGAGGTCATAATATACATAGGCGGATCGAAGAAACTCGTCGCCTAAGCTGTACAAGTTGGCAGAATTTTGCTTGATGCCCAACTGACAGCTGTTATCAGAAGATTTATAAATGAAGTTGGTAAAAGGTACCAGAATGATTTTGTTGTTAAACTTGAATTCAATTGGGTCTCCGGTAGCATCACAAGCGATGTTATACAAGTCCGCACTCTTGGTTCCAGAAGTACCATACTTTGCTACAACTTCGTTGTAAACTGCTGGTGGGAATTTCACCATGGTGAGCCCAGAATCAAGCAATGCTGGGTATGAGTTGCTGCTGAACGCCTTGCCGCTCTGTGAAACACTGGCAAGATCCACATAAAACTTGCTAGGCTTGCCATCAATCATAAAGTCTGGCACTCGTGCAATTGGAAGAGTCTCCAAATTGCCATCATACTTGGATCCCTCTGGGCTTCCGAAAGTTACGGTACCGTATGTCTTTTCTTGTCGATCAAGGTAGAGGGCGTAAGCGGCCTTACTAATGTATCCTTGTGCTTTGAGTGCCAAGGGGAAGTTGTTGTACTGTTGCCCGTTGATTCCCATCTCAAGGCTCTGCAAGCCTATACCCAAGATACCTCTTCCGGCAGTTTGGCTGAGTCCCACGCCAAAATTAAAGTCCTTCAAACTCCAATTTCCCCCAAAGCTCACTGTGTCTGATCCCCATACCCCTTTCGCATAGGTCAGATCGCTGTAGGAAATGTTGAACCCATCAGCTACTGTTTTGTATGTGTTGGATTCGGATTTGTCAAACGTGCCATAGCTAGAATCTGTTCCTACGGCAGGAACCCAAAGATCAGAGGAGCCGGTGTCGAGACTGACCTGGACCTTTTGGCCATTTGAGCCTATTTCGAGCTCAGCAAGATACTGTGTGTAATAGTTTTTGACATCCAAGGTAATAGACTTGTCCTGCACACCTTCAGGAGTAGCAAGTACCTGCTGTGCATGCTGTTCTTCATGTTGAACTGCGAATTGAAATGAAATCAGGTCTGAGTCCCTTGTCTGCAAGTCAATTGGCCGAGCTCTCAAGACTGTTAGCTGTACGAGTGAAATTACTAGTATGATCAATTGCATTTTGATGTCTATGATAGTTACAAATGTAGGCACATTGTGCCTATTATAAATACTGTTGATTGTTATATAAATAGACAGGTATTCACTTCATGGCTCTGTCCCCCATTCTCAAGTACCATAATCCACTATGCGCCTTACGCCGGTTCCTCACCCACAGTCCAGTAGGCATGTGCCGAATGTGTCACCTGGAATGGGGAGAATTAATATACTAAATATAGAATGTAAACTCACAGACAGCGGAGATGTTAGCGCTATTTTAAATCTCCGACAATTTATTTCTCACAGTGCCGTAATCTTAGCCCTATACCTTGGCTCTATACCTTGTCATTACTAAGCCCCCGCTTGTGATTTCTATTAAGCCATTTTCTTTGATTTGTATTATATTTCTGTGAGAAGTATATATTTCTAATCAATTTCACGATCCGCTCTAAATAAAGGGGTATCTTTTGGTGGTAGGTATAGTATTATTAGCATAGAGTTATAGATTTCATTGGTTATACGATTTACCATCCTTCCAGACTAAAAACAAAAACAAAATATACCCTAGCATTACATTGATCTACATCATCTTGAATTAAGGCGTCCTCATAGTATGCTCAGTTGGATATTACCAAGCAACAAGAGTGCATAATTTTGGTGTTGACTTGCATCTATAGTTAGACGGTTTATCATAGGATATAGGACCAACCCCAGTTGATTATCAGCGGCACTTAAAAATGAGAAGGTGTCAATTAATATAAATTACCGAAATTTATTTAGTCAAAAAAAAAATACATTTTGTCGACTTCCAACTAGTTTTGCTGGCGTGCTCGTGTCCCGAATAGGAAATGGCGTACATCATTGTTTACATTATATGTAGACGACGCGTCTGTGTAAAATAGATAAGAAAAGGCGAGGTCGCGTTTTTTCAATAAACTTCACATATAAACTACTGTTAGCAGTGTACTTAATTTGTCAAGTGACATTTGGGATGCCAGGCACGAAGATTAATTTGCTTTCCACACCACCTAGGGTCAATGTTGTTGAGCTTCCAATAACGCCTAGTACACCAACAAGTGAGAACAATGAAAATGTTTCTCCATTGAAGATAACTGGAAAGACTCTATTACTTCCAGCAAAAACACCCAAGAAGGCACCAGCATTAAGCTTAATCACACCGGATTACACGCCAAAGCTTAGAAAGCGTAAAGAACTATTTGAGTCGTTTGTGGTCAGCCCAAAGAAGGAGCTAAAGTTACTACCTCAAGCATCGTCTGTCGGTAGTGGGAGAGTTCATTCTCCAAAGAAAAGGGTAGAAGACCATTCTGATGGGGAATCGCTTGATTTCAAAGGGCAACCAACACCTGAAGCCAAGTATGACACAGAAATCAGAACCCCAAAGTCACAAGTCACCCAGCATATTGCTATTGAAGAAAAATTCACGCCTCATGATACGATTAGTAGTCCAACGATTCGAAGGGAGAAGAAAAAGTCTTTGATATTTGCAAACGGCCCATTAGAGGAGACAGTCACGAAGAAGGAGGCGATCCAATTCAACCCGTACAAAGAAATATTGCTTCTCAACAAGGATGGTGACATGTTATTGAAGAAGTTTGATAATAGAGAGAAATTTGACAGAGACTTTAGACCAAAGAAGTTGTTTGACAGGCTCGTCAAAGCCCTGGAGGCAGAGGAGGTTGGAGAAACCGAGCAGCAATATAAAGATGATGCATTTGTGAGGCGGTTACAACGGGAGGACAGTGATAGCAGTGGAAGTGAGCTGGAGGATATTGACGTGGAGCAGTTGATAAGGTCGAGCAATCCGCGCCGAAATCCGTTTTTGAGCGGAAGTCTCAGGATAAAACCAAAGAAATTCTCAGTATTTAGAGACTAAATTTGATAATTTCTGCATTGCATGCTGTTTATTCAATTCTTTTATATTTAAACTTGTTATTATTTGCTATTCTCTGGAAGTTGGCATACGTTAATGTTATGATTGTTATATTTGATGAAGGTACGTACCGTTTCTATTTTATAGTTTTGTTGTGAATTGGAATGCGGTCTTATGCAGATCAGGGGTCAAGCATGAAACCTGCAATTATATATATTATTTGGTAGCCCGAGATTTTCGTAGCTAATGGGACAGTCTGACTATAGAAAGATTGTGGTTGTAGGTGATGGTGCCGTTGGCAAGACCTGCCTTTTATCGGTGTTTGCTGAAGGCAAATTCCCCCAATACTATCTTCCCACAGTATTTGAACATCATCAAAAGGATATTATTGTCAATAATAAGACAACAACATTGGAATTGTGGGATACTGCCGGACAGGAAGAGTACGCAAGACTCCGGCCTTTGTCCTATCCGGAGGCGGACGTAGTGTTGTTGTGTGTCTCTGTTGATTTACCAGACAGTCTTGAGAATGCCCAGAGCCATTGGCTACCGGAGATTCTTCAATATTGCCCCTTGGATGTGAAAGTCATGCTTGTGGTAAACAAGGCGGACTTGCGATTCAACGAAAACACCCTCAACAACCTTTCGTTCACAGACCAAGTTCCATTGCTGAAGGAACAGTGCAAGAGAGTAGGGGAGACAATGGGTGTTCTGGCGGTGATGGAATGCTCTGCCAAGCAACAGGTTGGAGTGCAGCGAATATTTGAAACCGCGGCTGGGCTAGCTCTCCAGCACGGGGACCGAAGATCAAAGAAGCGGAAATACAAGTCACAATGTATATTATTATGAGCAGTTACAGGAATATATATATAGATACAAATTGGGGATTTATTTTATGAAAGAGATGTAGTAACGAGCCCAGGTGGCCTATAAGATACAATGATCCTATAGGCACTAGCACTAGACCCAGTTCACGATCCAAACAACCAGTTAAGAGGAAGTATCAATGCCTAGTAATGGTTATTTGGCTTATTCTTCTCCATCACCAGGACCCATGATTCCATAGAGTATAAAGAAACAGGGACAGAAACAGGAGTGTCAATTTTGTACATGACTAAAGATAAAAACCTATATTCACTATAGTTGACTAGAAAGTATCAAAAAATTTTCGCTTTATCTATGCGAGTTACCCGCTCATGACACGCGGGTGGCATTGCCAGCATTAGACTCGTAAGGAGACGCGGCGTTGACCAGAGTAAGAAATGTTATAAATGCTAGTTGTGTAATTACATGTTTAAAAATTAGTAGTAATTACAAACGGGTATCTTATCAGCACCATCGCTGACCATGGTGAAACATTGTAACTCAGTACGACTCATCTGTAGGGATTATAGTATGGTACAGCAGCGAGACTCTGTAGTCTGGTTGACATGCTTTCTTCTGACAGCAGCTGCCGCCGCTTGTTCAAATAGAGAATTTACGTTTTCCAAGGTTTTCGCCGAGCACTCCACGTATCCATGGGCCCCAATTGCTTTGCTCAAGTCATTGCCTTCTTCGTTTGATATTGGCAGGTCGTTGTTCCTGGCCAACTGCTTTCTGGTTTGTAAGTCGTTTCTCAAGTCCTTTTTACACGCAACGAGGAAAAAGGGAATCCCATAACAATAGTGTAGAACCTCGGGCAACCACAACTGGCGAATATTTTTAAAGGAGGCTCTAGATTCAACTGTAAAGCAAATGAGCACCACGTCGGAATCAGGATATGCTAGTGGTCGTAATCTGTCATACTCCTCCTGGCCTGCTGTATCCCACAAATGTAACTGTACAACTTTACCATCAACCATGGCCTCAGCATTGTAATCATCAAACACAGTGGGAACATATATATCCGGGAATTTCCCGTCTCTGTATGCCATTAGCAAACTGGTCTTTCCGCAAAAACCATCACCCACTATTACCAACTTTTTTGGCAAGACTTTTTGCTCCTGGGGTTTAGCCATTTGTTTGATTATTTGATCTTTCAATAGAAATTTGACAAACCTCAAACGTCTAAACTGCCGGATTTGAATGACGCATAGACATGCCGCCTTGCGCATGAGATCAGTTTCAAATGCCTCTTCCATGACAGAAAGTCGCCTCAAGAAAGCATTGTATACTCAATCGAGGTAACTCCAAAATGGTTGTGCTGTGTTTGCACCTGTCAATCAATAGGACTCTCGATAAAGTGTGATTATACCACCATATTGTACTTGGTGCCACTTTTTCCTGTATATAGCCGGAGTGTCTGTCACCCAATTTCTTTAAAAGCCCTTGTTTAGACCTCTTTAATTTTGATTTGGGATATTTAATCACCACACTAATGTAGGTACTTTTTTAGCACGGCCCTGCTACATGAGACATTTTTGAAATCCAGACTAACTACAAATACAACAAAACTGAAATTCGGTACGTCTCGTACAAACTTTGATAATACTATACAGCGTGTTGTACCCCCTTCCGACCGCAATAAATATTTAAACAACATATTCTTAGTACCCTCTGGCATAATTATTACTGTAGGCAGCCTGATCTCGGCCATTGGACTTGGCCTTCTGCCGCGATTTGTTCATCATCAACTGCTTGAATCCGTTGGTCAAAAGCCCCACAGAACTGTAATCGTATCCAGCCAACTTATAACCGTTTGGCACAACCTCCACCGGAATAGAGTTGATCTTCGCCTTCTCATTGGCCTTGAACAATAACGTGAACCAGCCAGGGTGCTTGTGATCAAAGCAGAATATATAATACCCTCTGCCAGAGTTGGCCTTCACATATGAATCCAAATACTCCTCGGCCTCACCTCTCGACTTTCTGTAGAATTTATCGTGACTTACCATCAACTCCACATTTCTAGCCAACTTATATATGTGGAATGTGATCAATTCATCCAAATCGGAGTACTTGTGGCCCTTGAGATTATAAGTCTTTTGCTCCTCGTTATACACGTCGCGGCTGACCCGTTCCACCACATCCAAATGCTGGTACAAATTATTGTCCACTTTCCAAGTAATGGCCAAGTGATCAGTTCCCTTTGATGATGGTCTAATAACCAAGTCACCTCTTTGAAGCGAAGCAAGGTATTCCTCTGCTTCTCTGGCATTGAAATTATGAAAGAAGGGATGCTTGACAAATTTCTTTGGCTTTGTTTCATTCTCCAACTTCATGGCCTCCGCTCTGATATCATCCGACTCTGCAACGTCATCCCACTCATCTGGATTTCTGGATGGCACATTATCATCAGGAGACTCGACATCCTTTGGCAATAATGAGGCCTCACATCTGAATGCATCGTAGTCTATCTCCAATATCTTAGCTCTTACCGCTTGCTGGATATGGAATACACTATCAATGTCTCTTCTATCATTAAAATCAAGTATGTTGCCTTGTCTGACGTTCACACTGACCATAAACTGTGTAGCACCGGAAATAAAAGTGCTGCTGACCTTTCTTAGTACAAACGGACACACAACACCAACATGAAACGATTCAGTAGTCTCTCCAGTCAAGGAAGTGAATATTTCCTGGCTGTTCATAATATGGAACTTCCGTCTAATCTCTTCAAAGTGCGTCTGTAACTCATCCTTAATCATATACAAGGTGGCCCGCTTTTTCTTTCTGTGCTTGGTCTCCAACTCAATAGCATAGTCTTCCAAAATTAAATCGTTCAACTTTTGCAAGTTGGTGCCCTCGTCTAATTTCCGAATAACACCTTCTCCTGGTCTACTCTCCAAGTCCTCAATGTCTTCCTCGTCCAACTCCAAAGCATCTGCCGCCATTTTTGTCGCCAAAACATAATCTTCGGGGTGTATTCTTGTCTCATCCAAGATCTCAGATGCTTCCGAGTATCTAGTACTGGATTCGTAAAATCTCAAGAAACTGGCACAATTGATGAAAACATTTTTGGTAGTGATTTGTAAGGTGACCAATTGCGTCCGGTTGACCAAGCCATTGGAAGCCTTTGTCTGAATATTTTGTAATATTCCTGATGCCTTTCTAGGCCCAAGGCCAGCAACGTACTGTAATGCAGCTCCAAAATATGGTTCCCTAACTGCTTGGTTGATATCCACGCCCACCATGTTAACAATATCGACAAGAGACGTGGTTATCGCTTCTAACAACCGCTCCTCACTCAATAAATACTGGTACTTGTGGAATGAGGCGCCCAGAACATCCTTGCCCAAGTTGACATACTCCAATAACGGACTCTGTAAGTATCTGCCCAAGGCAATACAATACTTGGCCAAAGGAGGCTTTTGAGAGAATTCCTCGTTAGCTCGTTCAGACGATTGATATTTTCTAGCAATCTCGTCGTCCACATAGACTAGTTCCACCACCGGCGGTTTGTTTCCATCGTATTCTCTATAATCACCTTCAGAATGAGTCTCCGGCCGCAAGTCATTCTTCTCTATAATATCCAGGACAACATCATACAATCGCTTGGTGTTGACGTTATAGCCATTTATACCAATGACGTCGGGCCTGATCTCATTGAACTTTCGGATAAAAGAGTTTGCAAACTCCGGGTCCTTGACTGGATTTTCCTCAAACTTGAATATATCCTTGACCTCGCCATAAGTATTGGTGTAGACTCCGACCACTGCATCAGTAGCAAAGTTACCTTCGCCACAAGAAATTGTCAAAGTTTCCGGGATTGTGCCCGCGACAAATCCTGCTGGCTTGTAAGCAGCCTGGTCCAACTTCTTTACCACTGCATCTCTGACTTGGAAAAACAAGCCGCGCTCACACTCTTTGCGCAACTCTTCCTTGATGTTCATGCAGACCACTGGGATCAATTTTTTCATCATCAAGTCCAATGCCTTCTTTCTGATGTTGTTCCACTTGCTGGTGATTTCCGACTCGCTGTCAGAGGCCAAGGATGCCTTGAATATATGATCCTGGAACCCCTCCAAGGAAGGCAAAGCAAGGTGAATCTGGATCAAGCTGTCACGTTCAGCGTTCAACATACGCAAAAACAAGCTGGGGTTATTGATGAACGACGAGATCTCTGTATTGATCAAGTACTTGAAGTCGTAATTAGGCGTGCCCTTTGTGATTTTGACCTTACCCTTTTCCGTCAACTTTGTATTGACTCTTGCGTACTGGGTGAATGCCGAGCGGACAATGGCACGGATCTTTGGTTCATGGAACAATTCCTCGGCGAACATTTTCTCGACGATTCCCAAGGAGACGGCGACGCTTGGAAATGTGCTGGTGGGAGAGCTTGCAATCTCCTGGAGCAACACATCGGGGTCTTCTTCTGAGTCCTGGGTGAAGATCTGTCTGGTTGAGCCGGAAATGTTGATACCGACTTGCGCGGCGGTGATTCCGATTTTCTCGACCACGCTGTAGAGCTCTGAGTCTCTAATTCTTTCCCAGGCGGAGTATTTGGCATGACGCTTTGTTTTCAGGGCCTTGGACTTCTTTGTTGGTTCGGCGTCGTCTTCTTCTGGATCATAGTAGTCGTCTTCCTCGTCGTTTTCCTCTGACTGTTCGCTGATTGCTCTGAGCTCCTTTGAGTAGGTGAAGCAGATGTAGTCGTAAAAGTCCTGGAGCTCCTGCAGTTTGGTCAAGGAGGCAAAGTACGCCTCGTACTTGTCTGTCTGGGCCAACTTGGACAACAGTCTGAGGATTGTTTTGCGCTTTTCCAAGACGCTGTGGAACTCAATGTCCAACTGCACGATGCGCCACAAGTCGTCTTCCTTCAAGAGCTCGACGAGATCCAACTTGCCGGTTTCCGTGTCCTTGATGGTGTGGGTGATAAAGTCCTTGCGATGCGTGAAGATAAACGGCACCTCCAAGGACTCGTCGCAGATGAACGTCAACACGTTGGCGACGGCCTCGTTGAACGGCCCAAGGATGTCCTTGTGTTTGTTGAGGTACTCCAACTTCTCTGACGCCAACGTCTCGCTGACCCACGTCTTCTCCAAGTCAAAGTCCTTGGTGCTCAACTTGTAGTGCTTGACGCACTGCCGCATCATCTGGTACCGCTCAGGGACATCTGCTGCGCGGATCTCGTTATCCTCCTCGGTCAACATCTTCTCCTTGAGCTCAGAGTGCTCAAATATGTCGGCCAACTTGGCCACTCCGTCGCCCTCCTCTTCGTCCTCACCATACTCGTTTTCGTCGCCCTCCAACGCCAACGCCCACTCGTAATCCGTGCCGTCGCCGAAAATCTCATACAACTGGTCCAATTTCTCCTGGTCAATGTCCCGGTACTGCGGCAACATCGCGCTCGTCGGTTGCTGCCGGTATCTTCGTGTGGTGTCCCGCTCCCGCTCCCCGCTCTCCGCGTCGTCGGAGTCCTCCTCGATGAAATCGTCCATTTCGTCCATGCCGCTGCCACCGCGCCGCAAATTCCCGCTCTCCACATGTTCGTCTTCGCGCACTTGCTCGTCGTCGCTGAAAATGTCATCCAACGCGTCGCGTCGGCCCTGCGTGCCCGAACGCCCGTCGTCGTCCGCCTGGCCTCCCCGCTTCAACCGCTTGAACTTGCTCTTGGCAGGACGCGGCGCAGACCCGGTGTTTTCAAGCAACAAGTCCAAATCGTCTTCGTCGAGCGCGTCCTCGTGCTGCTTCTCGCGATGGCGCTTCTTCTTGTGCCGCCGACGCTTCCGCTCGCCTACATCCTCCTCCTCGTCGTCGACAATGAACCCGTCGCCAAACTTGCGGATCTCCTCCTCGTCGTCCTCCTCGTCTTCGTCTGACGAGTCGACGACGCCCGGCTCCTCGCCAGACTCGTCTGCCGCCCGGTCCACTAAATCCTGGCTGAGCTCCTCTCCTTCACTGACATCTGACATATTTAACCGTTTCAAATAATTGCTATGTAACCAGTTATTCTGTAGCTAACTATGCTGGCTGCTTCTCATTCATTTCAAATTTTCATACGGCGGCCGGGTAACCAAAACAAGGGCCAGCTCCTCCAACACTCCACCCAGCCTTCACTCCACACCCAACCTTTCTACAACAGGTAAAAAAAGATATATAAAGATAGATCAACCTAGTCCCTGACTTCGATCTCGGCGCACCAAAGTACTGCACACGCCCATCTTGTATCCAAATATCCTAACCAAAACCAGTGAAAAAACATAGCAACTTATAACACCACGTTCTTTGCCAACTTCTGCTTATATTTCAAAATCGAGCCGTCCCAAATAGTAGCAGTCTTGTTCTCAACAACATAAATATCCTTGGCAACCTTGTCAAGCAATCGGAAATCGTGCGACACCACAACAACCCCTCCGTTGAACGCATTGATCGCATCCGCCAAAGAGTCAATAGTAGGAATATCCAACCCGTTGGTAGGCTCATCCAACAAAATAACATTTGGCGCCTCCAAGGCCAACAATGCAAACACAACTCGGGACCGTTGTCCCTCAGACAAAGTGGCCATCTGCGCAGTCTGCTGCTCACCAGTCAATCCATATCGCCCCAATTGCTGTCTCCAGTACTGGAAGTCCTGCGAAATCTCAGAAAACTTGTCACGAACAAACTCCAACGGAGTCTTGGTCAAGTCCAACTGGTCGGCAGAGTGCTGCGAGTACACCCCCAATTTGATGTGCGTGTGCTTCGACACTCGTCCCCCTTGAGGCTGCAAGGCACCAGTCATGAGCTTCAACAACGTCGACTTACCAACACCATTTGGCCCCACCAATGCAATTCTCGAGTCCATGTCAACACCAAAACTCAAATGCTCGTAAAGACGGTTCTCAACCGTCTCGTCATACGCAAAAGAAATGTCGTCAAACGACAACACCGGTGGAGGCAACTTCTCAACCTCGGGAAATCTAAACGAAAACACCTTGTCCTCCACAACCTTTTGGATCAATCCATCCGCCTCCATCTTGTCCAAAATCTTTTGCCGAGACTTGGCCTGTCTAACCAAGTTCGCATAGGTACCAGCACTGGCAATAAACTTCTTAATGTGCGCAATCTCCTCCTGTTGCTTAGCGTATTGCTTCATTTGGTTGGTCTCCAATTCAGATCGGGTCTTGACATACGCATCGTAGTTACCACCGTACTGTTGCAACTGCTTCAATCTCATGTCAATCATGTTGGTGCACACCCCGTTCAAGAAATCCTGCGAGTGCGACACCAACACCAAAATACGGTCAAATCGTTTCAAGTATTCTTCCAACCAGACACAGGCCTCCAAGTCCAAATGCGCAGTAGGATCGTCCAACAACAACACACCTGGCTTGACAAACAACGCCTTGGCCAAAGCAACTCTCATCTTCCAACCACCAGACATGTCCTTGGTCTTCTTCAAGATGGTGTGCTTGTTAAATCCCAAACCAATCAAGATAACAGACGCACGCGACTCAAAGGTACTTGGGTCCATCGAGTCAATTCTCTCGTACAAAAGCTCCAAGACCGGCGACTCTGGCCCTTCGTCCACAATGATCTTCTCAACCAAGTCTTCCAATCTCTTCAATTCATGCTCAGCTTCCCTAACAACATACTCCAAAGCAGAAAACTCAGTAGGGTCGGCCGGCTCGTTCAACAAGTAAATGTCAAAACTCTCTGGAATTGGAAATTCCTTGGCCGCAATAGCTCTCAACAAGGTGGACTTACCACATCCATTGGCACCAAGCAACCCATATCTTCGTCCATAATTCAATTCCAAGTCAGAGTCCTGGATCAACACTTTACCATGGAAAAGCAACGAAACAGATGAAAGCTTGATATCTCTGGATGTGGCCAATGAGTCCAACACACCAGTAACCACCCGATCAGATAATCCATCCTTATCAGTCTGTAACTTCAACTTCTGGATTTCTTCGGCAGCAAGATCAGCATCATCCTTCTGTTCCTTCTTCTCCTTCTTTGGCTTTTTACCAGCTGCAGCTCTCTTTGCTTCTCTCTTTGCTTTAGACGCAGAAACCATTTTCCAATGTACTTGAACAAAAACCTAACATGAGGCCCAAAGTGGTAACAGAAAATTTTTTTGCAATCGTTACCCGCCCCACATCTGCCCATGTGATCCCATCAGAAGCAGGAGAGTGGTCCAGCCATGGACAGTCGGTTGGACAAGTTTAAGAGCTTGCGGAAGAAAAGAGCAGAAGCTGAGAGCGAGAACAAAAAGGAATTGTACAAGGAGCACCAGAGGAGCAAGACCAACTTCCAGAAATCCAAGCTTTTGGAAAAAAAGAAGCACGCTGCTGAATTAGAGTTGCACAAGTTGGATAGCAACGACAAGGAGATACAGGCCGCAGAAAAGAAGAAGCTCTGGAATTATTCAGTGGAAGATAACGAGATATGGGAAGAAAAGTTGGCGGATAAAAAGTCGAATAAGGCACAGGCTCACATGAGCGACTTTAACAGTCTAGCACACAAGACATATACAAAGAGTGTCAGGGAGATGGAAAAGAAAAGGGGGGAAGATATCAAGGGTAAAATTAATAATCTCATGGAATACAGCTATGACCATAAACCAAGTAATCAGGATGTTAATTTGTACACTGATGGAATAAAGCAAAAGGAAGCTGCCCGAATACACAAGAGTAAGGTGAAAAACACCAATGCAAAGGACTCATTGCACATCAATCAAAAGAATAAAGATTTCAATAGGAAGTTGGCACGACATTACGACAAGTTTACAAAGGAAATTAGAGATAAGATGGAGTAGTTATATTATAGGCTTAATGTGTTTATGACTATAATTTAGGTTAATATCCGTAGTATGGAACTTTTGGATGGTTTCAGTCTTGGGTAGCTTGGACGATTACGGTGCATGTTGATTAGCTATCAGAATATTCTAGAAGCTTTCCAGATATACGCGTACTCTATAGGAATACATATATTTAAGCATTTAACTGTACTTAATCAGGTGTCAGAATATGGAATTTGAACATGTCTAGTATAAGCAATAATAATAAAAAAAGTCATTAGCAATCATTAAAAAAAGTAAAAGCGGCTCCTCCTAGAAAGTCACAACGTCAATTTTGTCAACGACTCGTTCATCTTTGTCAAGTGTTTAGTGAGAAGTTCAATCTCCAAAAACTCGGGATCCAGCTCAAAAAGTGAGTACGTATCGTTTGCCCTAGAGGCGTTTAATGTCTTTCTTTCCACACAGAGCTCATGCAACGTTTTTTGGTTCGGAATAAGCGTGTTATCAATCTCGCTCACGCCAATAACATTTGTCTGTGAAATAAACCGGACTTTTTTGTTGGACGTCCGCTTCACTACGGTTGTAGTAGTGCATCTGTTGAAAGACTCCCCCCTGCATTTAAAGATCTGGTCATTGGAGTCCGTGAAGGAGCTTATTGAAGACTCGCTTTCATAATTCATGTCGGAAAAATCCTTGTCGCTTTCATCAGCCTGTTGGACGCCAAAGGGCGCTTGCAGAAGAATCACATGAAAATACCCAAATTGACTAAACTGCTCAGTTATATGGTACTGGTCTCGTTTATCCAATAGAGCTAGCTCGTCTTGCATCTGTTCCATCTCTTCATCCATTTGATCACAGTCATCTTCCAACAGAATGGTACCCAGTTCATCCTCTTGTTCAGTGTCGTCATCCACCTGTTTGTATTGGTCAATGTCAGCCTCCTCGGTTTCCCAGCCGTCAAAATCGATTTCCACGGTCTCATTCTCGCCGGATACAGTACACTTTACATTATTAAGTGGGCTTCCTCCCCCGGATGGCATCACGCCATACGGCCAAGCCTTTTTATCAAACCCAACAAGAGTCATATTGATATCTCACGCGTTCTATCTTAAATAAAGTCACGGCAGTGTATTGCAAAAGTCAAGGAAATGTGTTTGTAAGAGTTTTTGTTTCTTGGAATTGAGACGCCATGCAGTGACTAAAATTGTCTCGAATGATGCCATGTGACTATACAAAAGAAACACACGACGGGTAATGCACGGCATCTCCCGACGCCGATAGCCTAATTGGGAAGGATAAATTTTAAGTATTAATTAAGATATATAAAAAATTAACAAGTAAAAAAAAAATTAGGTTTCATACAAATTCCCAGTAGCAGCCTTCTTATGCACTTCCTTCTTGAAGTACTTTTCCTGGTCTTTAGGTTTCTTTGTATGTTTCTTGCTAGCAGCCTCTGCTACAATCTCCTCAAACACACGGACTTCCTCCGCCTCTTCTTCCGTCCGACGCGCCTTTTTAAACTCTCCACCAATAAATATCAATCCTTGAGCCCGCTTCACCCGTTCCTTGGAGTTTATTGACTTGTCATTTAGTACCTTATCTGCCACTGCACGCAACACCCCCTGTATTTCATACTTGGAACTCACCCAGGCTGTAGCTAGTATCTTAGCGGTGATAGTTCGCTCCATCTCGGCCTGTTTGATCAGGTCCCACGACTCTGGGTTCTTTTCCTGTTCTTTCTGCATTACTTCCATCGTCATTTGCGCATCAAGAGCAGACGATATAATATTCCACGCAGACTTGGCACTCGATCCTTTTTCCTTCACGCTGGAGAAAATCTTGGAGAAGCCAAACGTCTTTTGGCCCTTGATAAATGCCGACGCCTTGTCGACATATACCTTTCCTATGAGATGCAACAACTCAAGACCGAACGACTCCATCTTAAGCTCGTCAATCTCCTTTTCTAGCTTGGTCTTGAATCTTTCAAACGCCTCGTCGCTAGTGCTGCTCTCCGAAAAAGCTACAATTCTGGCATTTAATTTCTCAGCAACTTCCTCCACCCGCTTGAGCTTCTTCTCTTGGCGCTCCTTATCGAGCTTGATCAACTCTTCTCTTTTCTCCTTACTGATCTTCTTCTTTTTCAATTTGTCGGCCTGCTCCTTGGCATCCTGCTGGATTTTTTGGAAATCCGAATCAAAATTGCTCACTTCACTGGTCTGCACTTTGGACTGATCCACAGAAGAATCCGCCCCTTCGGTCTCCGAGTCCAACACATCCATCGTCTTGGATAAATCCTTTACCAAGGACAATTCCCCTATCCAGTCAAAAAAGGCCTCTCCCCCAAAAATCGATGCAAAGAACTCGGCAGGATCCTCAAACCCTGCATCCGGAACAGCTTCATCCTTGCCAAACTCATCGTATCGCTGTCTTAACGCACTGTCCTTCAAAACTTGGTAGGCCTCACCCACTTGCTGGAACTTCTTAGCCGCTTCCGGATCATCAGGATTCTTATCCGGGTGTGTTTGCATTGCCTTCTTTCTATAGGCCCTCTTGATTTCCGCATCACTTGCAGTGACCGATATCTCAAGGATATCATAATAAGCAGTATCCTTTACCATTTCAAGTTGTCTGTTCTCTTTGGCCTCACTATTCTTGGGAGGCGTCTAAAATATATTTTTCGCACACGTAAGTTTTTTGCAGGCTCCAGCATCCTGGTTCTCAATTAGTACATACACTGGTTTCCAAATTAGTCTGGTCCGAGACATCTACACAGCCGGTTAATGAAGCCGTTAAATATTCATTAAAAATAAATGCCTATACTCCTGAAGACCCATATTTCGATGCCCAGTCGGCAAACTTAACTAGTCCGTCACTACTTACACTTGGCCTGATGTACTTCATGCTGGTTTGGAAGTCTACCAACTCCAACCCTCTAATTTCTTCCTTTGGCGTAAACAACAACTTCTCCCCCAACTCTCTGAGTGGATTCATTGCCGCATCCTTAGTCAATGCAGTTATATCACTTCCCGAAAATCCTTCGGTGATATCCACCAACTTGCTTAGTTCCTCTTCCGATAATTGCGTCTTCTGATGCGAAAGCATCTTCACAAACTGCGCTCGTCTGGTTTCCTTCTCTGGTAACGGGATGTATTGTCTTCTAACAAATCTTCTACGAGCAGCCTCGTCAATGTTCCAAGGTAAATTGGTGGCCGCAAGCACCAACACCCGAGGGAAGTCCTGGTTATTTTTCCCATTCCCAACTGCCGCATGCGAAAGATCGTTCCATTGAATTAAAAATTCCGTCTTTATTCGTCTTGTAGATTCATTCTCATTATCCGACCGAGCTGAAAGTAAGGAATCAATCTCATCTATAAAAATGATGCTCGGTGAAAGCTTCTTGGCAAGCAAAAACAACGCCCGCACCAATTTCTCAGACTCACCAAGAAATTTCGACGTCAATGACGACGCACTGATGCTAAAAAATGTCGACTTGGACTCCGTAGCAACTGCCTTTGCCAACATTGTCTTCCCGGTTCCAGGGGGTCCAAATAATAACATTCCCCTGGCCGGTTCTCTTAATCCAGAAAACAAGTCAGGTCTGAGGAACGGGTATACTACTGCCTCTTTTAGAGAGTTCTTTGCGGTGTCAAGTCCTGCAATATCATCCCAATGAACTTCATCTCCCTGGTCCACAATGTCATTGAATATTTGCCTGGCTGCGTCCTTGTCAATTCCCTTGATCTCTGAAATGATTTGATCTTGCACAGCATGTAAATCCAATTCTGGCTCCTCGTTGATAGAGCTCGAGTCGCCCAGTTTTGTCAGCTTGGCGCCGTCAGAGATATTCTCAGTGTCTTTCTCATCCTCTTCTTCATCCTCTCCTTCACTTTCTGAATTCTTCTTAACTTGGCGAGATTCCTTCTTTACTTCGTGGACCTTGGATGTCGATGCATTATTTGTCACTTTTGGACGAGCCTTCCGCTTTGGAGATGCTTGTCTAGGTATTGGCGAAGAGCTCACTTTCTTGAGTTTTGGTGGCTCTAAATTATTTTTGGCTTTTGCCTTCATACTGGCTGAGGATGATATCTGCGATGCTTTCAAAGCGGCATTAGTTGGCTTCGGCTTCAGTTTAGGTTGTTCCAGAGCCAATTTTGTTGGTACAATCTTTCTAGGCTTTGGTCTTACTGGAGGCTTCCGCTTTGGATCTTTGGCCTTTTCAGACGGGGTCTCGCCACTTTTGGAGAAGTTCGTCTTCGAATTCAGCTTGACCTTTGTCAATGAACTAGTGGACTTTGTAGGTTTGGCTAATAATTCGTTAGCGTCATTAACTGAAGAAAAATCATTAAACAAGTTAACCATCTCGGGACTCTTTGCAGGGGATGCGGCTACCTTGTGATCCTCCTCCTTCCAAATATGGGTGGCCGCGGTCTTGGACAATAAAGACGTACTATTAGAATATTTTGCGGTATGAAACTTGGAGGCATTGTGCATTGAACCATTTAAATTGGGGGATCTAAGGGTCTTCAACATTCGTCTAGACTGGATATCATTCCCTTGAGTCTGTGTATACGAGGCGCTGCTGGCACTTTTTTTCAGGGTAGAAGTGTTGAGATCTGACAACTCCTTCATTAACTTGACTTCAAGCCTGTTCATATTGTCTTTGGCTAACGTTTTTGAACGCTGTATTTCCGTCAAAAAATATCTTTCTTCTGATGATAGAATATCCATGTTGTAGCTTTTGCTGATGGACTCCAATCTAAAGAGCAAGTTGGTATATAACGCTTTCCAGCCCTGATAAGCCCGCTTAATTTCATTATTATTCTCTAGGTCATAGCAGTGGTTAGATGAGTCTGTTGTCTCCCTGAATAACGTCTGTAGTATTGTAATAGGCTGTGGAGGCTTCTTTCTAATAAAGTTCATTATTACAATCTAATCATGTAAATGTAAAATTTTATTAATATCTTTGCAAGTGGCGAATAGAATAAATGCAACGATATTATAAAACGACGCCGCCTCTGGGAAGAATTGAATATTACTGACGTTACGATGCAAGTCCTTTACCAAGAAAATCGCAAAAACAAAAACCTTCCCTCAAAGATGCATATCCATTTACCCTGACACGTGACAGCAAGCAAATTACCAGGTCGATTCACAAGACTGAGACAAGATGGTGGTAAATCTTTAAAATGGCCAAGCATTGTATGTTTTTACAAGTGGTATTACTAAATGTATTGACTTTACGGGACACGTTGCTTATGGAAAAAAGCAAAGTATTCTTGAAATCAAAATTACTCTCTCCAATGATTGCAAAACAAAGCAGATATTCACATGACGATAATAAAGACGATTGACCCTGAGCTTACCTCTTAAGTTAATAAGCAGGCAAACTCTCCCACGAATGGAAACGGACCGAATCTTCTCCAACTATCCATACTATATCTTGTCTTACCATGGGTTTGTTAACTTTCGATGTTTTTTGAAATGAAAATTTTGCGGTTTATAGTCGTGCGTGTGCGGGTAACCATTGTACCACTGAATTGATTTGACCATCAAGTACTCGTTGATTGAATTAGTTTTTAGACAGAGGTAGTTGTAGAAATTTGTTTTTATCCCCTGTTTTTAATTTTCTGCTTTTTATCTCTTGTTTTTGTTTTTTTTTTATTCCTTCATTTTACTTCTTCGTCTTATTTCCTTGTTGTATCTCTCGCTACATCTCCTTGAGCTTCAATAAGATTCTATCATCCTTGTGTGACATAGATTTATTTTAGGTGGTAATTCCATATGGAAATCACCAATCCATGCCATTGCCTCTTCGTGCCTTACCTACGTTGATGTTTCACACCTTACAGAATGTACGTACAGTCATCAAGACACATATATTGCCAAAAATATTAGTTTCACTGATTTTGCAATGAATTGCACTTTCCTCGTAATCATTTCCAGGGTGGACCCGCCATAAAAAAAAAAGGCTTGTAAGATCACAATTGATGGTTCCTTATTTAGTTTTTTCCAAGACCGACTTTTCAAAACGGTACATTTCCGATATGTCGGCCTGTCTCTTCAACACTTTATAGTCAGCCAACGCTTTGTTGTACGCTTTGATGATCTGCTCGCTGTCGGATAACTTCAGATGGCTGCGGAACTCATGTTTAGCCTTACGCAAGAAAAACTCTCGAAAGTTGTAGTTCTCAAACTTCTTTGCAGCCCGCAAGTAGTTGTGGTATAATGAAACTACCTGATTTTTTGTTGGCAATGTGCTAATGACTCGTGCTGCAGACATTACGGTTCCAAGTCGCTGAGCACTAGAGATTGTGGATAATGGCGAATACTATTACCCGGCCGAGTCGTGATAGCACTGACGGGATGAAAATGGAGGCTCCACCCATGAGTGAAGAGCCCATTGTATTTTTCGATGTATCGTTGGGGGTCAAGCCTATAGGCCGGGTGAAAATCAAACTCTTCAAGTCGATTGTTCCAAAGACTGCTGAAAACTTTCGACAGTTTTGCACCGGGGAGTATAGAGAAAATCACATGCCGGTTGGCTACAAAGATAGTGAGTTTCATCGCGTGATAAAAGGAAAGCTAGTACAAGGGGGCGACTTTGTTTCAAATAACGGGCTTGGGTCCAAGTGTATTTACGGGTCCAAGTATTTTGAAGATGAAGGGTTCCAGCTACGCCACGAGTCAGGTATGGTATCGATGGCCAATAGCGGGCCGAATACCAATGGATGTCAGTTTTTCATTTGTGTGCGGACGCTTGAGGAGCTTGATGGGAAACACGTAGTCTTTGGCCAAGTGGTGGAGGGAATGGATGTTGTAGGTATCATGTCCAAGGTTCGGTTGGACGACAACGGTCGGCCGGAATTGCCCCTCAGCATAACTGAAAGTGGTGAGTACTAGGGCGCATCATGAACGAGGGAACATTGCCATAATTTCATCTCTATTAATTATTCCGAGATCATTGTGATTGGCCAGCCTGGTATTATTTCTCACGTGTAACTTCGGAAAAATTAATTATACTACCGAGGTACATTGTATAGACTTTAATTGTATTTTGCTCCGCATGATAAAATTTTCTCACCCACACGAGAGTTTGCTTTTTGCATTGTGTAGCCTTTTTCTTTGTTCAGTGTTTCTAGAAATTAGTATATGCATCAAGGCGCAAGTGAAAGTAAAGCCTCAAGACACCACCTTCCATTTTGATTCATCATAGTCATTCCATCTCAATAGAATTTGCATGCTACACTTTTAAAGCCTAGACATCCGCCTTTTCTTCTAGACTTTGTTGTTATGACCACCTTAGTAACTGCAAACAGCTATGGCGAGCCAACTTTAGCCAACCCAAAAGATTTAGTGTTTGAGAGTGTGATCGAAACCGATGGTTACTCGAGTGACAGCACTCCCACACCGCCGAGTGTCGTTGACTCGAGAATCGAAGACTACATTCTCATCAGAACTATTGGCATCGGATCCTTGGCTCGAGTTCACTTGGCCAAATCAAAGGTCAACGGCAACTTTTACGCAGTAAAGTCATTCAATAAAGAACTCGTGGTGGGCTATAAACAGTTGGGACATATACAAGATGAGATCTCGATCTTGAGAAAAGTGGATCACCCGATGGTTCTCTCCCTAGACTCTGTGACCCAGGATTCGAAATACTTGTTCTTGGTGTTGGAGTTTGTCGAAGGTGGGGACTTATTCACATTGATCTCGCGCAACACAAAAAACATTGGGTTCAAGCTCCAGCCGGCAGACGTCAAATTCTTTGCCGCCGAGATCTTCTTGGCCATCGAGTACTTACATTCCTATAACATAATCCATAGAGATATAAATCCAGAAAATATTGCCATCGACGCCTATGGCCATGTCAAACTCATTGACTTTGGGCTTGCCAACCAATTACAAGGCAGCGATGGCTCAGCAAAGACATTTTGTGGCAAGCGAGACTACTTGGCTCCGGAGATAATCAAAGGATTGCCTTACAGCAAGGGGGTGGACTGGTGGTCGTTTGGTATAATTATTTTTGAAATGTTGTGCGGCTATCCACCATTTCATGATAAGATGGTCAAGCGGGTTTACGAGAAAATCGTGTCCTTGACATATAAATTCCCAAGCTTTATGGACGGCGAGAACCAGCTCAAAGATCTCTTGTGTGGCATATTCAGGGAAGATTCCAAGAGATTGACTGGTCCGCAAATTAAAGCTCATCAATGGACAGAAGGAATAAATTGGGACGACGTCCTCAACAAAACCCACTCTTCACGGATAAAGCCAGATATCCAACCAGGAAAGGGAGACACTCGAAACTTTGACAAATTTCCTGAAGACGATCTGTGTAAACAATATGGGTTATATGGTCCAGGTAAATATGACGAGTTATTTGACAATATCGTGCATCCTTCTGTTTCTCATTCGGTCATAGAAATCAATTACTAGCATTCAATACAGGGTTATTTCTTTGTGGTTCTGTGTATTATTACTCACTCTTCCTTTTCCTCTTTCTCTTCCTCCTCCTCTTCCTTCTCTCCCTTTACATCCCACTGGCAGCTGATATCCCATCTGCTTCCCTTGGCCAAGTAACTCACGTATTTTACAAATTTCAATACGGATGCATCCCTGAGAATTAAATTAAACGTATTCCAAGAAGCTTGTTGGTTGAGAAGCACAGAGTCATCGCTGTTGGAGTTTCTGTAGATCGCAGGGTCATCATTTTCGTCCATGGTCATACAAAGCTCGTATCCTCCAAATTCGCCCGACTCCCACCCTTTAGATGGGGTGAGGCAAAGTGTGCCTTCTAATACCGCCTCAACTGACTCAAATCTTGTATTTTCCTGCTCGTCTTTAAAACTTGTTTCCTGATTTGTGGCGAGTGTAAAATCTGACCCCGGTCTGAACCGACGGATCAACACCTGCTCTGATACAGGGATTAGGGAGGAAATGAGGATTAATAATTTTTTAAACTGGGTGCTTTTCAAAAAGATCGCCAACTCAGACAATTTCTTAATGGTCGAGTCGTTTGATTTCTCGGATAGCGATTGGTAGTCGTACATGGATGTGTCCACAGCACGTCTTTTTGAGGCCTCTTCTGGAGTCTCGCCTTCAAACTCCAAATTCTTGAGCTCCGGTTCAAGCGGCTTGCCGTCAATGTACAAGTATCTGCGCTTTACGCAGGACATGGCTGTCTTCCAAGGGAATCTCACGTCCTTGGACTGTCTAGGAACCCCTTCATCGACCTCTTTCTTTCGGATCAAGGTCTTTATACTGTCAGAAAACTCGTCGTTCAAAAAGTCTGAAATAGTAACGAGCGAGGAGCTCAAAAACTGATTGCTCAATTCCTTCAAGCGGTCTGGGCTCAATAGACTGGCATTCAAGTATCTTTGGAGGTAGGCGAAATCGTGCTTATCAAGAGCGAAATTCTTTAATTTTTCGTTGTTGGTATAGAACTCGGCCAATTTTTCAAACAAGCTATTATCAATTGAAACTCGGTCCTGCTTGGGGAAATCGTAGAGCTGGAACTCGGTTGATTCCAACTGCTGCAAAGTGCTTTGATTCTCAAACTTCTTTTGCTCACCAGGAATGTACCCTTCTTCTCCTTCTTGTGGGATATGAAACCAGCCCTGGATGGAGATCCGTTGCTTGTCCGCTTTGACTTCCTCTACGTCGTGGAAGCTGTAGCCTGGCTTGACCTCAAAAAAGGCATAGTCGTTAAATTGAGGCACAAACTTTTTCTGGTAGTCACTCTTTGGTACATTTGAGTAGTGAGCCCCAAAAAGCCGGAGGCCTCCTCCATAATGGTCCTTCCACTTTTTGTCTGGGTCGGGCAAATACAAGATAAACGACACTCTTCGAGAGCCAATCACATCGTCATGCGTCAATAGATGGCACGACTTGTGATAGATGTTCAAGCTCATGTCATACTTGTTTGCACTTATTTTCCCTGCCTGGGTGACATGGCTGATAAAGTCTCTAAACTTTGGGCAATAGAGTGCGTTTCTCAATTTCAAAATGTTTGGCAACCGGCTGAGGTCTTTTTTGTCAAGACCATTGAGGTTGCGGAGGTCCCCTGACTGGAACACTTTGTAAATATCTGTTTCCTTTTCTGTAAAATGTATCGCGGACAAGAGTTCCAGTCTCACGTCTCTTAGTAGTTCATCGTTCACCAACCCGTTGATTGCACCCCATTTGTAGGGAGTTTGGTCGTCGATGCTCTTTTGGAGCTCCTCGGCAAACTCTGGTTTGAATATATCCTGATTGAGATAGCTGGAGTAGTCAATTGACTGTTTCTTCGGGTCTTTTTCGCTCTCCTGGTGGTTTTGTCGCTTCATTTGGGTGAAAAATTTATAGAAAAATGTTTATGCACTTAGGAATAAGACAGGAGAATGAGGTGAGTAGGATGATGGCATACGCATATGGAGTACTAATTAAAGCGCCGGCAACAATATAACTAAATTAAACGAAACTGAATTGAAGCACAACGTGCCATTTGACGCGTCGTGGCACCAGGAATACAGCGATACTGCGTTTATCTTCATTGGCAATCTCCCCAAGAAGCTCCAGGAGGAAGACATATTGTCGATATTTTCACAGTATGGAGTTCCAACCGAAATAAAGCTCTTGCGAGATAAAGAGACGGGGGAGTCAAGAGGAGTGGCCTTTTTAAAGTACGAGGACCAATTATCTGCAGTACTAGCAATTGACAACTTGAATGGCATCAGGCTACTAGATAACACTCTCAAGGTGGACCATTGCTATTACAAGCCGCATTACGACGACAATGGCGACGAAATATTGACGAAACATGATCTCCGAATGAAAAAAGAGATGGAAAAGGACTTTCTTCTGGATCCTAGTATAGAGTGAGCAAGCTTCTTAAAACAATATATTATCCTATAACTACTGACTAGACTTAAATGTCATCACCAAAAGCAGAAGTCCGAGTAGTATCCTTATCTATCAAGGTGTTGATTTCCGGTAAAAGGTCGGACAACAACTCGGTAGCAGACTTGTGATAACTCAATTGCGCCTCAATCAACTCCGCCAACTCTCTCAACGGCTTGGAGTCGTCAACCACGTTCTTCATAATGGAAACCGCTTCCTCGGTAGCATTGGCAAACTCATCCTCCAAATTGTCCAAATCGGCTCTCAACTTGGCCTCGTTACTTGGAGCAGCTCCCTTGAGATCAGCCCGCGCAGTGTCGTAGTTCAATCGCTTCTCCTCCACGATCTTTCTCGCCTTGGAAGCCTTGTTGAGCGAGGTCTTGAGCGCATGTGACATTGGCAAGTTGAATCTCGACTTGATCAAGTTGTCCTGGGTCAATCTGGCCTCGCCAATCTTCAATTCCGCAGTCGCGTACTTGGTCAATGCCTCGGACAAGGCACTGCTGTTCTCGGTGGCATTCAAGTCAGACGAGTTGCTTGTCTTCAAGTCTTGTGCGGCAGTTAATGCAGCACGTCCAAGAGCGTGGTTAAGTGTCTTTGGCGGAAGTTGCTTCCCTGGGGCAAGCAACACGGCTTGGGCATCAACAGCGGATCTCACAGTTGACAAGTCTTGGACCTTTGACACCACGTTCTTGGAAAACTCATTGAATGATTCTTTCTGTATGGTTAGTCGTCATCCCTAAATCTTGGCTATACTTACTATATTGGCTGGGTAATCATATGTCTCGGTCTCGTAGGTGTTTCTAAAGTTAGTGCCGTCCCCCCTTAAAATCCCCTGAAATAAATACTTACGTGATGTTCAACAAATTTTGGTAAACAAGCTTCAAGCTGTCGACCTTTTGCTCCAAATCAAGGTACTCTTGTGGAAGCTGACTCTGAAGGAGTTAGTCAATGTACTTGGGCGGGAATATCGCAATAACTTACCACATCATTAACCTTTCCGAATTTCTCTTCAATTTGCCGTTGGGTCTTTTTGGCAAATGTAAGGGACTGTGTTCCGAAGTCTTGAATCGACTTGGTAAAGTTTCCAAAGTTCATACTAGCCATTTTGCTGTGTTGTGTTTCCAGGTGTTAAAACAGGCGGGCGGAATCAACCTCGATTCTCGTACACGGGCTGCAAACCATCGCTTGTGAAAGTGCCCTTTAATACAGGCTGGGTGGTACGGGCTCGGTAATTCATCATAAAGTTCGTTTAATAAAGGTATTGCTATGTCTAATAACTACTGCAGTCACTCTTCATCCAACTTCCGTCTACTCAGCATACTCATTATTGGAACTTTCAAAATGGAGCTGCGCTTTGTCGTTTGGCTGCCAGCAGTCGAATCAATAAATGGGTTGATGGTGTTGTCTTGGTCTAATTCTGCAGAATTAACTACAGAGTCGAAATTCTCAAACCTGTGTGAATTCACATCCATGGCAGGTGAGTAGAATTTGGCCAACTCACTGTGATTAGGCGTATTCTTGAAATGCTTCAAATAAGCCGGCAAATCATCGTCTTCGGTTACTATTGGAGTGCCCGGCTTGATTTTTGCCGGAGTCTCCTGGTGTAAGATTCCAGATTCTCGACCCCCACTCTCATCTTCATCACTGGATTCAAGATCAGTGCCGCTGTCATAACTGGCTTTATCATCATTTTCGTCAGATAGAAGTAATGGGTTATCAAGAGGTGACACAAGCTCAACGTCCAGTGTAGAGGTGTTGTCTAAATCAAACCTTCCTTCCGTCCGCGAACTAGGACTTTTGGGGGTATTGTTTGTGGGAGACACCTTGACCCTGTTTTCTGAAAGCTTGCTATTGAGGGAAAATAGGGTACCAGACCGATATCTTCCCGGAGTATTAATCAAGGTGTGTATTCCGTCTATCCGGGCAATGTCATTCACATTTTCAGATCGTGAACTCTGCGAGGAAGAGCTCTTGTCACCATGCAGGTTCTGTGATTCGTTCATCAGGAAGAGCGTCTTAATATTCTCAGACAAGTTACTATTGCTTCTGCTGTTATTAAGGTACTGCGAATGAGAAAACGCCCCGACCGAATTCGAGTGCATTCGTTTGTACTGGTTATTTGGCTGCTGTACTCTCAGCTTGTAAACGTCATTGCTATTGGATCTGGCTGGTCTTGTGATCGTCGAGAAGTTAATCGCCTGATGCGTCTGTGTGGACCTTATATTCAGCATATTGCTTCCGCTTAATGGCGAGCTCGAATTTAGCTTGATTGGAGAATGTACATGGCTTCCAGGAGCTGGTGGAATCGATGGTGGGAAAATAGGAGACAGAAGAGACTTCAAGTCTGCTGTAGAACTCTTGACTGTATCTGTTAATGAGGTAGGATGAAGCTCAGGCGTCTTGGCCTCTTCTTGTATGCCAGGGTCGGCAAATTTTCCCAGAATTGAACTAGACCTGTTGGACGATCTCAGAGAGTTATTAGAACGTTTTCGTGCTGGAACATCCTGTGGCAGCGATAAGGGAGGCTTATAATTGATGGTGAAGTCAGAAACAAATTCATCGTTATCACTAGAATAGGCTCCGCCGGAGTTATTCAGGTTAATACGGTCAATTTTGCTGAACAAGGTGTTGGAAATGACACTAGGCACTGAAGTCACCGCAGTAGAAGCATTACTACTTGAAAGTAAATTGGACCCTTTAAAGCTTCCGTCTGACTCAGGCTCGGATAGCAGCAGCTTTGGAATCAGTCTGGATGAACTATTGAGAATATCCGATTTACACGACTTGAAGCATTTTGCAGTCTGTAAATCCCTAGCGCATTCAATCGGTAGCCATCCTTCTGCGTTTCGTATATCAAAGTAAGCGTTGCTTTTTAGGAGTAAAACAATACTCTCAAGACTGCCGTTCATCATCGCCAAATGAAGCGGAGTATTACCATCGGTATCAATAGAGTTGACATTAGCCCCCTTGTCTATAAGCAACTTCACACAACTGCTGTAGTCTAGTACCGAGGCCATGTGAAGCGGTGACCGTAGTTTGTTCCCTTTTAGGTTTATTGTCTCTGGAAACGACTGTAGAATCATCAATAACGTCTGATGGTTGCCACTAAGCACAGTCGTGTGTATTGGGGCATTATCATTAAAACTTATCGACATTTCATTCTTGTCATGACCAGCATTCACGAGGTACACGCAAATAATATAGTGTCCATGGAACCCAGCGTAATGTAATGATGACCACCCGTTAGTATCATCAATATTCTTTAAATAATGAGGAAACCGCAGTAGAAGTCGTTTGACAATCAGAAATTTCCCTTCTATTATTGCCTCGCGGAGCCTGACACGAACATCCAACATATCTTGATAGTGAGGAAACACACAAGCAGATTTCAAAAGATCAACTGCCGCACGTGCCTTTCAATGCATCTCCAAAGATGCCAGGATTATTTTGAAACGGTAATTGCTAGCGATTCAAGACTCGAGGCTAATAATATAAATAGTAAGGAGTGTTTGAGTGGATCATTATATAGAATCTACATGTTTATAATGGGATACTGCGTATGTAAAAGCTATTGCTGTTGCATTGGTACATAAGTGACAGGGATTCAAAGACACTTGGCTTCAAGCGGCCTTTGAACTCTAGAGAGGGTTAAAGATATGTTAAAAAACAATAAAGTCTAATCCATTTTTATCAAATCCACTTTAATTTGGTGTCAATAGCTGTCGTGTTTTGGTATACATCTAGTCAAAGCACTGTTTAGCATAAGAAGTTGAGGTATCACTCAGTGTAATCCAGATACACTAAAGTCCACAGTTAACAAGGTAATATGCCACTTAATATTATTCTAAGCCACTATAAGCATTGCAATACGCTGTAATTTTTCCAGGTTGTATATCAAGTATGATTGATCTTCAATTGCAGTCAGCAGCAAGGCTTTTACAAATGAAACCACCAATACCTCTTCCTCTTAATTGCTATTTGTCGATGTCTATATCCTCGTCCATTGAGTGTGACATCGTTACAAACTTATACTCAGATATTTAGTTAATTATAGATGAGTTTTTGTTCCTTTATAAGTGAATAATCGGAACGGTAGTGATGATTGGATTGATTTAGTTGTTCCCTTGAACTACGGAAATATCCTCTCTTTGTAGGAGATAATATTCCCTTATAAGATCCTATTGTTATGAGTTTCACTGGGTATTACAACAGCATAACCGCTTAGTTGTCTTACTCAGTGAGTACATTACAACGTAGAATTGCTTCTCCGTTATAGGTGTCTTACTTGTGGTTCTCAACCTCAACACTATTTAAATATAAAAATAACAACTTTCTTTACAATCCATTAGTATGTTACCGGAAGATCCACAGTCTATTGAATGACATCTTATACAATGTCGAAATGAATGGTTAACATTTTCTCGTCTTGGCAGATGCTACATTTTCGACAATTTTAAGGACGTTTGTTCTGTCCTCAAAAAAATCAAAGTTCTTGACATACCACTAATGTCTCTTGTTAAGTGTCTTTCACGGGGAATATGGTCTATGTACCCTGAGGTGGTTGAATTGCTAGAGGAGTACACTAAATTTGACGTCACTAAAGAAAAATATCTAATCACCAAGTATGGGGAAATGGTCAGTATCACCAAGGTCTCTATAGGAGAATTTTGTGATAATTTCCTAGTGCTAATAAATACCTTAAACGTTGACTATTCCAAGTATGAGGGAAAACATATATTGAGAGAACAAAGAAGGCAAGGACGGTTGAGAAAGCGTAGAAAGGAGCAGAATCAAGGGTCATGCTAGAATTTCGTATTACAGAGAGACACAGTGTAAAGTGCAAGTTCAAAAGTACTTCATGTGAGTTCTTTTTAGGAGTGATGCCAACTGTTTGGCTGAGAATATGTAGAGGGTATTATTTTATTTAAGAAATAGTTAATATATGTTTTCTTGACGATTCAAAGTCTATATCTTGAAAACAGAACCTCATTTTAGCAAAGCGATGATAACTAGACAAGTCTAGCTGAAAAGAACGCAAGATAGCCAAATCTGCAAGACATACATGGAATAGAAGCATATTATTACAATATTATATTATCTTAACAATTCTAAAAAACTCTTTGAAACAATACCTTACTGACAGCTCTTACAAGAGGCCATCCATTATCGTTTCTCACTGCATCGCCATTTTCCTCAAGTCGTCTAGCCAAATAATCACGAGTCTCTCGTGATGGTCCCCAAGGAACATACTTGATAATATTAGTCACACCATGGTTCTTGACCAAGTCATAAGTGATGTCATCTGCCATCCCCAACAATTGGCCCAAGGTAATGTTGTGTTTCATTTCACTTTCTCTGTATTTAGCAAGTAAGCTAGTGGCAGTGAGTAACGAGTCACCATTGTGCGAAGCCACCACCAAATGACCGAAATTGGACTGTTGGGACGTGAGAATATCCTCGATTGCCAACTTGACGCCCTTGTTGTAGTTAACATCGGTGTCTTCCTTCGTGTCATGGATGATTTCCTTTCTGTTCTTTTCACTATGAATGTAGGCACCTCTAACAAGTTTCATGCCAACCTTGTATCCACCGGCAGTAGCCCGTGCAGTTTCGTCCACAAGAACCGAGTATGACTGCTTCAAATACATTTGTATGGTTCCAATGACAGAAACCGGCTTGTCAATTGGGTTGAATCGCTGGAATAATATTCGCTGCAATTCGTACACTGCCTGCTGCAACTCGTACTTCTCGGCATCGATAACCCCTACCAATAGTGGTATTGATCTGTCCGGGAACTTTGCCAGAAGCTCCTGATTCTTTTTGTATATATGCCCCACGATCTTGCTGCAGTTTTCCACCAAGTCATTCCACTGTGCTTGATATCGAGGGTCTTTGTAGTTTTTCATTACGCCAGCGGGATCGGACACCAAGGCACTTGGCTTTAAGGCGATATATCCGGCTGGGATATCGTTAGCATTCCCACCAGCCTTGAGGGCATTGTCAATTGCATTTAATGTGTGTGGAATGAGAACGTCGTCGATGGAGCGGATCGTCTCTTGGACAATGTGGCTGATGTCGATGTTTTTTGTGCCTTCGGAGTCCTCGACGGTGTAACTGAGCATCATATTGTAGATCAGGCGCTTTGAGAGCTTATCTCCGGTGAGCAAGACTTCATCGGTGGACAGACCTCCACAATAGACTCTAGAGACAAACACATTGACCAAAGGCATTGGGAGGTAAGGAAAAGTCTTGATTGCCAAGTTTAGCGTGTGCTTATTGTATGTTGCGAGGCCAATGAAGAAGTATGAAATCAATTCCTTTGTGCCTATTGATTCGAGGTATTGTAGTTTCTTATCATGCTTATCTATCAATTGAATGCTATTTAAGGACGTCGGGTACACGCTACGGTGGCCCCTGCCGGTGGTTAAATACTTCATGCCTAGTCGAGGCGTGAATACTTTTTTCAATTGTCTAATCATAAATATTTCGTCGGTGGTGGAAGTGGAGGTCATTTTGCCGGATTTATAGCCTCGAGAAGAAGGGAAACAATTTCCGTCCTCCAAGCACTAAGTGCAACTGCGGGCGATATTTACCCTGAAAAGGAAAACAGGGGGTGCGGCACCCAATTTGGGCAAACGGCAACGGCTATACCACGGGCTTACATTTGGTAACGTCATGACTCTGAGGAGTTCCCGCAATAAAGTCTTCCACGTAGAGAATGCCTTTCCGGTCAATGATGTACAACTTGTAGCCGTCTTTGGAGAATCGCATGCTGGCAGCTTCGCTTCTCTTGGTAGCACTCATTACATCGCCTGTAGATACGATCCGCTTGCGTTCAAAGTTGTTGTTGGTGTGCAAGATGTAGACACTACCCTTTTTATTGAGGAATGCAAACGCATCATTCCGCGGAGACACACAACACTTGTGGATATACGAGCCAATGTCCTCCACTTTGGACGCCATTCGCGGATGTGCCACCGACTGCGACTCGGTCAAGTTGGAGATTCTTGTCTCGAGAATCAATGGCGGGGCATTAAATGCCACCGACGACACCACCAAGTACTTGTTGTTATCTCCAAAGAAGCACAAGTCAGTGATACCCTCACTCTCGTAGGAAGTGTCCAATTTCCGGCTGGCCTTCATGACAAGTCGTGGGTCCGAAGGCCGTGAGACGTTGATGACCATGAACCGTGACTCCAAGGCAGTGGAGACGCTGAGCAACTTGGCGTCGCCAGAAAACTTGACAATGTTGATTGGGTCCTTGTAGTGCAAGGTGATGAGCGACAGGTTAGCACTTGCTAGAGTCTTGCCATTGTCTGTTTTGGTATCATCAAAGAACAACTCAAACAACATGATCAAGCTTCCCTCGGAGTCGGTGATTTTGTCCTTGCCCGTCAACCCACAGCCGACGTACTGGTCGTTAGCCGAGATGTCAATGCATCGGATTGGTAGGCCAATGTTGTGGGTGTATACTGGCTTCCCCAGTCGGTTGAGATCAAACACTTTTAAGATCCGCTTGCCTGCCACCACCAAGAAGTTGTCACTCAAGGCACAGTATTCAAATATCCAGTCGCCCTTGTGGATAAACTCTCGCGTGACATCATCGCCTGCCACCTGCTTCAACTTCTCTGGCGAGTAAAAGTCAGGGTTGAGCTTCTTCAAGTTTTCAAAGTTGTGCCCATAGTGCCCATTGTGCTTCCCACAGCAGAGTAACAGCGGTTGCAGAGTGCTTCCTGGGTCTATGGTATACACCATCCACTTTTTGTCGTCGATAAGCGCAAACTTGGTGGCATCTGGCGAGATCGACGTGCCAATGTAATCCGACCGCTTCAACAACGACTTCATCTTCGAAGGCTGGGTCGAGTACTGGATGTGCTTTCTGTAGACCGGGAAATTGTGCGCAAACCGGTACTCCTTGCTGAACTCCTCCTCTGGTGCCTGGTACTTCGAGGTGCTCAAGTCCTTGGCGGAATTCGGAGTGTTGGAAAAGTACAACGAGCTAGGAGAGTTTACAGTGGGCGCACCTAGCGAGTTGTTTGGACCCAAGTAGTCGGGGACGCTGGACACATTGTCTGGAATGTAAATCGGCATCGGGCCAAAGGTGCTGGTTGACGCTATATAAGGAGCAGTGGTGCTGCTGCCAATGGACTTTTGCGCAGACTTTTGCGAAATCGAGTTCACATCTGTAGCAGCAATGCTCGACTTGTTAGAAGTCACAGACCCCGTTCTTGTAAGCCCATGTGAACCCAGGAGGAGCTTCGAAGATCTAGGCGAACTGTCTTCCTCAACTTCCAGAGACTTGATCGTCGATGAGAGACCTGACTGGAGGGGCGTCTCCAACTGGTCAAACTGCGATACAAGACTCTTTTCCGTGTAGTCGTCGTCCTTGATTCGAAGCGCAGTCTGCTGGAACAAGGAAATCAATGACATTTTGTTCTTACTCCGGACCAAATGCGACTCGTTGAACGAGTTACTGGTCTTTGAGGCGGCCGAAAACGCAACCAGTGGCCTCTGCACATGTCGTGTACCCTTTTTTGTACCCTTTTTCGTCAGCCGGTCATGGTCACTTTGCTCATGGCTGCCTTTGAAAGCTTCTAGAGCATTGAAGAGAGCCCGGAGAGGCAATACCGGGCCGAGAATCATACTTTCCTTGCCCCCACAAACAGGACACTCAAAGTGTGCCACCGCGACGTCCTTGTTCAGTAGTTGTAGCCCCAAAGTCTCGGAAATTAAACACCCACAGGTCAAAACACTGGCATCATGAACAACATCAAACACAACATCTTCGCCAATGTGTTCTCTGTTACTGGACAAAACTCTTATTCTCGCAGGAAGAAACAACGAGCTCTCCACACTTTTTACAAAACTGTCAATACTGCTCGTGTCGATGCTCGGTGACTGGGCCATTTTGCTAGCGTACTTGCTTATCGGTGCTACATGGGACAGTGAATTTCCTTGTTCCAAAGCAGTGGATGCATGAGCCTGGGGTAATAGACAGGGGTCTATACTGATTGCTCCTAGCCACACATTTGCCACAGGTGGAAAGATATTCACGTGGAAAAGATATTCATGTGGAAAAGGTATTCATGTAGAAAAGATGGTTTGGTGGTTAAAAAGCCGCAAGCAAAGTTTGGCATATCCGTCTGAACCCTGAAACCCAATGTTTTGTCACATTTTGTCAATGCTTGTATTCAATCCATTCCCCTGTATATCTTTCGATCCATTCTATATCTTTCGATCCATTCTATATCTTTCGATCCATTCTATATCATTCAATCCATTCTGTATCTTCCAATCCATTCTATATCTTTCAATCCAGCTGGTATTTTCAGTTGGCAATACTTTGTATAAATAAACTTCACACTGTATATTTTTACATCATACTCTACTATACATTTACATCTCATAAATATGGCCTCCAGAGGTAGTCCAATTGCGCCAAATTTCGCGGGTTGACAGCCGATGAAATCAACTCATTGACAGCCTGGGTCGTTACCGGCGTATTTGAAGACACATGCCCAACCTTTGATATTTTATTGGTAATCAAGTCCACATTAAGCCTGACAATCTCTCCCAAGTGAGACCCTTGTGCGCTAGACTGCAAGTTTTGTGCAAACCAAGAAATCACCTCGTCTCGAACAAACAAACTCAAAAAGTGCTCAATCTCAAACTCTGGGTTGCTAAGACATCTTGAAATAACAAGTAAATTAACCGACAAAATCCCTTCCAACCCGGTTTCCCCTATAAGCTGCTGGATGTTAGGCGTGAGTCTAAACGGCACCGCCTCAGGATTACTAAACACCGGCACCTTCTGCTCTTCTGTTTCTTCCACCGGGATATTCAGCAATATTCTTGGTTTATTCGGATGACTCGTCTTATTAGGTAGCATCTCAGACGTCCACACACCCCCCGATCTCACATTGATGTTGATTTTTTGCGGTTGTCTCGATGTAATACTCATCATAAACGTAATGAGAATAAATGAGGCATACTGGGCGGTGAACTGCTTTCTAAACAACCAAAAATCTTCATAGCTTGTATACAGCTTGAGGAGGTAGTCTCGAAGAATTGTGGTTGGAACATACAACGTCTGGACCGCACTGAAGATCTCCGTCATGGTACTGACAATATCTGGCTTGGGTAAGCGTGGATCAAACGTCGCCTTAAGCTTCTCAACAATGTAGAAGAACGGATACTCAATACTTGTATCATTCTTTCGGCAAATCTGCTCATAAATCTCTTGCAAAGACATGTCATTATTATCATTTGCCAATATTCGTATATGTGGAGATAAGGCCACGGCCACAGGCAATGTCAAATTTATATTCCTGGACCGGCACTGGACATCCTTCATGAACTCACTGTCAAATATTCTAAATAGCTGGAAGATCCTCTCCTCTCTTCTCGAATGGCGGTTCGAAGGAAACTGCACTGCAAATTGATGGATCGCCCCCTCTTTTCCTCGAATCTGAAGTCGTTTGTAGCAAGCATTATACCCTCTCACAATCTCCAAGGTGGGTAGGAACCTCTCAATTTTAACAAAATATGTGTTGTTGTCTTTATTTAGCAAATATTGCCCGGGAATCTCAATGTCTTCAAACTTCTGATGATGGAACTCGGTCAAGTGAGGACATAGATTCTCGAGATTGACCTTGTTAAACCGGCGATCCAACTTATTTTCAAGCCGCTCTTTCCATTTGATCAACTTCCGAATATACAACTCATATGTCGGTTTGTCATGGATAAAATCCCGCTCAAACTCCGTGCGGAGGTTTCTTGTCAAGACGGTATCAGCAAACTTGATCAAATTGCTAACCATGTGACTAGGAAGTTGGCCAACGCCTTTCGGACTTAACATTCTATTGAAAGATTGCATACCGTCATTGTATAATGCAGCAATTAATCTGTAAGCATCTTCATCGGTGTTGGATTTGAACCGCTGGGTGATTTGTGCCACCAAGGATTCCAAGGAGAGTGCCAATAGTGGATAAGCTGTCTTGGATATGTTCATGATTTCCTCCACGTATTCCCATGGGCTCTCAGATGTAGACTCAGTGTCCTTTGTCCCAGTCATGACTTTCAATGCAAGGAAGTCTTCCTTTGTAGTTCGCAATGGGAAATGCAACGCCTGTGGATAGCTTTTGGCAATCAAGATCAAAATCTTTCTGCCAAAGGTTGCTTCCTTGTGGGACAACGAAGTCAACAACTGAGGAATATATGTGATCCAGTACCATACTGGGATTTCGCCCTTGTAATTCTGGAACTCTGTAGCCAAAGTGCCTTTCTTGTCGTCCAAGCTAATCACCCACAAGATTAATGCCAAGTACCGTCGTGATTTGCCGTTCTTGTACAATCCCACGGCATGCAAGAAACATATCAAGGCATTTTTCGCATGCTGCATCGCCTCGTCCTCATCCTTGTACCCGTTTCTGTTTGCCTGCTTAAATAACTTGTAGTTGAACAATCCCCACTTGGCCCACGGCTTCGGGAGGTTACCATCGAGCTGGATAGCTGTAGCGAAGGCGTTGTTGGCTTTATCCTGACTATTCAACTTGGCCAAGAACATGCCCTTCAGGGTAAAAAACTCCGCCTTTTGCTTGGTACCAAAGTACGCCAAGTTTGTATTGCTAATAACATCAAGCCCGGTGTACAATTCCTTGTCATTTCTGTAGCAGCATTTGATCTGCTCCATTAACTTGTAGAAAGCCTCGGTAATCTCAATGTTGGGTAAGTTGTAGATTTTGTTCAATTGGTTGATGCACACCTCGTCGAGCCCATGCTTTCTCGTAACATGAGCAAATCTGTTGATGGCGCACGCAGTCTCGTGGAACCCAGAGTACACCTGTGGATAGACGTTTCCTTTTCCTGCTTGGAGGAACGGCATATAGATGTTGTTCACTAATTGGAAGAAGTGTTGTCGCCAAACCATGATATCGTTCCAGATTAAAAGATCGTCCCACTCATTCGGCAACCGTTCTCGCCAGGCCTGAAGAACCCGTTTCAATTCCTGGGTCTTCACCTCTATGTTTTGAGCGTTGGTTCCCACCAACAGACTGTAGATCTGGCTGGCCTCCGTGAACTCCACATACGTTTGGAAAACGTGCAAAGCTCCAATATGAGCATTAGTAAATCGCGTAGGCAACAGTGTCCACTGCTTCAAAGCCAACTGGATGCCCTCGTCGCAAAGCTTCACCACTTCCGTCAACGGCTTCTTGTGTTGCGCAAAATCTTGGATACACAAGAATGTCTGAAATATATGCCGACGCGGGGTAGGGACATCAATCACTGTCTTCACCAGCTGGTCCAAAGGTTCCTTGTCATCGTTCCAGTTTGCCACTCGCCATCCACACTCCAAGAGCAAGTCCGTGTAATTCTCGTGCTTCGAAAGTTCCGTCAAAATATCCCAGTACTGTAACTTCTCTGCACACGAGATCCAACTGTCCTCCCACAAGAAATATTCGGGCTCGCTATATGGCAATACACCGGTTCTCAGCTTTATCTGTGCATGCTCATAGTACCGCATTGCCATGTCGTACAACCCAATCTGCTCAAACGACAACGCGCTATTAGTCAACGAATACTTGGCCTTTCGCCTCCACAACCCATAAAACATGTTCTTCTCGTCCATGGCAGTATATATCTCCAGTAATGCCTGCTCGTCATCTTCCTCGCCCTGCCTTTCCAAAATCTGAATCGCAGAGTAGTAGGCACCAAATGTAGTTCCTAAATACTTCACAAGATGCAGCGGAAGCTTCAAGTCCAGACACTTGGCTGCGCCACTGAGAAGCGCTTGTAAGCAGTTTGGCTTAGTGTCAATTTGACGATTATGATACTCCTTGGATAATAGGGATACAAAAGCCAGGTTGAAGGCACTCTTGTTTCCAATTTCAGCATACAACCGCGGAAACAACTCCACCCAGGTAGAATTAATGCTGGTCACATCGTTGTGAAGTACTTCAACCAAAGGCAACAAGATATCTCGTGCCTGTATTCGACTTGTCCGAGCCATAAATTCCTCGTGCTCCACCAAAAATTGCCTCAACCTTTCGTTATTTACCTCCACCTTGGGAACGTCCGCAAGAATCTCTTCGAAATAGTTCAACCGCGCAAACTTGTACTCATGAGCATCAAGACTTACAGAGTAGTCCATATTGAAAGCTCCAAACAACAATTCCAACAGCTGTATGAGCCACGGGAAGTCCGCAAGGTTTTCCCAGTTCTGGTCACGTATCACATACATGAGCCTGTCAAAGATGTTTAAACCCAAACTGTCATCAAACACCTTCATGAAACGCTTCCGAATAGCCACTTCCGAGTATCTGGAGCCAATCAAGAACAGGTGTTCTAGCCGTAACGGCAAATCGGTCTTGCTAATATCCTCGTCTTCAAATATCTTGATAATCACTTTGAAAAAGTCTAGTGACAACGACGCAGGTATTTCTCGTCTTGGCTCAAAGTTCATCATCTTGGACAAGATCGCCGCCTTTTCCTTGTTTGTTGGGAAGCTGTTGTTTGTAAATACCCAATGGTAAACAACCATGATAATACTCTTGAGGAGATTCTGGTCGGTAGACCGCTCAATGAACTGCGCTAATATCGACAAGAAAACCCGCCGGTGGTCACCAAAGTATGATATTCGCATCACAGAAAACTTGAGAATCATCTCCAACAACTTACTTGTCATTTTTGCTTCTTCTTCTACATTTTCCCCCGTCGACGAGCCTCCCTGCTTCTGGGTCATGATGCTCACATGATCTTTGCACAACTTGCTAAACGTTCGCACCACACTAGGGATCAAGGGATTCAATCGCGCTGGTTGGTAATTGGCAACCGTCCAGAAAAGCATAATACCAGCTGCCAAAGACAGGGTGCTGCCAAGATCTTCAGAAATCACACCAACCAACCGATTCATGAATTCCTTGACATCCGCTGGTTCCTCTTTGTCCTTGGTCTCTTCATTTATTGCCCGAAGAATGATTCTGAGTACCCTCTGAAGTACCTCTTGGATATCATGGTTGAAAGACTGTATGCACTTTGAGAGCAAGTTGTGCAACGGTTTCAAGTTTTCCACAATCCAATCTGACTTCTTGTGTTCCAAGCTCACTCCAAGCACTTCAAGAGCGTTCCAACAGTAGCCAAGCAAATTGGCATTTCCACTGTTCAAGTCTGAGTTGACAAGGAATTTCTCAAATATCGACAACTTGACCGACACCTCAGGCCAGTGGTCAGGAGAAAGAATCTTATATATCACAGTCAAGGCCCGCTTTCCCAAATCATTGCTAGAAGACCGTTGTGTAGTAATGCACACATATCGAACAAGAAATGTGACAAAGGCCTCTTTCTGGCCCATGGTCAAGTACGTACTCTTGGCCTTGTTTTCCCACGAAAGAACCAACTCAGCCAATTCAATAGCCAATGTCTGACTATCTCCCGTGGACTGTGGCAAGATGGTCAACTTTCCCATTGCAGTGATGGTAGACGCAATGTAGTTGTCGCGCACTTCAAAGAACAAATCCCCATGGTTCACAATGAACTTGTATACATTGAAGATGTTGTTGATTAAAAATCCATTTTCAGAAATGACTCTCCGGGGCCAATTGAGCCAACTGGAGTCGCCAATACGCTGGTTCATTACTTGTGCAAGCAAGTCAAGCAGACGGATCACCAAATGACGCAGATCAAAATTATTTGCCCGCAACAAGGCAAAAAACATCTGGGTAGTGATCTTGGTTGGGGTGTCAAATACGTTGATAAAGTGGCATGTGACTAAGTACGCAGCGTACTTCACCAATGTATCGTCAAGCTTCAAGTATTTCCAGCAAAACTTGATAATATTCTTTTTATAGTGACCCAACTTTTCTGGGGATTTTTTCAAAAGAATCGCAGTCAACTGAAGAAGTTCAAAGCGGAATCCATCTATTTCCCCAGAGGAACCCAAGTCTTGCGGCTGCCAAATACGACTGTTGATCACGTCCAAACACCGTTCGTCAATTTCTTGAACTATTAGTAGCCTTAGCATAATATTCTTGACAATGTACACCCTAGTCAGGAGGCACAAGTCGGTACTGGTCACCAAGGCAATACACTTTTCCAAATCAGTCACCTTGTCCAACTTCTGAGTCAACAGGAAGTCTAGCGGAACTTCATATATGATCAACGTATCCAAAAACTCAAACATCAAGTCCTCGTTTATCAACACCTGTAAGTATCTTATGCCAGCATGCAACTCTAAGTTATTAGGCTTGTTGAACTTTATCAAATCGGATTTTCTGAGAATTTCCTTGGCTAAAATACACACCTCCGACAATAGCGGAGTCTCGGGCAGAAGCTCCACCAACATCTCAGTTAAATTGACAAATTTGACAATTTGTACTTGGTCATTGTCCTCACTCTTGACTGAATCAACATAACGCTGAATATCCTCTCTTACTGCCTGCTTCAAGTCCTTGCAATTCCGAATAAAGTAACTGAACAAGTTCAGCCGCTGATGAAAAACCTCCAAAAAATATTCGCTAGATTCTTTTGGATATTTATTAATAAACTTCGACACAGGCTCTCGGCACAAGCTGCTATCGACGCGCCGTAGGTTGGATTCGATCGTCTGCAAAGTCTTAATAATGTCTGGAATAAACTGATAAGCCTTAGAAGGCAAAAGGTGAAATATATTAAAGATCGAGCATATGATCTGTACCACCCGATTATTGGTCAAATCACTACCTGCTATCTGGTTCAATAACGCAGGCATTGCCCATGAATTTAAATGGTCAAGGAGCTTTTTTCCAATCTCCACCTTGAAATAATTGACCAAGAGCACTAACAACCGTGCAAGAGTATCAAGATTAGATACTGTCAATTTTCGGTAATCAGACAAGTTCATAAGCATCGGCCGAAGACCGCTTTGCAACAACTCCTTAGGTAGCTTATTGTTCTTGTGCAAGGCTATCTTCAAGCCTTCATGGGATGCATCCACAATCTTCTTTTCTGGAGCACTTAGAGTCTTGAAGAAAATAGCAAGGATCCTAATTCTCATGGAGTATTCTGGTTTTGATAGAGCTACCGATAATAACTTTATGCAGGCTACTCTAAGCTCAGTAAGCAGCTCCCTCGTCTCATAATCTATCAAACGATCAGGCAGTGTGAGCATCTTATCTTCAGCATCCACCAAAGTAAGAACTTCCTGAAACAATCGCTGCACTTCACCATTGAACTCAGGCTGCTTGTCAGATAGCTCAAGCCAATATGTGATGGCTTCAATATGACCGATCTGCATCAAAAAAGGAAGTGCCCTTAATGGCTTACCAAATATTGGATTTAATAGCACGGACTTGCAAGGAGTTATCAAGTCCAAAACAGATATTTTGGTGACTTCACTTAAGTTCTTTAGAGACTTTGTAGCAACCTGTCTAACCAACTTATTGGAACTAGCTAGGTCATACACCAACGATGTCACAGTCCCGTTTGACAAATCTTGGAAAGTCGCAATGTTTTGGTTGCAGCCTATAATTATCTTGTCAATCAATTCGATTGCCCCATTTGTCAATAGTACTGGCAAGTAACTCGGAGTGTCTCTGAGAACATAGAATAATGCTCGTACGATTTCCAGCTGATACTTTGCAAACCAATCGATTGGAATGTTAATTTCATTTGTCATTATCAGGAGCCCATTGACACCACCAAGCTTGATATTGTAGCATTCGTCATAGCAGGAGTGAAGAAATACTGCAACTATTGACGAATGTAGCCCAAACTTTAAGCTGACGTCTAAATTTCCAAACAAAATAGAGCAAGCGTTATCTATATTTTGGATGGCTTGCTTGCCAATTTCCTTTATCTCCTGGTGGTTGGAACCCAAGGCTTTTGTAATGATGTTAAGCAAAATATCCACCCGTAAAAATGCCTTGCCTTCCCCATCTTCCACAGAAAACATTCTGTCAGTTTTGTACTTCCCAATTAATGCCCTGATAATATACAACTGCGTAAAATGATTACTCAAATGTCTAATGAACTCACACACGCGATCTTTCAACGGCTCAAAAGAAGCGCTGAAAATGATTGTCGTTATCAATGTTTCAATCAACTGCTCCTGGTTGTTATATTTATTTGGATCTTTTATTATTGAGGTATCCAAATTCAATTGAGGGTTGTCTGGTAAAATGTGGATCGACGTCTCTATCAACTGCTGGTAGTTACTAGGTAGCGATTTATCAATGAATAAATTTAAGACATTGCACAAATAATTGAAAGCATTGACTTTATAATGAGCAGAACTCTTTGTAGGTTTCGTATCTTCAAGAATGTTTTTGGCAGCAATCACGCCTGTAGAAACGTCAAGCTCTATATCCAAGGTATTTTCAGTAAATATTTGGAATTGCGCATTCGCAGTAAACTTTTGAAACTGCAAGTCGTCATGAGGTTTGACAAAGTTTCTGTTTCTACCCCCCAACTTCCCCAATATTCGAACCGCGGTATGACTATGCACGTAATAATATGGTAACGGCTTAATATGCTGCCAAAGCGCTTTCATAACATCATTTATCACAGGCTGAATAATTGGGTCAAAATAATTAGCATTCAAGTTATCGACGCATAACTCAAGGGTGCGAAGTCCCTGGGTCACGAGTTCCGAGGATCCATTCAATGCCAAAACTAATGGCTTCATCAAGTAATGAAGCATAGTAACCAACTTGCTTAATCTAACTGGAATGGAGAGACAAAGTTCGATGCATATATCACGTTCTTGTGTTGTAGGAGCCACTTCGATCAACTTATTGAGTGTTTCCAACAACCTCTGCATCAAAGGCATTACTTCCTTGTACAATTTCTCAAACCGGCCGCCTCCAATACTTTTGAACAAGATTCTGACAAAGTAAAAGTATATTTGCGGCTCCTTGGTGTTTGTTGAATATTCTAGGGACTTCAAGATAATATTGTTCAAATGGGGCAAGAGCACGCTCTCGTTTTGCGAAGGATACAAGTTCAACAGAAGAAGAAACAATTTAAAGAGCCGTAGAAGTATGTGAGCCTTCATAGAATCCAAGTTTCCTAGCTGTTCCAAATTGTCATTTAAGTAATTTATCAATATCCCCATGAAGTTCCCTGAAATCATCTCGTTGCTTAGAAAAAAATGCGGAATATGAAGTAATCCAGGGTTTATAATGATCTGGTTGACCAAATGGTCAAAGTGAAGTGTCAAAATTTCATTAAATGAGGCAGGATCGAGACGCATAAATATTACTGACAGGGACTCCATTAATTCTTTTTCTTCCTTTGAAGCAGTAATTGGAATTGTAGGCGAGCGAATGTCAAATGACATGGCCTTGTGAGAAGACTTGTTTCTCGTTTGGAAGAAACGAATGATCATGATTGCTTGTTTGAATAAATCGCTAAGAATGCCCAATTCGTCAATAGTGAATCCTCTGGCCACGCTTTCCCATACCTGCTTGTTAAAATCCTCAGAAGGCGGGTCTGGGTTTGTGTATTTCAAATGAACAATCACTGGCTTGAGGTAGTTCATCAAGTTACGAATTAAGTACTTGACATCTTTGACCGATGGCCCCAGAGACGACTTGGTGATCTGGATAGGAAGATCTTCTTCTTTGAATAAAGACTCGGGCTCTGTATTTTCGGTCTCCATGTTGTCAGTCTCTATCTTTGCATCTTCCATTTTCACATCTTCCATTTTCACATCATCGTCAGCTATTTTGGTATCCTCCTCTTCGTCCCCATCGATTAAAATGCTTTTCTTCTGAAACACTGGGTTCTCTGGTAGTTTGCTGTTGTGAGCAGTATTATACTCCTTTTTGACCTGTTTCTTTTCGCTCGTAATACTTTCATAACGAAGATTCAAGCTTTGGAACTTTTTCGAAAAAGCCTCGATAATGATAAAGTACAATTTGCGGGCCTCGGACGACGGCAATTCGGTGATCTTCTCTAGGAGATTTAGAAGTAGCTTAGCACACATCAATGAGACGTTCACGCCAAGGGAGTTATCCTGGAGTATTTTGCAAAACATTAATATGGCTTTCCACAACTGACTAGAGGACAACTCGCTGCGGATGTTGTGAGCAAAATCGGCAATTGTGCTGTAAGCCAAAGGACGAAGGGTCTGACGGCAGGTTAGCCCATCGCCAAGAAAGATTTTCTCATTGAAGAGCAAGTCGATCTTGGGGATGAAGATCGTCTTGTACGGAGTGGACAAAATGTGCCGCATTGCGTGAAGAAGTTCTTTCTTTGCGGAAGACAATTCGCTGGGGCAGTCTTGCAACAAGCGGACGATCAAGTCTGGGATGATTGGGTGGTACTCGACAAAGGTGTCTGAGTTGTAGCCTCTGATGAATATGTAAGCAAGAAACGAGGTAGCCTTGACCTGAGAGACAATAAACTCGCCATACAATGCTCTGTTCTTGATGTTGGGGCTGACCGAGGTCAATATGTGATCAGGGGCGTTTTCGTGGGCCAATCTCTGGGCATCCACCTGTAGCTGGAGCAACTCAACGATCTTGGGGATGAACTCCGACAAGACCTTGCTGACCAACTGTTTGTACGAGGAGAGCAAGGAGACCATGGTAATGGGACATTCGCTCAACGTCTTGAAGGAGTTCATGGTGCTGGGTAACTCCTGCTTGGTCTCTCCGGTTAAGGACGTGAATTCTTCGTGCTCGACGGTCTCCACCTCGACCTCAATTGCATTTAGCGGGAACAGGTTTTGTACTAGCCGGCCCAGATTCGCGTACACCTCATATATGACGTGGATGAACTCGTCGGCCTTGTTTGCCAAGTCGTTTTTGTATGCCTTGTGGATGCTAGCCACGAGTTTGATGCATAGTACCCCGTTATCTTCATTCTCATCCTTGAGTATGCGTACGATACTGTCCAACACCGCAACGGCATACGGCTTGAAGATATCGTTCAAGACAAGCCGCTGGAATATTTCAAAGACGCAGTTGCGGATCTTGTTTTCGCTGCTGTTGCTGATGAAACTTATGGGTACGTCAACCAACAATTTCTGGAAGATTGGCACCAACTTCTCGAGAAAGTAGCCATATTCCTTGGAGCCAAGGAACGAATCGACGATATCACATAGCTCGGATAATACGGTGTGCTTTGTGAGATATTCGAGATCCGGATTGGTTAATTTCTCGACAAAGTCATCAATCTGGTAGACAGCACTCATGGCGACGCGACTGTTTAGCGATTATTATGATTAATAAGTAATCATGTCACGTGACTTGAAGGGGAGCTACGTAATTATCTAGGATAGTAATTATCTTGGATACGCAAAAGAAAAGGGAGGCACGATACAGCCAATAACCTGAAAATATGCCAAAATTAAATGGATTCCAACCAGCAGAACAGTCGTGGGAGTTGACCAACCCGGTTGGAATTCCAGCAAAACCCTTGACAGCAGGGTAACTTCGGAGCGGGACTACAATAGTCAAGGGGCCAATGCATAAATTACGCTATGGTGTGAGTTTTACCTTGGCCACGCGATCGTTGATCAACGTCTCTTCGTCCAACAAATCGCGGTGGATGGCACGCAAAGCCTTCAAACTGTCCTTTTCATCGACAACACAGCTGATGTTGATTTCGTTGGCACCCTGACTGATCATCTCGATGTTGATTTTTTCCTTGGCCAACGTCTCAAACATTTGCCCCGCAATACCAATCAACTGGCGCATCTGCTTGCCGACAAGCGACACAATGGCCAAGTTTTTCACCAAGTCGATCGAGCCCATCTTGCTCAACTCCTTGATGGCAAGCCGTATGTCGCTGTTAAAATTGTCCTCTTCGGTGCTGTACAAGGCCATGGACACGTGCACTTCGGAGGTGCTGATCAAGTCCACCACAAGCTGGTACTTATCCAAGATGGCGAAGATGCTGGCCAAGAAGCCGTGCGACAAGGTCTTTCTGTTGGAGTGGACGTTGATCACAACAATGTCGTGCTTCACTGTGACTGCTGTCGGCGACTTCTTTTTGGTGAAGATCGCGGGCGAAATCAAGTCGCTGGCCACAGGGGGATGTGGAGGCGTGTCCTGGCCCTTACGGCCGACGTCATCGGGATATATGATTGTTCCTTTTCCAAGCGGGTTCTCGACGTTCTTGATGCGGATTGGTATCTTGGCACGAATCACCTGTTCCATGGTGAACGGGTGGATGACCTCACTGCCATAGTACGTCAATTCGGCTGCCTCGTCGGGAGTGACATTGTGCAACAACCGAGCGTTGCGCACCTTTCGGGGATCGGCAGTGAAGATCCCGTCCACCTCTTTCCAGATTTGTAACTCGTCAGCTCCCAACCCGACTGCAATCAATGCCGCACACAAGTCGGTGTAGCCGCGTCCGACGTTGTTCAACAATCCACCTGGAACCACGCCAAAGTACCCAGTCAAAACAGGAACCACGCCTTCCTCGGGTATTTCGCGTTTGATGACGTTGGCGAAGTTGATGGCCAAGTTGTTGTAGAAATTCTGGTCCAAAGTAGTATTAGTAGACAGACTCGAGTCCAAGTTGCTCACCGATGGCTTGACTGGGGTCAAAACCGAGGACAAGTCAATGAACTTGGCAGGGACTCCTCGGTCGTTCATTAAAGCAGCAACAAACAAGCAACTGAGCCGTTCTCCAACCGATATAATGCTGTCCAAGGTCTTGGTGGAGACCTCCTCAATCACAGTGGAGGCATGGAGCAACGAATCCACCTGAAGACACAAGTCCACGGTGTCCTTGATTAAGGCATCCCGGATCTTCTTGTCCTGTATTCTACTGGCATTTTCGACATGGTCTTGCTTGACCAAGTCCAACACCTCACGGTAGTTTCCACCGACCATGGCCCGGTCAGCAGCACTCAACAATCTCAGGGTAGTGCCCTCTGATTTGTTGTGGGACGACCGAGCAGAACACACCACTGCGACTTTGTTGGCTGACAAGTACATTGACACAACATCATCCACAATCTTCTCGGGGAATTTGCCCACACTGGTTCCACCAAACTTTTGTACTACCCAGCCATTGTTGCCGTGGATTGACGAAAGGGAAACAGACGATATAGATGCATACATTGCTAGGGGGGATAAGTCTCCTGGACAACTATAAAACAAGCAACGAGTAGATTTTGCAATTAGCCTCGGTTTTTGACTATGAGTAATAATGATCCGCTTCCACGTGATGCATAGACCCGTCCAGCTGGCACCTGTAGGTCATCACCCTGTTTCGAGAGTGTCTTAGTCGTGCGTCGGAGAGTTGATGCCCTTTGATCGCGGTAGGCTACTGCATCGCTGACAATTACTCCAAGGGGCAGCTTGGCATATCAATACCAAAATAACCAACAACGATAACAAAAGCAATAGAACACCTCACCAGAATTTCATTGCAGGACCTTTTTTTTTACTCCATCACCTCGATTGGCCCCCACAACTTTTTTGTGAAATGTTACGATGAATCACTACACCGGTTTTCTAGGACGCAAGAATCGAGACTTGGATAAACAAGTGATGAAGTGCAATGAGCCTCTAGTACGCGACTTGTACGTTCAGATTGCAAAGATGACAGAGTATAACCGCCAGGGAGAAAGCATAATACGCACATATTTTATCAGCAATGATCCTGAAGAAAAGGACGAGTTCTTGGGAATGTTCTACTTCAACTGCTTGGAGCCCATACAGGAAGAGTACAGCGACATTAACCAAAGCTACAATTACTACACTGACGAGGCCCCAATAGACGATCCAAATGTTCTAAGAGTGTTGATGGTGATTAAGGATGAGGCCGATTATCTTTTCAACAGCTTGACACACGCCTACGAGCAGTATCTTGAAAAAAGTAAAGTGTAAATTAAAGCAGATGCAAGGAATTGAGAAATGCAAGGAATCAAGAAATGCAAGGAATCAAGGAAATGCAAAGACTTACAAGAAAATGCAAGAAATACAAGAAAATGCAAAGGAGAAAAATCCTTTGACGTGTGTATTGTATCAATAAATAAAATTAGTATTTACATGTAAGCACTACCTACAAGTGTCGCGTAATCTCCTCCTCCTGGTACACCTCCAACACATCTCCGGGCTGAAACTCCTCCCAGTCTCTGAAATTTATCCCGCACTCGGTGCCCTTTCTGGCACTCTTGGCGTCCTCCTTTCCTTGCTTGATGCCTTCCAACTCCCCCTTGAAAACAATCAAGTCGCCTCGCTTCACCATAACCTTGCTGTTATGCTCCACGGTACCGGACCGAACTTTGCATCCGGCAATCTTAAATTTGCGCTTGGTCTTTGGATTTGTAATGGTGAATACCTCCTTGATATCCACCTCGCCCGTGATCTTCGTCTCGATAAGTGGCTTCAAATGGCTGCTGAGTATCAGAGTCACCTCCTCCACCAAATGGTATATCACCGTGAAACTGATAATCGACACACCCCGCTTCTCAGCGTTGCTCGCTACGTCCTTGGGGACTGCCACATTAAAGCAAATAATACTTGCCCCCGACGTTTCCGCCCGATCCAAGTCCGTCTCGTTGGGACTGCCCACCTCGCTATAAATAACCAGAGGCATGACTTCATCGTTGCCCACCGACGTAATCGACCCGATGATCGCCTCACTGGATCCACTGACATCCGCCTTAACAATAAATGGAATTACCTTGGTCTCAGCCGTCTCGGGCTCGCCCTCCAACTCCAACTCCTTGGCTCGCAAATCCTCCTTGCTTAGCCCGTATTTGAGAAGCTCCTTCAACTTCTCGGTCTTCTCGTGCTGCTTCTTCTGCTCTTGCCGGTTCTTGTTGATGTCGTCTAGCTCCTCCTTCCGCTTGCTCGTCTTGAACTTCTCAATACGGTACGCAACAACAGACTTTGCCTTTGCCTCCTTCTTCACCTCCAACACCATGTCACCGGCCTCGGGCAACTCCCTCCACCCATAAACCTCCACCGGATTCCCCGGCTTCACCGCCTTGACAATCTTGTTGTACTCATTCTTCAACAACTTCACCTTGGCCCACGTCTTGCCAGCTACCAAGATAGACCCGTTTTTCAACGTGCCCTTGGTAACTAGCACCGTGGCTGCTGCTCCAGCACCTTTCTTGACCTGCGACTCAATCACATGTCCCTCCACCAAAGCCCCCTTCTCCTCGGCCCGGAGATCGAGAATCTCAGAAAGTGCCACCACTTCCTCTTCCAACTTGTCCATGTTCAAGCCCGTCAACCCAGACACTTTGACCACCTGAGTGTCACCTCCAAACTCTTCGGTGTAAATCCCATTGGCCGACAAATCGTTCAAGACCTTTGTGGGCTCTGCGTCCGACTTGTCACACTTGTTTATCGCCACAATTACACTCACGCCATACTTTTGGCAATGCTTGATCGCCTCAATCGTCTGCGGCTTCACCGAATCGTCTGCAGCCACCACCAAAATCACAATATCAGTAACATTCGCTCCTCTCTCCCTCATCTTCAAAAACGCAGCATGGCCCGGCGTATCAAGAAACGTAATCGTCTTCTGGGTGACCGGTGTCACCACACTAAACGCTCCAATGTGCTGGGTAATGCCCCCAAACTCCGATTTTGTAATGCTCGATCGACGCAAATGGTCCAATATCGTGGTCTTTCCGTGGTCCACATGCCCCATAATTGTCACAATCGGCGGGCGTGGCTTCAACTTGCTCATGTCGGTTGTGGTTTCCGACGGCCTAATATCATGCTTCAAATCGTTTTCGTTCTCGCTATTGGTGACAGAATAACCAAACTCTTGTGCCACTAGCCCTGCAGTCTCGTTATCAAGAATGTAATCGCTCGCCAATTGATTTTCGTCAAAGCCAAGACTCTTAAGCACCTTGCTTAAACTATTGTACCGGATATTTAGCTGATTGGCCAAATTAGCATTGGTGACAAAGTTTGATATTTTTATACTTTTCCGGCTAAATCTAGCTTGACTAAACTCCCTGCTAATCAATCTATCCAATTTAATTAACAGCAAGTCTACCCTAGCAAACCTACTACCAATGCGTAACATCAAACAGTCAAGCTCGCATATCTAGAGAAAAAAAAAATGTCATCTTCAAAAACGTCACGTGATATATATTTAATAGATAAAAATTCGTCTATTTACTCAAGTGAATATTTAAACTAAGTTTAATTAACTTTTCATTATTACGGCAATATACGGTATGCATAACTGAAACGCCGCAATATGGTGTCATACAATTTCAAATTATGTGGCCCCGGTGCGACCTTTTTGGGCAGTGCCAATCAATTGTGCGGGTAATCGGAAATCAATCAGTGGACAAAAATCAAAATCCTTAAATTTTGTCCAGAGTAGAAACCTTCACTTTTTCAATATTGTACCCAAGCAGAATTCAATATTTTGCTAGAGGATAAGGATGATTAAGTCTGAAGAACTGAATAGCGATGTTTTGGATCATTTTTTAGATCAAAGATTTTATGACCCTTTGGCCAAAACCGAGTCCACTAGTATGTTCAATGGCTACCTAAATGGTAATGGGATGTCACAAAGCAATCTTGATGACATGGAGATCGATTCGATATTGAACAACTTCACGGCATCCCCTCGAATTGAAAACAAGAATAGTGACAGTAGCAGTATTAATGGTGGCGTGAATGACTCACTGTCTGTACCTACCTCGACCAGTGGTAAGACACAACAAGATTTTTTTGAACCATATGAATCCGAAGAATATGATAAAGCCATGGAGGCATTGAAGAATTTAAAGTTTGGAGGATTTAATATAGAATGCGAGGATCTAGGCGCAAAGGGCAGTGGCTCAAAAGAAATTCCAGCCAACTTGTTTTTACCCACAGAATCAATGGAATGGGATCCTGAGGTCGACTACGCCAGTGGAAATGTTCAAGATGGATTGCCTTATAAGCTTCAGATTAACGGACTCCCTGGGTTTTCTAGAGTAGAGACCCAGATCAAGTTCAACGTTGCCATTTCTCCTAGACCTAAGAATGTGTTGGTGCGCCTTCCCCCAGACTTGATTTCAAAGAAAAAGCAATGCCTAAAGAACGGGCTAAATGATGTTCCTGAAAGTCTTCAAAAAGAGTTGCTATATTTGGACTGTTATGTTATCAGCTCATCCAAAGAGGCGGAAGATAAGAGCACAAATTTGGATGGATTGCTACTGACAAACACGTTTAGATCTTGCAACATTTGTTCCAAGTGCATAAAGAGAGAATTAAAGAGGGCCTCAAGAAGAAAGAATGGTCTTAGCGAAGACGGATTGAACTGGATCGACGTAATACCGAAGAAGGCAATTATTTTCAACACCAAAGAAATTGTGAGCTTTCCAAGACTGACCAGTAATGTTTGTACCGAAAGTGATTATAATAACGAGTTTGATGATAATAACTGCAAGAAGTTGGACCTTAGTGCAAGAATTGTCTGCTACTGCCGACATCATAACGCAGAGAAGGGATTCAAGCTTTTATTTGTGTTGAAGAACTATAAGGACCAGATAATTGCAAAGAATTTCTCCAAAAACATTATGATCATGGACAGAAAGAAAAACCAGCCCGTGCCTGGAATGGAGCCTGTGAGTAATAAGAGAACCAAGTCGATAGACACAAACCCAGTGACCCCGTCTTCTGTTGATTATGAATCCTCGGATCACAAATTATCGGATTCCAAGTCTGTGAAGCGTGCAAAGTATTCTGGACACCAAAAGAGTCGTAGTCAGGCAGACAATGGCAATTTTGGTATGAATAATGATTTCGACCAGTTCTGCAACAGTGTTGCTAATACAAGTGTTACTGGAAGATTTTCTATGGATGCTAATTCGCTTTCTCCTGGTTCCGACAACCAAGTCTCTTCTTCAACTGCTTACAACTCGAGATCGCCAGGTGATTCTTCTGCGGTTTTGACTTCTTTTACGTCTATTTCATCACCTAACTTTGTCAAAGGTGACGGGGTAGCCCAGCCTGATCCTTCAGCTGAGATGCTAAACCGTGTTGCCAGTCAATTGGCTAGTCCAATAAATGCTGCGCCGTTATATTTACCCACCATTCAAAAAGTCATTCCTGCCGAGGGTCCTATTCGGGGTGGTATTGAAATCACGTTATTGGGAGTAAACTTCAGACCCGGGTTAATTGTGAAATTTGGTGACTCAAAAGCTCTTGGCACACATTTTTGGTCTGAGAGTACTATGGTTACGTTCTTGCCGCCAGCTTCTAAGCCAGGACAGGTCTTGGTGACGTTTGAATCTGATGACGAAGACTTGAATTCACAGTACAAGAGCTTTGAACATTCGCAAATCTTCACTTATACGGATGACACCGATAGACAATTGATTGAATTGGCGTTACAAATTGTTGGCTTGAAGATGAATGGGAAATTGGAGGATGCGAGAAACATTGCAAGAAGAATTATTGGCAATGATAATGTGGAAGACAAGAATGGCAATGGAAGCAGCGGCCGAGTGGATAGTGGCACTGCGGGTTCAGAATACGGGTATTCTGGTGATGAGGAGATGATAGTCAAGTTAATTAGATTATGTTGTGATTTGACCAACGCCCAGTCTTCGCCTAATTGGCAGATATGTACCAAGGAAAAACAGACTATGCTTCATTTGGCCTGCTTTAGGGGCTTTGATAAAGTCGTTGGTGCTTTAATTAACCGAGGTGCCAAGATCAATGCAAAAGACGGCAATGGGTATACTCCATTACACTTTGCTGCCTTGGGAGGGCATAAGAACATTATTTCGATGCTATTTAAAGCAAAGGTTAACCCGAACATTAAGAATGGTTTTGGGGCTACTGCGTGTGAGGTTGGTACCAATTTGCAAATCAAGGCATTGATTCAGGAGTTGGGTCTCCGCCAGAAGAACTATGATAGTGACGGGTATGGAAAGTCGAACCGTACGCCTTCTATATCGTCTTTATCTAGCATTGAGGAGGATAACGTTCGCTTGCATGTCTCCAAATTGATGAATGAGAGTACGGATTTGAGAACAGCCAGTCAAATTTGGGACAGCAGTGAAAGTGATGCGGCTGACGATGAGGACGAAGAAGGGCCGCGTGCTGAAGATGATCTTCCTAAGTACGACGACTTGTATCCACATGGAGAGCCGGGCACTTCTGTGAAGAAGTCACTCAATGAAATGTATGAGCCAGCTGAAGAGACGACTGAAGAAGCTGAGGAAGCCACGAGTCACCAGGAGAACTTGTTCAACTACTACCAGTATTTCCATGAGAAGAACAAGTCGTTGCAGTTTTCTAATGATAAGATGTTGTTGTTTTTCTGGGTTCCTGTTTTGATATTAATCATGTCTATCTATATATACATGCAATTTGGGGGATTTGAGTCGTTGAACCAGTATGGCGAGTCCATGGTGAGTTATATAAGGGAGGGTTTGTTGGGAATTGTTTTAGGTCGGGTTGATACGTCGTTGACTGATCGGTTGGTTGCATACCGAGATCAGCAGGAGTGGATAAATATCTAAATTTATGGCGTGCTTAATTGTACACGTTAAGATGCGGGTACGTGGATATGGATGTGTTGTTATTTAAATGTGACATGATATTTAGCTAATTTTAATATTTTAATGGTTTTTTTCTATGGTGTCAGAGATGTAGGGTTGAATGGTAATTAAGCAGTGAGATTACTCGGAAAACAAGGTTCCGTGGGGTGGGAGTTTTTGGAACGTGTAGAAAAAGACTTGCAGTTTGCAGTGGAGATTAGTTTGTACGAGTGATGGTGCGGTTTCATCGGAGTTGGCAAATCACGGGCCGCCAAGTCCGAAAGCGAAAGGCGAGATGTGTTTAGAAAGGTGAGTCAAGTTTGGATAGGTTTGTATTTAGAGGTTGTATTTAGAGGTTTGTATTTAGAAGTTGTATTTAGAGGTCTGTATTTAGAGGTAAGTCTGTGTTTAGAGACCACGAAGTAAACTAAGATTGAGTCATGCTAGTCGGCATTTCTACTCCGCTTGGAAGATTGGGCTGCGCTAAGAATGGCTGTATAGGCTACCCTGTTGCGGTGGCATCCGTTAGTAAGCTTTGCGCATCACCTTACCTACCTTTCAGGGTAACCCTGTGTCGCCTGGGGATGGCATTAGTCGGTTATCGCGGTCGGAATTTCCGTTATTTAAACTGAGTGAATCCCGGTTTGAAAAAAACGACAATTGGATTAACTTCTTGCTAAATTAACAAAAGCCATACATTTCATCATGTCTTTGAAAGCCTTTTCTGACTTCAAGCTTGCCACTGACCTCAAGACCTGGGGCGAGTTGGACGAGTTGTACACCAAGGTGGGCAAGAAGCTTTCGCTCAAGGAGGAGTTCAACCACGACCCAAAGCGATTTGACAAGTTTTCCAAGACCTTTGTCAACTACAATGGCGAGTCCAATGTGTTGTTTGACTTCTCCAAGAACTTGATCAACGAGGAGATCTTGAGCACGTTGCTCAACTTGGCCAAGGAGGCCAACGTGGAGAAGCTCAGAGACGAGTTGTTCAAGGGAGACCACATCAACAACACCGAGGACCGGGCGGTTTTCCACGTTGCTTTGCGAAACATTGCCAACAAGCCAATGTACGTTGATGGCAAGGACGTTTCTCCAGAGGTCCACGAGGTGCTTGCTCACATGAAGGAGTTCTCCGAGCAGGTCCGCTCTGGTGCCTGGAAGGGATACACCGGCAAGAGAATCACCGATATCGTCAACATTGGTATTGGCGGATCCGACTTGGGACCTGTCATGGTCACCGAGGCATTGAAGTCGTATGCTTCTCCAGACTTGTCCGCCCACTTTGTCTCCAACATTGACGGGACTCACTTGGCCGAGGCTTTGAAGGGATTGAACGCGGAAACCACGTTGTTCTTGATCGCCTCCAAGACCTTCACCACTGCCGAAACCACCACCAACGCCAACTCGGCCAAGGAGTGGTTCTTGCAGCAAGCCAAGGACAAGGCCCACATCGCCAAGCATTTTGTTGCCTTGTCCACCAACGCCGAGGAGGTTGCCAAGTTCGGCATTGACACCAAGAACATGTTTGGTTTTGAGAACTGGGTTGGAGGCAGATACTCCGTGTGGTCTGCCATTGGCTTGTCTGTGGCCTTGTACATTGGCTACGACAACTTTGAGAAGTTCTTAAAGGGTGCCGAGGCCATGGACAAGCACTTTGTCGAGACCCCGCTTGCCGACAACATCCCCGTCATTGGTGGATTGTTGACTGTCTGGTACAACAACTTCTTTGGGGCCCAGACCCACTTGGTTGCTCCATTTGACCAGTACTTGCACAGATTCCCAGCATACTTGCAACAATTGTCCATGGAGTCTAACGGGAAATCCGTCACCAGAGGCAACGTCTTTACCAACTACCAGACTGGAACCATCTTGTTCGGTGAGCCAGCCACAAACTCCCAGCACTCGTTCTTCCAGTTGGTCCACCAAGGTACCAAGTTGATCCCAGCTGACTTCATCTTGGCTGCTAGATCGCACAACCCATCCAAGGACAACATCCATCAAAAGATGTTGGCCTCTAACTTCTTTGCCCAGGCAGAGGCATTGATGTTGGGTAAGACCGAGGACCAGGTCGTTGCCGAGGGCAACAAGGGTGACTTGGTTCCTCACAAGATCTTCCAGGGTAACAGACCAACCACCTCCATCCTTGCTAGAGAAATCGACCCAGAGACTTTGGGTGCTCTTATTGCTTACTATGAGCACGTCACCTTTGTCGAGGGTGCCATCTGGAACATCAACTCCTACGACCAATGGGGTGTTGAGTTGGGTAAGGTTTTGGCCAAGGCCATTGGTAAAGAGTTGGTTGGCGGTGAGAAAATCCACTCCCACGACCCATCTACTTCTGGTTTGATTAACCAATTCAAGTCGTGGAGCGGCATCTATTAAATTGTATCGTATAGCGAAATACACAAGGTCTAGTATGTGGTTAGCATGGGCTAATGTCGTAATACGTGTAGCGTGGTACCAAAGGATTTGGTCTTGTAGTTGTATGGCTACATGGTATTTTTAGTATAGGCGGCAACTGTGTAGAGGAGTGAGACCTCGTACGTGATGATAAGTATGGCTGGAGCTGATTATATGGCTGGAGCTGATAATTAATAGCTGAAGCTGTTAGGTGGGGCTGAAGCTGACAATGTACACTATAATTGTAGACTGTAGCGAGTATCGTAGCAAATAAAGAAAATGTCTTTGGACCGGCTGGATCTGGTGTATTCTTTCTCTACAATTTTCATATTTTCACTCAACTCGTCTGAACTGCTCTTTTCCTTGGACTTTGCTGCTATACATCACATGTTGCTGATCATCACGTATTCATAAATTAACCCGAGTGTAATGAAGAAGATTGACCTTAATATTTTTGTAACCCAGTATGTCCTAATTCCTTTTAGAGAACCAGGACTTCTCTTTTTTAATTGCTATTTCCTGCCAGACTCTAGCTCCTCTGCTTATTACCATTGCTTATTATCCACAGCCGCATGCAAAAAGTATAGAGCCCCAATATGAGAATATACATGACAGAAATGGCTAAAAGAATAAGTAGTCCCGGCTCAACACTTGGACACACTTTGTAGTGCTATTGATCTGTATATTCCATCACAAGTATCGTAGCAAAAGAAAACCCACCCTATTCTACACATCCACCCTATTCTTCACATCCACCTTATTCTATACATCATCCGAGCTCTACTCACATGTACAGTTTGGTCGATCTCATATCCGAAACCAGAATAAATGTTTCAAACCGAGAGCCAAGCAATAAATCACCATCTGACGATTCAAGGTTCTACAGCAGCTCTATGTATGGCAACTCTACTATCTTACGCACTTGGAAGTTTGCCCCACACAAACAGTCTATATTACCCCCATAGCATATCTCTCACTCCATCCATGTTAGAGATTGCCTGGCGGCGCGTCTTTTTCCAGATTGACATGTCTTAATTTCTGAGTCCGCGATACCTTAGCGAGCAGGGTAGTGTCTACACCAGGGATAACATAATACTACACAGGCTGATGACACGTCCCTTGGATGCATAAAAGAGTTTCCCCATTAACCCCTTTAGAAACCCAAAACGGAGATTTCACGTTTGGGTGATTCTGGCCTATACAAAACAACAAAACAGGCAATTGTCCACCCTTGACAGCGCCTTGCAGGATCTTGAAATAATATTACCAGAGGCCCTGTAGCATTGCAACATCTCCAGGTAATCAACACGGGCTTATATCCATGTGTGCAGGGCACTTTTAAGAGAGCATATGATTGGTAAAATAGCAAATAGGTACAACAGCAAACAGCACATTTGGCACCAAAAGGCTCAACGGAAGTATGCTGAGGGTATTCATGCTGTCATTGACTGCAGGCAAGTAACCCTGCAAACAGACATACAAAAAGTAGTGGATGAAAATTTTTTTTATCATCCGTTTCTTTCATGAACAAGTTGCAACAGAGTCTTGTATATTCTAAGACGTTATTATCATCAATACTCAGAAGAAGATATGTCCGGTTTCTTCTTGTGGCGTTCACGATTTTTTCTGTGATGATCAACTTACCGCAACGGCATTATGAACAGGCCATCGGTAAGCACAATGTTGGAAAGATAAATGATTACATTAGCTCGCTAAGCACAAAGACCCTTGATCTGTTTTGGTTTGCGCCTTATTCTTATGGAATTGACTTATCCCAAGAGAAGGTGGTGAATCCAAAATACGAGCTGATTCAGCCTCTCAACCAAGATGGCCTGGTAAACTTTGGCTATTTCAACCAGTTCAAGTATCACGAGGACTTGACTTCTGAAGAAGTCTTGGAGAAGAATGATAAGCTATATAGCAAGGTCATGGACCACAAGATCAACGAACCTCGTGTGAATAACTTGAAGCGTCCATCCCTTGAGTTTGTGCGCGCCAATGCCACGATTATGTCCTTGGTAAGAAATAGCGAGTTGGAAGGATTGATTTCCTCCATGAGACAGGTGGAAGAGAAATTCAATAAAAAGTTTAGATACCCTTGGAGTTTGATGAATAACCGTCCGTTTTCAGAGGAGTTTAAGACACGAGTCCGTAAAGAGACGGATGCCGAAGTCTACTTCATTGAAATCCCATCCGATCTTTGGGACGTTCCTGCTTCAATTGACGTTAATAAAATGAAGCAAGGAATGGAAAAGTTGGAGAAACAACAAATTCCATACGCCAAATTGACCTCATACAGAAACATGTGCCGATTCAACTCTGCAAACTTTTATAACGTGCCTCACATGCAGCAGTTCAAGTACTACTGGAGAGTCGAGCCCTCCGTCGACTACTATTGTGAGATTGACTATGATTTATTTCGATTCATGGAAGATAACGACAAAGTCTATGGGTTTGTGGCTACTTTGTATGAGATTGCCGAGACAATCCCTACTCTTTGGAAAACCACCATGAACTTTGTCAAGAAAAACCCACAATATGTGAACCCTAATGGGGCTTTTGACTTTTTGTTAAATGACAATCAGTTGCCTGCCAAGAGTGAAATGGCCCAGGGCTATAGTACTTGCCATTTCTGGTCGAATTTTGAAATCGGTGACATGGACTTCTACAGAGGTGAGGCATACACCAACTGGATCAAAGCCTTGGAAGAAGCCGGTGGTTTCTATTATGAGAGATGGGGCGATGCACCGGTGCATTCTATTGGGTTGGGGTTGTTTGCCGACAAATCCAAAATCCATTGGTTCAGAGATATGGGATACCAACATTCACCTTACTTACACTGTCCAAAGAGCGATAAATGCTCTGGGTGTGATGCAGGTGTCTTTACCCATGTTGGAGGGCTCAAGGACCAGAACTGCAACCCACATTGGATCCGATATTCCATGACCGAGAAGCAACTAGAAATGTACTAATTTACTATATTTAACACTGTTATTATTCGTCTAAATACTTGCTGGAATCAGCATTAATGTAATCGTCAATAGTATTTTGTATCACTTGTCGAGACTCGTGGAACTCGTCGACGTTGTCGCTGAATAAGATTCCCTTTCTGTATCCGTCCAAGAAGGCGTTTCTCTTGATTAACTTGTCATATTGCTTGCAATTGCGCTTGAATAATGACACTATCGACGTGGTGTTGGCTAGTTGTAACCCGGTGACTGTTTTCTTTGTCTTTTTAGTCTCTTGATTATCCTGGAAATAGGGCGATTTTTTGGCATACACGAGATTGAAGTTTGCGTCTATCCAGGGCACAAACTTTGCTCGCTGGTGTAGCCTAAGAAGAGCCTTTTGAATATCTGCAGGGTCATTTGCCCCCTGTAATATATTCATTATCGAGATGAAGCTCTCATTTCCATGGGCTTCATCCACGCGGATCATTCGTTGGTTCTTGTTGAGCAATTCTAGTAGCACATCGTAAGACGTAGCTCTTCGAATATCCTTGGCATATGAGACGTACTCCTCGGAAAAGGGATAAAATGTCGGCACAAGAAAATGAAGCTCGGGTGTGGGAATCAAGCTGGCTAAGATACTCGTCAATGAATTATACATTGAGGTTGGAAATCTTAGAGGATTAGTGAAGGAAGACATCACAGACGACACCAACTGGTTTGTCTGCTCAAAAGAGATGTTGGAGATTTGTAAATTTGCTAGAGCAATAGAATTGAGAGCCCCGTTGTCAAACACAATGCTCGAGTCTGCTCTCTCAATTAATCTTCGTAGCGTTAATATTGTATTGTAGGGCTGCACAACCACATCTGAGGTCTGATCGTTAGCTGGAAACACGGAATAGGTCTGGATCAACTTCTTGCCAAAACGATCGCCCAAATTTTCGAGCAAAAAAGATCCAAGGCCAGACCCAGTTCCTCCGGCCACAGAATGTGTTAATTGAAAGGCCTCCAATCTGTCACAGTTATCCACTTCCCTGTCAATTATATCAAATAACTCGTCTATATGAGAAGCAGAGTAGTCGTATCCTTGCGACCAGTTATTTCCGGCTCCACTTCCGTTCGAGCTCGTGTATAGATTTCGAGGATTGAACAAATGTGTAAACTTGTTTGATATGTTTGCCACGACTCGGGGTTCCAAGTCAAACATTATACTCCGGGGAGTATACCGATCGACATCATCCTCGTTAAAAAAAACCTTCAAGTAATCCTCGCGGTACTCTTGCTTGCTTGCTTGCTCAATCATCCCATTCAGTTTGTTGATTCCATGCTCTCTACACAATTGATCCCAGAATTCTTGGGCTATTTGATTTCCACATTGGCCAGCATGTATAGTAATAATTTCTCTGGTTGTTAATATAAAATACAGCTAATAAACATGTCTAACGCTCTTTCCACTAACCCTGTCATTGTTTGTTTATACACAAACTGTTTAGAACGCGCACCAAATTGTTTTTCCAAAACAGTACCAAGCGCAGCGAGTTTACCTACCTTGTCAATGTCAAGTTACGACAACTACAATTAATAAACCGATGGAAAAAAATTCTTTTCAATCACACAAGTTATCAGTTACACTTATAATAGTACGTAGACTAGTTTAAATATACAATACAAATAAAGACCCTACCAAAGCACCAGCGACTAAGGTGTCTCACTTGGATTAAAAGCCAATAATAAACAAAAATATGCATCCGTAATCATCTCCACTTAAACCAAACTTCTTGGTCCTGAAAACATAACTTGAACAAGTGAAGCTTGCGCAACACCAAGTATAATCATGGCACAAGATGAAAGCACGCCCAACCAGTAAATTCTAGACTCGGTGGATTTCACTGTAGACATGTTTCTCCATTCTCTGGCTCTGAGGTAGTCCAACATCTTCTTCATTTGATCGAAATTTCTATTAATTTCACCAATGGCATGCTCACTCAAAATTTCATCCTTGCGAGCAGCCAGGTCTTGTTCATTAAACTGATCCACGTTTCTCTCCAACTCAATAGAGAACTCGACTTTCTTTGGGGTAACAGTCGACACACGGTTAGAAAAGCAAAAAGCATACTCTCCAAAACCAAATGATCTCACCAAGTAGTCAGCATATCTCTTGTCATTGGCCGAGATCACCTTGTCACCGTTTGGTGCTGTGATATCAAAATCAATCTCAAAATTACCACCAGTCAAAACTTGAAAGTTTACCAATATCGAATCCTCGTCTGAGTTCATTTCGTAATAGAGACACTCTCTGGCATATGCTGCAACGTTCAAGGACATTGAAGTATATTTAACAGCGGTTGCTATTTGAACAAATAAAAACAACGATATAAGCGAACTAAATATTTTATGGCCTGCCATGGTGCTATGGATCAATGACTAAACAACTCTAAACACTTGCGAAAATTTATCGAAGAAAAACACCCTGGCAAAAATCAGGTGTCAGGTTTCACACTAAGGCAGGTCACGTGCCGAGTAGCCCGAGCAATATAGTCAAATATTTCTTCGGGTCCAGAGATTTTATCAATTAAATTCATTTCACACTTTTTGCAAAGAAATATCTGCCGTTGTAACTCAAGCTTAAGCTGGTTTATGGTAAGGGCCATACCTGGATAATCCAATACGTCCGACATTGAAGTATCTTGGGTACTGATTTCTGGTATTGAACGTAAAGAATCCTGGGTATCTGTTTCTTGTATAGAGCGTAAAGAATCCTGGATATTTGTTTCTTGTATTCCAAGCGAACTTTGAGAATCACTAGGGCAGGAAAATCCATCCATCTGGCAAACGGTTTGATACTCGTTGACCAACCTATATAATAAGTTGTGAGCCAATCGCAAATCTTTCTGATTCAAATCTAGCCAACCATTGGAATAGTCTGTTATTTTAATTCCCAAGAATTTTAAATGAAGACTGTAATTCATTCTATTTTTTATAGAAAGGTACTCAACGGACTTGGAGTATGCGTAATGACCAAACATGTACTGTAGAAAAATATTGATACCATGCGGGTCGCTATCCACCAAACCAAAAACATTGTTATAAACTTTTGATAGGCTATGGACAAATTTTTGAGTTAGGCGGTCTGGGTATCCTTTTCCAGTTATTACTACGCCAGGAAATTCTGCATCGCATAGCCTTTTGAAAATCGCCTGATGTTAATAATCGCTAAACTCTCTATTAACCACTCACTTCTTTCTCAACTACAATAATCGTTTGTGATGTATTTCTCAAGTTAATTGAGATACAACCAGTCATAGACGGGATCAAAGAAGGCCCATCCGACGTATTGATGGAGATTTTTTTCCCATTAGCATAATGGAAATCCAAGTCACCGCAAACCAAACCTTTTTGTCCGGCAACCTAGCGTTAATAAAGGACAATGGATGAAATAAATACTAACCACTCCCAACTGAACAGAATCCACTCCGAAACTGTGGCATAGTATTTCCACGATATCATCTAGTACCCGCTGCCTACCATTGAACAATTGAACATCTTGATAGTACATATCACGCCGAGTAATTATTTTTTCATGAGATAGTGTATGGTGCATTGTTTTAATTACCTTTACTATCATTACTACTTGTTAGAGCTATTCCCAGCACCTTCAAACTTGTACTTACGGAATCGCTGTGCATCAGTTGGATCTTTGCATGGAAAACTGACGGTATAATTCACATACTCTCCATTTGAGCTTCTTTTACTAATATTAATACTTCCGAGAATTGAGTCATATAATTTAGCGTGCACTTACCGTCTCTTGAGAATCAGCGTGACGCCTGGTGAAGTGCAATCTTTTAGAGCATGTTCAATTTGGCCGAGAATCAAGCCAAGTTTCAAGCAAATTGGACTGGCAAAGTTAATAATCGACTCAATCAATTATTAAATGGTTATATACTTTTCCCCGGAAACTTCTTTACTCAAGTTTATTGGGATTTGTGTCCAATCCATGACAAGATTAAGATTTAAACGCTTACATGCTCTGGAGATACCCCCACAGTCATACTCGGCTTGGCACATGCATCACTCGGACTATAAATATGGCCTGTTATCTGCAATATTTCCAACACTAAAAAATATTACAATGTCTACAAAAGGTATTAAGATAAATTTTTACAACGAGAAAGTGATTTCAATTTCATTTTTGGATAAATCGGATCCCGGTGTACCTGGTGTGGTTAACTTCTCAAACTTATTCTTGAGAGATGCCTCCACCTCACCGGACACGGTCAACCCAATTGACAAGCAAAAGGTGATTTCTACTGGGCAGATTGACCGGGGGATCCAGGCCGCAGAAGAGCCAAGGGTCATAGAAAAAAATTCTGAGTACATTTTGGAGGTCCATTGGTCCGATGGAAATGTGTCAGAGTACCCGGAGTCATTTCTCCGTAAGTACTCTTGCTCGGATAAGAGACGGGCCGGTAAATACTTTGAGGAGAATATTGAAAATTGGGATGCAGCTAAGATAAAGAAGAATGAGAGCCATTTGTTTTTGGATTACCAAGAGTACATCAAGGACGACCGAGCATTATTGCAGGTGTTGGAGTGTTTGAACAGGTTCGGAATTGCGTTCATTCGAAATGTTCCTGAGCAAAACAACGAGAACTGGCTAATTGAATCAATTGCTCAAAGAATAGGTTATATAAAGGATACATTCTACGGGAGAACATTTGACGTGACCTATCAGGAGAATGCCAAAAACGTTGCCTATACCAATGAGAACCTTGGTTTGCATATGGACCTCTTGTACTATGAATCTCCACCGGGGTTGCAGTTACTCCACTCTATTAAAAACCAGGTTTCGGGAGGAGATTCCTACTTTGCTGATTCTTTCAATGCTGCAAAGTATGTGTTGGAGAAAGATCCTCAGGCATACAGCGCATGTCTCCAAGTTCCAATCAACTTCCACTATGTCAATGATGGGCAAGAATATTTCTATTCCCGGCCATTAATCGTCGAGGATTTGGGAAATATTGATCCTCGCAATGATTATCCATACATCAAAGAGATAAACTATTCTCCTCCTTTCCAGGCCCCTTTTGAGAACGGAATCACTTCCCCATTGAAGCGGATTGGCGAGTTTGAAAACTTGAGTCAAATGGATATCAACTATCATCATAGTGCCAAGTCCTCTGGTGAGCGATACTATTTCCGAGACTTTCACCGTGGACTAAAACTCTTTGAAGATTTCATTAACAATAAAGAAAATCAGCTTAAGTTGAAGTTGGAGGAAGGGACTTGCGTCATCTTCGACAATAGAAGAGTTTTGCACGCCAGAGAAGCATTCAACAATGAGGAATCAAACAAGAGATGGTTCAAAGGATGCTACATTGACCGTGATGCATACTATTCCAAGTTGAGAACTGTTTACAGAAAGTATGGCATAACAAATATTTCATGATAACATGTATATAGATTAAACTCTATTTATTAGTGCAATACATAATGAGCTTATTTAGAATAAGAAAGTTTGATCACCTGCTTTAGAAACTGGCTTTGCCTTTGCAAATCCCAATGCAACAGCAGACTTTTTGATGGAACTAGCCATGGCTGGAGGGCCGCAGATCAATAATCTGTTTTCAGGATCCGGAGACGGAAGGTGTTCCTTCAAAACATCTTGGGTGATGTAACCGGAACCCCCGTTCCAGACCTTTGGAGGGTTGTCTAACACATAGTAAACCTTTATATTGCTGTGCTTCTCGACAATCTCGTCCAATTCTTTCTTCAACAAAATATCCTCCTCGTTGACGTTTCCGTAGATCAAGGTACATTTAGTTTTGATCGTTGGGTCTCTAACGATTTCTTGAATGATTTGGTACATTGGCGTGATTCCAGTTCCGCCAGCAACCATTCCATAGTGATTAACCTCGCCTGGAATATACTTGAAAAAGCCCTTTGGGCCTCTGACCTTGATGGTCTCGCCAATATTCAATTCACTAATATACTTTGAGATGTTACCGGTTGGATATGACTTGATCACCAAGTCAAAGTAACCTTTTTCAAAGTCCGAAGAAGTAGGGGTGTACGAACGGACAATCTCCTTCCCATTGATTGTAGCTGCAATAGAAATGTGCTGTCCAATAGGCAAGCCCAAAGTGTCATTGGTCTTTGGCAAACCGAAACGATAAAAGCCGGTGTTGTGAGACAAAATCGTCTTTTGGATAAGTGGGAATTCTTGGAACTGATCCTGCTTCAACACAGGACGTCCCTGAGAACCAGATGAAACAAAATAATATGCCACCAAAAGTGCCACAATACTGAAGACACCAGCAGCTGCTAATTGGGTTTCGTCAAGAGACATTTTCTTAGTATCCAACAAGGGTAAGTACAAATTCTGCAAAAGTTCACCAACAAAAAATGCTACCCTACGCATGTGGTGGCCGCTATGCTCCTATATAATAATCTATGCTGACAGGGGAAATTCGTACTTTTATGAATAAATATTTTTTATGAATCGGTATCGTTTATATATAAAAAATGACTCTTCTTTTTAAATTGTGCTGACGAAACATCAGTCTATCATACCTATTCAACCACCCCAACACCACAGAACCCATCTTCAAGTGACCTCACAGACTTGTTGGCGACGCGTCTGTTGGAGTTGCACTCTTGTAATGGTCGCGTAGCTTCACTCTAAATGCGTAGTTTTTCTTTATACGTCGGATCTGCCATTTCAACGGAATAAGAGGCAAGTATCCATGTTTGTTTTCAAACTTCAAGAGCTTGAAGGTTATCGATAAAATGGTCCAATACAACAAATAACTAATGACACTACCATACGTGGCACTGTTGGTCCAGCCAAAGATGGCCGTGAATATCATCCAAGGCCCATCTATTTCGCCGTTGCAACAGTTCACGTGCCATACCAGATTCCCAACGTCATAAGATCCGGGTCCAGACCCTACTTCTGACACATCCAAGCCACCACACAAGTCAATAAACTTCTGCAACTCAAATTGCCACACACCCTTGGACAAGAGCCCGGCAGCAATAATATATAAGAGGCATGTGGAGTAGATAAGAAAGCTCTGAGCAGACACCGACGAAGTTCCACTCTTGTACAATAATAATCCCACGGAAGAACCCACCACGATTCCCAAGACGATTGATAGCAAATATGTCTTCAGGGACTCGGTTAAACCGATTCCTCCAATGAAAACAATGGACTCCAAGCATTCTCGCAAAGTCGTGACAAAGGGTAAAATAAAGAGCGAATTCTTGGTTGAGAATTTTCGCACTGCATGCCGAAGTTTCTGAAAGTTTCCCTGGGTGGCAGCTTCATTGTGAATAACTGGAGAAGAGTCCTCTTGGTTGAATACGTTGGATAGTTTCAAGTGCCACTTCTTTTCCAATTTGCTCATTTGAAGCATGCCAAACCCCATTATGGAAATGATAAAACTGGCTAACAAACTAAACACTGCTTCCCAGTAATGCTCCGACTTTGACCATAAATCGATATCAATAAGATAAAATGCTAATATAAATATTCCTCCGATTAATAAGCACAAGATAATCCCACTCAAAGCTCCCATCCATACCTGGAATCTTAGTTTGCTATATAAAGTAGTGTCATTTGTGGTTTGTCCGCGGCTCAAATTTCTTTGCAAGTATGCGAGGAGAACAGACACAATGATTACACATTCTAGCGTCTCTCTGAATATAATGAAGAATATATTCACTGAGAAATAATCACTGAGAGCCATTTTGTGATTGCAGTGTGATTTGATGGGGGTGCGAAATTTCTCGAGCTCAGATGAGTCAGCATTTGCAATATATGACTAATCAAACAGGGTAAATGTTGTCAAAGCTAGGTACGTTGGTCACATGGAGTGAGTATACGTGATAGCCTGGTGATTGGTTTATTGTTTTTTAAACATTTGAATAAACGTTTTTGCAAGCCATGTGACTGTGCCTTAGCGGCGCTCGAGCCGTAGTGTGGCTACCCGATTTTCTGAAACTGCCTATGCAAATCATTAGCTATGCGGCTCAGATGTCAAGAACTAAATAGGTCTACGATCTCTGTAAATGGGTTTGAATTAGAAGATTAAAAGTTTTGTTTGCAGTTTGAAATGAACCACCCGGACCCAGAAAGGCTTGATAAAACATTTGCGTCGCGGCAATTTGACGGAGGCCGCATTCATCCTGTCAACACCAGGGTGACTAGTGAGGGAGAAGTGCTTGTGGAGATTGGTGAATTGAAGGTAGACAGAAGAAGTCTTTGTCAGGCTTTGGGGATAAGAGATTCGCCAAGACCAAATGCCAGACCGTTGGGATTGTGTGCTCTTGCGTCTACGATTTTGATGTTGTCGCTTAGCAATGCTGGAGGGCTAGGGATTGATGTTGCTGATTATATTTGTGCGCTGGTGTTTTGGTATGGCGGGGCCATTCAGATTATTGCCGGGATATTTGAGCTAATCAAAGGCAGCACCTTTGGTGGTGTGGCATTCTGTTCGTACGGAGGGTTTTGGCTTTCGTATGGGGTAATTCTCAACAGCAGGGCGAGCTCTGCATTAGAGGATGGGCAGTATGCGATTGGATATTATTTAGCCAACTGGATGGTTTTCAGCTTGATGATGACATTGCTATCGGTGAAAGCGTCGGTGGGATCGTTTGTGATGTTTCTTTTGCTCGCGTTGATACTCTGTTTTCTATCAATTGGCGAGCTTTTCCAGAGTGTGCTATGCAAGACGGTTGCCAGTGTCTTGGGGGCGGTTTGCAGTCTGCTTACCTGGTTTAATGCGTTTTCTGAAATGGCTACGATCCACAATAGCTGCGTTACTGTTCGGCCGGTGATGATGCCGTTTGCATGAGATGGCGTTACTAGGATGCCTGGAGCATTTTTTTTTTCAACAGTAATACAAGTCGCCAACGATTTTCTGTAGGCACGATTCCCGTAGGCTCGTTTTCCTGGATGTGGTTTGGGCTTATGCAATGTTTGCAATCTGACATGTTACGGAGTATCAAAAAAATCTTCGGCTTTATGCACAGCCATGTGCAAATGAAAATCCCTCAAAATAGACCAAGGGGGGCGTCTTCACCCTCGCACGGGGCCAACTGGTGAGTAGGTTTGCGCCAAGGGGACAGACAACTCCCGAGTCACGTAGTGTACACAGCGCAGCTGGGAATTACCAAGCAATGTAGTTTGTCCGCGAAACGGGGAAGCCGGTTGTCCGCTGGCAGTGCTGTCCCAATCGAGGGGTACCAACAATATGGGTAGCACTGTGCCTATTGGCTAGTGCATCACCACTCCCCTCACTTTGACCAACAATACCGTAGCCAACAGGAACGGCCAGCACTATACTGCTCGCAGTCTATACTGTTTGATGGACACATGGCGCCGGTGCAGGTAGGGTAAAGGAGGGCGGTTGCAAACGAGCAGGGGTGAGGCTGTTTGGGCGAAAACTACATATAAAGTCGAGGTCGAATGAGCCAGCCAAAGTCGGTGGAGGTCATTGATATATGGAAGTATATTATGTAATGTTGCTTGCATGGCAATTTGCAACCGGTTCGAGCGGTGAAAATTCGAGTCAGTAGCCGTGGACATAGACAAGAGTGACGAGTGGTGACAGGCATGGTAAGCAGCCGGACTCCCGTTGCTCCGGGGGGAAATTTACCTTCGGACCATTTAGGATCAGAATCGGAGGAATTCGCTGTGCGGTAACGCAATCCATCTCATCTCTAACAATTGTACTTGATAAAAATTTATTTATATAAACACTACGGAATTCCATTGGTTCTTAGTAATGGTCGCTTATTGCAATCGGTTATAATTTACTGCTCCACGAATTCATCACTAGCTAACCACAGGCACCCCCTCTTGCGAACCACATCATGACCATTAGTGAAGTTACCGAAGGCTATTTGCCCGGCGAAAGCGCCACCATGGCTGCCAGAAACGGCGCCATCAACAAGACCTATTCCTTTGAGGACTTGACCACCGGTATCAAGCTGAGTACCGTCACCACCAGAACTCCAGTTGGCAAGGAAGCCGTGGATTTGTACAAGGCCAAGACTCCACACGCAACCCGGTTGTCGGTCGAGGGCCCGGTAGAGTGCGATCTCAATGGGTTTCAGATTCTCAATTCGCCGTTGTTCAACAAGGGCTCTGCCTTCTCGCGGGAGGAGCGGATTGCCTTTGGCTTGGAAGGACTCTTGCCTCCCCAGGTGAACACCTTGGACGAGCAGGTCGAGCGGGCGTACAAGCAATTGTCGTTTTTGAAGACCCCATTGGCCAAGAACGACTTTTGCACCAGTATGCGCCAGCAGAATAAGGTCTTGTTCTACGAGTTGGTCCGCCGACATGTCCGCGAGCTCTTGCCGATCATCTACACTCCGACCGAGGGTGACGCCATTGCTGCGTACTCGCACCGCTTCAGAAAGCCCGAAGGCTGTTTCTTGGACATCACCGACCCGTACACCGTCGAAGATCGACTTGCGTCCTTTGGCGAGGACAAGGACGTTGACTACATTGTGGTCTCAGACGGTGAGGGGATCCTCGGAATCGGTGACCAGGGTGTCGGCGGGGTCCGGATCTCCATCTCCAAGCTCTCGCTAATGACCCTCTGCGGCGGTATACATCCGGGCCGCGCCATCCCCGTGTGCTTGGACGTGGGCACCAACAACAAGGAGTTGGCCGACGACGAGTTGTACATGGGCAACCGCTTCCCGCGGGTGAGCGGCGACGCGTACTACAAGTTCTGCGACATTTTCATCAAGAGCGTCAAGAAGCGGTTTCCAAATGCCGTGGTGCACTTTGAGGACTTTGGCGTCACCAACGCTCGTACGTTGTTGAAGCGGTACCGGAGGGAGATCCCCTGCTTCAACGATGATATTCAAGGTACCGGTGCCGTGGTCATGTCCTCGATCATCGCCGCCTTGAACTTCACCAACCGCAAGCTCTTGGAGTCGAAGATCGTGGTGTTTGGCTCCGGCTCCGCCGGCTTGGGTATTGCCGACCAGATCGTCTCGCACATGAGAACCCACGGCGCCACCGTCGAGGAAGCACGGGCCAAGATCCACTGTGTCGACCGCCACGGGCTTATTCTCGACTCGATGGTCGACACCGACTTGGCCTCGGAGGACCAGTTGCTCTATGCGGACCGTGCCGCCGACTGGAAGGGCATCGACACCACGTCGCTATTCAACGTGGTGTCGCACATTAAGCCAACCATCTTGATTGGTTGCTCCACCAGACCTGGCGCCTTCACCGAGGAGATCATCAAGGAGATGTACAAGTACAACGAGCGGCCAATCATCTTTCCACTCTCCAACCCAACCAGATTGCACGAGGCCGTGCCAAAGGACTTGATGAACTGGACCGACAACAACGCATTGGTCGCCACTGGATCGCCGTTCAAGCCGGTCAACGGGCACGTCAGCTCAGAGAACAACAACTGTTTTTCGTTCCCAGGTATCGGCTTGGGCGCAGTCTTGTCCCGGGCCAAATATATCAGCGACGAGATGATCAGTGCTGCTGTCGACGAACTTGCCACGTTGTCGCCAAAGGCAAAGAATCCAAAGGCCGGATTGTTGCCGCCAGTCGAGCAGATCATCGAGTGTTCCTCGCGGATTGCCACTGCAGTGTTGCTCAAGGCAGTCGAGCAGGGCTTGGCCCGGGTCGAGGAGGAGTTTGTGCCGGGCACCAAGACCAAGGTCGCGGTTCCTCGGGAATACGAAGAGGCTCACAAGTGGGTCAAGTCGCAAATGTGGAGACCAAAGTATAGACCGCTCATCAAGGTCGAGCACCGGGCCCAAATTCACACCCACCAGTACTAGTTGACATTACAATGATACATTTTTGCATGTGGAATTCTGTAGAGCTAGTAGAGCTGGTAGAGCTTGCTATGAAATACCCTCAAACAATCGTATTGCCGTGAAGTATCGTCAGAGCCGACAATCGTATTGCTATAAGACGTATTCGAATGTCAACTGTATTACTATGAAATATCCCCAACGACAACTGTATTACTATGAAATGTCCCCAACGACAATCGTATTACTATAAAATATCCCAACGACAACTGTATTACTATAAAATATCCCCAACGACAACTGTATTACTATAAAATATCCCCAACGACAACTGTATTACTATAAAATATCCCCAACGACAACAGTATTACTATAAAATATCCCAACAACAACAGTATTACTATAAAATATCCCCAACGACAACTGTATTACTATAAAATATCCCCAACGACAATCGCGCTACTACAAAATATCCTCAACGATAATCACATTACTATAAAATATTGTCAGACTCGACAATAATACTGTAATAAAATACCTCAGACTCGACAATCGCACTGCTATAATACCCTCGACAATCGCATTACTATAAAATATCGTCCTCAGACTCGACAATCGTATTCTTAATCTTGAGCAAGATCGTGGTCTTCCACTTGTCCAACTTGCTAAACTGGTCAAACTCATACAACTTATCGGCAAACGCCTGTCCGTCCCGCTCGTTAATCGCCTCAATCAAGTCGTTCAACAACTTATACTCCCGAGTCTGCTGGAAACTAGGGTCCCAGTCAACAAACTGGCCCAACGACTTGGTCCCAGCAACCACATCGTCTGCGGCCAACGAGCAGAGCACCGACTTGAAAAAGTAGTCCTTCAAGCTCCACTTGGACAAGTTGTTGTTCAACGACTTCTTTGCAACCCCTTCAAACAAACCAGCAGCCTGGGTATAGTTTCCTGACATTGCACTCAACTCACCCGCCTTCACATAGGCCTTGCTGGCCAACGCCTGCGCCTGGTCCGAGGTGTACCAGTCTCCAGCCTGTTCGTAGTGGGAAGTTGCTTCAGCCAAGTCTCCCAATTCCTCATAAATCTCGCCCAAGTCCATCTTGAAATTGGCCGCTCGGCGGAACTGCCCGCGCGTCGTGAATATCGTAATCGCCTCCTTGAGCACCCGAGCAGCATCCTTGGGAGACTCAGTCTTGTAGCTCTTGAACGCATCAATGTACGAGTTTCCCGCCTCATCAGGACTCTCGGCCTGTATCTGAGTAAGCGCAGCCTTCTCAAACACCTTGCCGGCCTCAATATACTGCTTCTGTATCTTGTACAAGTTGCCCGCTTGCACATACAAGTCGGCGGCCTCTTCAAACCGATATGTGCCACCACCGCCAAAAAACTTGCTGAATCCACTTACCGGCGCGCATTTCTTATCTCCCTGGGGTTAGCCGCAACAATCCACCGCCTCTAATATACTCACTTGCGCAATCAACTCTTGCGGACTGGTGGAAAACGACATTGTACCTTGCTCAGCGATGGGCACGGGCTACTTATTCACGTGTTACCCGGTTGGCAGCTACGGCCACCTTGTCAATCTCTTTGGTACAATTGGAAAAACTATACATGATATACAAAATATATGTAAATCTAACCGCACCCATCATCCGGCATACTGTTGCCAGCCCTCTGGACGTTTCAAATTGTTGATGTTGTGGTACTTTTGTGTGCACGCGTAGTCCTTCCAGGTGAAATCTTCCTTTGGATTACACACACAGTTGTTCTTCAAACGTACCTCCTTGTCAATTGGACAGTTGTGGAATGGCACATGGTAGTATCCAATGTCTCCAAAGAAATGAATCTGGTCTCTTTCCAAGAACAACGCTGCAGCAATCGAATGCACTGGGGCATCACCCCATCTCTCGTAAAAGAACCCACCAGCCTTGTCCAAGTACTCAAAGTACTTGAGGTACGCCTCCGATCTCAAAAAGTTCAAGGACCCCACCTCAAAGTTCGACCAGAAGTGACACAAGTTGTAGGTGTTTCCACCATCGTCAGAAACAAAGTCCAACATGTTATTCTCTGGAATGTACTGTGGATTGGCTTTGATAAATTCCTTAGTAGTGTCCCACAATGTAGGAATGGTCTCAATATACTCCGGCAATGACACGGTCCATCCATACGCCTTGTTGTTGTCCTTCATGAACTTGAATATGTCATAGTTGACGTCACAGTAAATCTTGATGTCTGGCTCAACTCTCCAGTAGTACTCATACTCGTCCATCAATGGATGTCTGAAAAAGAACCCGGACTCGTATCTGCACATGTGGCGGTATGAAATGGAGTCACCGTAAATAATCTTCTTGGCCTTCATGTCCTTTCTAACCTGCGCAGCCTTCTCCGTGTCAATCCACTCCGGGAATCCCCATTGCTCCTTGCCAATCTTTCCGTACTTGGTTTCACCCGAGACCAAATTCGACGTCACTGCTTTGAACTCCGAGGTAAACTCGTCGTCGTTTAAGAAAACCCAGTCGTAATGGAACTTCCGGTTGAACCGGTCCTCAATATGTCTGATCGATCCAGCCAACTCCCACAAATCCGAGTTTCGGGCCAATGTAACAAACGTGGCCTTAATTTTCTCCAGCTCATCTACCGGAGCTTCTTTATAGAACGTCTTCTTCAAACCATCATCCACACCTGAAACCTTCTTGCCAGAAAAGGAAGAAGACCCAAAATTAACTTTAGGTATACCGTCAGATGAATCTTGTTTAGAGCTCTTTTGGCCGGAACTGTCTGATTGCTTGCCATTTGAAATTGGCAGGGATACTGGAATATAATTGGTGCTAGACCCCTTTGATAAAATGAATCCACACAACAAGAGCGCAGCAATAAATGCGGCAAATCGAATTAATCGAGCGTTCGATCTGGCCATGTTACAATAAAAATTTTGCACTCTTGAGTACTTATGGTTTTTTTCGACCGTAATATATGCCAGCCAAATGCAGCAGAAAAAAGGAGTCGCTACAAAAATCACATGACATGTCTTTTCTTTTATTTCCAATTGCAGGAAAATGCTGTAAAAGTCGTGGGGTTTTGCACCCCTACTATTGAATATTGTACAAACCCAAAAATGTACATAAATTGAGTCTGCCGCTAGTAATTAGCCTTGGCTACATAAATTATAAAACACTATACAAATCAATGACCACTAAGAGAATCTTTGAAAAGTATGATTGCTTCAGATGTTCTCCCCGCGTCCTGAGCTAACCATAGTTTTATAGTTCCGTCCTCGCAAGACAAGGTAAACAGGGATCCGACATCTGGCGCTTCCCTCAATTTAACGTTCCCAATTGAATGTGTCGAAAATAAAACACATCCTCGCGTTAGTGTATCTCTCGAGGGTGTCTCAGAAATCCCTGAAAATTCTGCCTATGTGGCTCATTTGGCTACGATTCCTGCGGTTGCTGCTTTGAACGGGCTCATCTCGTCGTTCCCGATTCCGAAAATCTTTGCATCAAATGGAATTCCTTTGATGATGTATTATCGTGACAGACACCAGCATTAAAACTCGCATATAGATTTCAAATAAATACCATAACTAGCCAATGTAGTATACACGGTGAGCACTAGACAATGTGACTCCTGGAATTGCCACGTGACAGACGCGTGGATATCTGTAGACATGTTGAGGAGTCGATTTAGCAATTATAGTAGGTGTAAAAAAAAGTGCTACTAGTACCTGATAATTGTATACGCGTTTTATTCACACCACATACATCGCCAGAAGCTGAAACGTTGGAGAAAGAAATCAGAGATTCGGGCTTGGGATTTTACTCGAATTAATTTTAATATATTCAGGGAATTTATTATTGCAAGGAGATATTGATCCATACAGCCTTTTTTTTTTCTTTGACCTCACTACAAGTATAGCATGGCCTTTACCAGAAAAGAGCCGGCAACTCCGGTGGTAACAGCGACTAAAGTTGCGCTTTTAACGCCTTCGACGAGTTCTCCCAAGGCCTTGGATACGGATTTTAATGCCACCAGCAGCATCAAGAGGCTGAATAAGCGACACAGTGATCAAGGATCCCCGGGGAATAATGATGAAATCAAGCCGGAAGATTTGAAGTTGGAAATTAAAGGCGTGGGTTTGTCGGTGAAGCCTCCATATTCCTATGCCACGCTTATAGGGATGTCTATTCTCACGAGTGAGAGCAAGCGCCTAACTTTGGCCGAGATCTACGGGTGGATTTCAGACAATTTTAAGTACTACAAGAAAGGTGACGTGGGCTGGCAAAACTCGATTCGGCACAACTTGAGTTTGAATAAGGCGTTCACAAAGTCGGAAAAGTCCAAGGGTCGAAAGGGACATTACTGGCAGATAGAGCCCGGGATGGAAGCAATGTTTTTGAAAGTCAAGACTGTGAAAAAGTCGTCGTACAAGAAGAAGTCGGCGGCAAAACAAGAGCCAAAGAAGGACTACGCCAGTACGTACCAACAGTTGACTCCCTCTTCTAGCATGATTCATGACGAAGAGGACAAGTTGCCTCCTTTGAGAGAGGAAGACGCGACGGATCCCGCGACGGATTCTGTTTCCAGTGAAGGTGACAAGGCCGAAGAGATTCTCGTCAATACACAAGTCCTTGAACACTATTCTGATACCAAGATTATACAGACTCCCCAAGCACTTAAATTCAAACTGCAAAAGGACGACTACGCAAAGAGATTGTACGAGGAGACGGAAGGGGATTCCTCGGAGGATGAGTTTGAAAAGGAGAATATCCTAATACACAAGAAGAAACAAAAAATCAATATTCCAAAAAATTACTTGGGCAACATTCCTCTGTTGGAAGCCCCGACTTCTTCCTGGTCCATGTCAGTGAGTGGCGACAATGCGGTGTTTGAAGGGAGCCATAATAAAAGTGGGCCGTTCACCTCTTCATTCAACTCCAGCTTGAACTTTGACTTATCGCCGATCCGAAGAGGAGTGACCGGTCCTATTTTGGAGCCAATTACGCCAGGAAACAAGAATCCAACCACCCAGTCGACGCCAAATCGCTTAAAGACGCCCAGCTCTGCTTCAATCATGAGAAAAATATGGAATTCCCCGTCGTACCTAGACGATTTCTACACCTCGCCAAGCGTCAGAGCAAGGGAGGATGCAAGCAAGAGTGGGAGCCCAAAGAAGAAGCTGAGATTAAAACCGCACTACTTGGAATCAAGCATTATAGGCAACATCAATACCAGCTATAACGACTTCTTCGGGGTTGATATCTGCTCCGTGGTTAAGCGGGCTGTTGAGAGTGCTGTTGAGAAGAAGGAAGAGTCCAACAAGTCAGCAAATTGAGCAGTGCGTTTATGTTTTCTTTTTTTGGTTTGAATTTTTCACTTGGGTATATTAGGTCGGAATGTATAGTAGTTGTATTTTAATTCACTTTGATGAATTTCATCATGTAAAGTAGCTTAAATATACGTGGATCGTTACTTGTCACATTTATTAACTTGTATTTACGAATACCGTCCCCTTGGTGACAATACGAAACTCGACTTGTGCATTATTTTGACGACAACTTCCATATACCCATTATGACCGCAGACACTGATGCTACAGTAGCGGTGGCAAAGACAAAATTCTTGAGAGTGTCGTCTTCATTTAAATCATCCTTCATGTTAGGAGTGTATAGGCTGGGATTCTGAGCGGCGTCTGCTAGTTTCAAAAACAACTCCAGTGCTGAGCTTTGCCAGTTGCAGGAAACATGTAGCGGCGAATCAACTTGGATTTGCTTCGCATAGGCCTCAGGCTGAAGGAAGGAGCGCTGCTGCTGTTTATCAAGATCTGCCTTTAGCGCAACATAAATTAGCGGAATACGATCGAGTAACGGCCACTTCTTGCGCAATTCCACTAGATATTGAAACGAGTCGGGGTCTGAGGAGTCATATATCATTGCGATCACGTCATACTGCAGTAATCGATTAGAATTCTCTAGCACAGCCGGCTCCAACTGGCCCAATTCTTCTAATATCAAGTAGTACTGCTTGCCTCCCTTTATCTCCACCGAATTGACCACGGTTCTCTGATGTAGTGTTGGGATGTACAAATCATTGTATGGCTGCTGGAGAAAAGAGTCCAAAAGAGACGACTTGCCCGACCCCGGACTGCCCAAGGAAAGACAGCTAAACACCGTGCGGTCCGCGACGGTGGTTCTATAAACCTTGTTGTTGATTCTTCCGGTTCTGCGCGGCTTGGTAACTTTTAGCGACGTGATGGTGTCGGACCCAAATCCCAAGTACCCGAAATATTCTAGCGTGGTTTTATAATCCAAAAGCGTGGACATGCTCCACTGAGCTAGCCAGCCCTGAAGTGTCACGTAGCCATGCTCATTTCGCACAGTGCTATGTGGGAAATCCAACTCCTCCCATAGAGTGGGGATTCCTGGCGTGGGTTTGAATAAGTTGTTAAGCTCGACCTCGTTCAAACCCCCGTCATTGTCCTTGTCAAATAATATAAACAAATCCACCAAAAATCTGTACCCAACGGGACTAAGTTCCACACTGGAGGTATCCGGCACATCCAAGTTTGGGTAGAGAAATTCGCTGTCAAGCGATAAAGAGTCAGTATAGTGGAATGCTCGCAATATCCCCCATGTAGACTCGTGCCGTCCACTTTGGATGAAGATTTCATTCAAGGTAATGAAATTGTCTACAGAGATCCCGTCAGACGCATTCACAGAAACCTTGATCTTGTGAAGCTCGTTGATATCCAAGCTCTTGCCAAAACAGCGTTTCTGGAGAGCCAATAGTTCCTTGTCGCTGAGATATCCGTCCTGGTCCTTATCGCATAAGAAGAAAATCCGCTTCAAAACAAGCACAAGATCTGGCTTGAGAATGTTTTGATAAGAGTCATACAATGGCGATAGTGGATACCGCACTGCCCGTTGGCAGAGATAGAAGCTCTGATTCACGTTGTATTTGTCTTTGGCAGAGCACCGAATACATGACTCTATTTCTTTGAACTCGTTGATCAACGGTAGAAACTCGTCGGTGACTATATTCTCGTCCTCGAGCAAATCTGTTTTGTTTGAGCAGAGCACAATTGGCAAATTCACTCCCAAGCTACGCAACATTACCATCCAATACAATGAGATGCGCTCATAGGTAAAGTGGTCCGAATACACTAGCCATATAACATCTGAGTTCCGTATTTCGTTCTGCAACTCTTCTAAGTCATCGGAAACCGTATCGATCAACAATGTTGCGTTTTCCGAGCTTCCTGACAACGAAAAGTCTCGAGGAATTAAAATTGGTGACAACTTCTTTTGAATGTTCGGTACAAAGGCCTCCTTTACCAACGCCGTTATAAGACTGGACTTGCCAACGCCTGAAAAGTTAGCACCTGCAACGTGTTTCTAACTGCCTACTCACCTTCATCTCCACAAACCACTATTCTAATTGTCTTCAGATGCTGAGCCGACATGCGTGCTCCATAGAATGGATTGGCAATATAGCGATATCACGTGACTATAGTAGATGCGGGTTAAGGATAAATTTGAGAATCGTGAGGGCTGGTTTTTTTTGCAAAATTTATATTATAAAAATGCAATTTCCAATTCCTTTAATTTCTCGGCTTTTCCAGGTGCCCCAAGGGTTCATGTTGCAGGGTGTGCACAGAAGCCCTCGCCCAGGCTTGAACAGCTGGAAGGCAAAATTCAAAATGGATCCAACGCATTCATAGTATGGTAAGCGAGATTGAACGCGAAGTTATTGAAAATTACTAATCAGCAGACTTCTATTGGAACTGGATACGACTTGTCTAACAGTATATTTTCTCCAGACGGAAGAAACTTTCAGGTGGAATATGCTGCCAAAGCGGTGGAGAATGCAGGCACGTCAGTGGGAATTAAATGCAAAGATGGAATAGTCTTTGCTACTGAGAAGTTGATTGGGTCACGATTGTTAGTAGCCAATGCCAATAAGCGGATTCAGACCGTTGAAAGACACATTGGTGTTGTCAGTTCGGGCTTGGTTCCGGATGCTAGACACATTGTTAATAGAGCCAGACAAGAGACACTGAACTACAAGAGTACCTTTAAGAAGCCAATTCCACTCCCCCAGATTGCGTCGCGACTTGGCCACTATGTTCAGATGTACACTACTGCCAATTCTGTGAGACCATTTGGCGTGGCTACTATAATTGGAGGTGTTGACAGCAAAGGGTACCACTTGTATATGATTGAGCCATCTGGAGTTTATTGGGGGTACCATGGTATTGCCGTGGGAAAAGGGCGCCAGGCTGCTAAGTCTGAGCTTGAGAAATTGGACTTGCCAAATATCAGTGTCAAGGAGGCGATCAAAGAGGCCGCCAAGATCATTTACGTAGCACACGAGGATTTCAAGGACAAGGAGTTTGAATTGGAGATGAGCTGGATCAGTAACGAATTCACAAAGGGCCGGCACGAGTTTGTTCCGGAAGATTTGTTGGCTGAGGCCAAGAAATATGCCGAGGAAGAGGATGAAGAGGATGAGGAAGAGGACGAGGTGATGCAAGATTAGAAGATAATTGCAGCAATAGTGTCTTTGGATTTGTAGATCAATAGTGTACTGGCATTGTATTACTGTAGCTGTGCTTTTTAGAGGCTCGAGTGGCCATGTAAATAGTTTAATGGGTGGAATTATTTTCGTCAGGCAGTCTGAGGAATATTCTTTCCAGGCAGAGAAACTAGTTTACAGACATTTCTAAATATGACTATGCTCATTCCCAGTGTTCCACTGTAATGTATCGGCTGCGTCTAGACCCTCTGTAAATCTATTGTCTGCGCACCTGGATTCTGCTTAAAACTACATTCATTTGCACCAATGAATATTTATCCAGACTCATAATGGCAGGACCCAGACGAAGGATATGGAGGCTAACAGCCGTGTTATTAATAATAGGAACCTTCATCTATGTTCAAATGAAGCGCAATGTGACGGCCGAATATTCCATCACGTCCAAGTACTTGTCCAAGATCACACCTGGAAACCTCGACCAGGTGTTGAGTGATACCATGTTCAACGGGGACGGAAGCTTGAATACCATGTACTTCAGAAGGTTCAGGCACCACTGGGAGGACCGAGTGCCTTCTATTAAAGACACAGCCAAGGCCAATCGCAAGATATACGAACAAGCCATGGCTCTGGTGGAGGTGCCAGAGACTCTGCTGGACAACGAGTTGGAGAGTGCGACGTTTCTCGCGTTGGTACGAGTCCAGGACTACGACGAAATTCTTGAGGCTGTGAAGCAGATTGAGGAGAAGTTCAACCACAAGTATCACTACCCATGGACGTTTATCAACGATCGCGTGTTTACGAACGCATTCATTGAAGGTATCAAAGCAGCCACCCAATCAGAGGTAGAGTTTGTGCGAATCAACCGACGCTTGTGGGCCAAGCCAGATCATATCGACAGGGCAAAGGAGAAGATTGGCCTCGACTACCTCAAGAAGAACAACGTGCAGTATGCCAGCAAGCGGTCGTACCACAACATGTGCCGTTTCTATTCGGGAAACATCTTCAAGTTGCCGGAGTTGGCCAAGTATAGATACTACTGGCGGGTGGAGCCAGGCACCAATTATTTCTGCGATATCGACTACGATGTGTTCAAGTTTATGCGCAGCCACAACAAGACCTATGGGTTCAACACCAACATCTACGACCTGCCAGAGACAATCAGGAGCTTGTGGGACACCACGTTGGACTTCTTGGAGGGAAACCAGCAGTATTTGCACACAAACGGATCCTACGACTGGCTTTTGCAGGACATTGACCACCCCGAGTACAATGCAATCACCCACGGCTACAGCACCTGTCATTTCTGGACCAACTTTGAAGTCGTGGACATGAACTTTTTTAGAGGCGAGGCCTATAGCAAGTACTTTGATCACTTGGACAAGGCCGGAGGATTCTATTACGAACGGTGGGGCGACGCTCCGGTACGCTCAATTGCATTGGGGTTGTTTGAAGACAAGGCCAATATTCACTGGTTTAAAGACATTGGGTATCAGCACCACCCGTATTTCAACTGTCCGAAGAGCAAAAAGTGTCTGGGCTGCAAGCCAGGCTTGTTTACTCCATACGAGAATAACCAGGACCAGAATTGCATGGCCAACTGGATCAAATATTCCATGGACTAGTAGGGACTAATTTTCACGCAGGAAACGCACTCAGGTACCTGAAAAGTATAAAAGCGCGTGCTATCTTTAGAACCTGTATTTCCGACTTGGCACCTCTTGATTCACCCGCAACGAAAATATAGTCTATTTATAACTTTCACATTGCTCAGTAATTTCGACCTGCATAGCTTAACCCTCACCCAGAACCAGCCAGGATTGGTTGGACACGACATTTTGCCGGGGGATAATTATTGTACAGTTTTTCACAGAGTCCTGCAGATCCAAAAACTGACCTTGGCCGTTTGGAATTTACGGCACAACAACGGAAAATTGGAATCATATATAGTTCAAACGGACGGGTCACCTTAGGCTATTATTGTTTCAGTGTTTGCACGTATTCTTGATCGACATTATTGACGCCAACTCTCCGCTAGTATCATTTTCAGTCAACGTGACCCTAAACTAAGCCTTGCAGTTTGCTCCAGGTGGAATTTTTGTCTCATATACTCTTCCTGCGCTATGATAATGATCAGAAGCCATTTCTTTTCTAGAAGGATCTTGAAAGCGGCCATCACTCTCATTATTCTCTTTGGGATTGTCGGAAATATTATATTGTATTGTTATGACAAGGAGGACTATGGCATTGCACAGATTAAGGACAACTACAAGGGCACCTTGGATTATTTCAAGTCTATTGATTACAGACCATATATTGATAAAATCTCCAGCAAGTCCAACTCGTCCATCACAAGTGTCCCACCAACTGACATCTCGAGCCCATATCTCTTTCCCGATGGAAATTTGAACGAGCAATATTTTAGAACCTTTAAATACCATAAAGAGGGCACAAGTCTTGAACGATCAATCCACAACCAAAACCTCTATGACGAAGTCATGGCCCATAAAATCTCTGAGCCTCTAGTCGATAACCTCAAGCGACCACATGATCTGTATCACAAGGTAAATGCCACTTTGTTGTCGCTAGTACGAAACTCAGAGCTAGACGGTATCCGAAATTCGATCAAGCAGGTCGAAAACACCTTCAATAAAAAGTTTCACTATGACTGGACGTTTGTCAACGACGTTGAATTCACACAAGAATTTATTGATGCCATAAAAGAGGTTGTGCCAGGAAACGTGAATTTCGTGACGATTCCAAAACAGTTGTGGGATAAACCAGACAGTATTGATTCAGACAAAGAGCAAGCAGGCATCAAATACATGGAGAGCAATGATGTGGGGTACGCCGCCATGACCTCGTATCACAACATGTGCCGTTTCTATTCTGGAAATATCTTCCAACTACCAGAGATGCAGCAATATCGATACTACTGGAGAGTCGAGCCCACCACCAGCTACTATTGCGACGTCGACTACGATGTGTTTCAGTTCATGCATGACAACGGGAAAAGCTATGGGTTCAACATCAATTTATACGACGGGCCATACAGTATTTCTTCCTTGTGGAACACTACCATTGATTTCCTCAAGGAGAACCCGCAATACATCAATCCAAATGGCGCATTCAGCTGGCTAACTGAAGATATGCAACAACCTGATAAAGTCAAGGTAGCTGGCTATTCTACCTGTCACTTTTGGACCAACTTTGAGATCGTCGACATGCAGTTCTTTAGAGGAGAAGTGTATACCAAGTACTTTGAGTATCTCGACAAGACAGGTGGCTTCTACTATGAGCGATGGGGCGATGCGCCAGTGAGATCAATTGCCCTAGCACTATTTGGAGACAGATCAAACATCCATTGGTTTAGAGATGTTGGGTACGCACACGTTCCTTATAAGAACTGTCCCTTGAGCGACAAATGCAATGGGTGTACTTCTGGAATGTTTCTGGAGTGGTCCAATCTCAATTCTGAAAATTGCATGGCGAATTGGATTAATTATGGCTTGGATGGAGATGAACGGACAATGTGGGGAGACGATTTAGAGCCGAGGTTGTGAATTAGCAAGCCTTGGTGCGAGTGGTGGAGTGCAAAATTCTTTGCAGCATCATGTACATTCTTTGCGATACCTTGAAAGTTTTTTGGAATAGGACCATCTTTGTGTTGTTATTACTTGAAAGCTTTAAACACACTAGGACATTTAAACTGTTTTATCGTTTTTTTCACATCGGTCACCCGATTTATATTTCATATTCATTATGTACGGTGCGGCTTATTATTACAACTGGCTGTTGCCTCTTGTGCTTTAATAAAACATACAATACTGTGAAATTTATTCTTGTAGACTTGATTGTATCGCAATTAACAAGCCTTTATCGTGAATTGTACTTGGCTGTACAACTTCTGCGTGCATGATAAACCCTTTTTTCAGATGTAAATTTATGGTAATGAGATCGCTTTTGAGACTGCGGTTCAACACCAGAGTCTTCTCAAGAAGAATATACAATGATTTTAACAGCGAGTTGATGCTACAGAAGAGTATAACCCATAAAATAAATCATTATGATTCGGGTGTCAACGATCACAGTTTGAGATGCACAGTGTTCAACAAGACTGGTGGACTTAGTGGCATCTCTGCTGATATAAATAAGCGAGACTTGGTTTTGAGATACAACCTCATGCCCCGGGATATAAGAAAGTTTAACCATAAGCATACGAATATTGTGCCGTATATCTCTGTGAGAAACGATTCCATCATATTGAACTTGTTGGGAATAAGGGCACTAATAAGGAACGACTCGGTGATTCTATTTGAGGGACAGGGGGCTGTGGATAGTCATACGCGGAGTTTGCTAATGATGGAGTTGCTGACCAAACTCAAGCACCAAGATGACGAATTGCCATATGAAATGAGAGCTTTGGAAGGCATTCTCATGTCAGTTGTGTCTGTCATGACCCAGGAATTGAGAATACACCAGCACATTGTAAAAGGAATATTGAATGACTTGGAGAACCATATCCATACGGAAAATTTAAAGTTGTTGCTTGGCCAGAGCAAGAAATTTGCCCAGCTTAACCAGAAATCCAAGTTGATCCACCAAGTCATTGATGAAATATTGGACCAGGACGATGTGCTCTCGGCAATGTACTTGACCAGTCCTCGGACCAACATCCATGACCATGCCGAGGTGGAGATACTACTTGAAGCCTACTTGAAGCACTTTGACGAGATTGTGCAAATCGTCGAGGAGCAGATAAACAATATCAAAACCACGGAAGAGATCATCAACATTATCCTAGACTCCAATCGAAACCAGCTTATGCTTCTAGGCTTGAAGTTCTCCATCGGGATACTTTTCCTTGGCGCTGCTATTTATGTGGCCAGTATCTATGGAATGAATTTGGAGAACTTCATTGAGGAGACAGACTATGGGTTTGTTTTGGTAGTGACATTGACCACGGCGATTACTGCGATTTTATTCTTTAAGACGGTCATCAAGCTACAGAAGCTAGAGAAAATAGCCATGAGTGGAAAACAGTCTATGCCTTCGGCACGTCATAATCATTAAAAATTTGTACATAATCATTTGAAAAACTTCTTGTATGGATGGGGAATATTATTGGTGGGCAACGGCGGTGGTGGCACACTTGGAAGCTGTACAATAGTTTTGTATGGGTGCTTGTCTTTAGTGTGCCTTGTATCATGTGTCTTAAATATATTTGTGAAATTCTTGACTCCACAGCTCTTTGAAAGTCCATTCTTTGTGATTTGTGAAGGCTCTTCATTCAGTGAGTCTTTGGATATCGAACTGTTTCGTGACTTGGTTGAATGGAACGAAGCCGCTTCATCCATTGAATTGTTGCTGTCTCGTCTTAAAGCTAAGAACGGATGCCCGTACGGGGGTTCTAATACAGGGTCTTTATTAATTTCCGTCTTTTGTAGGTTCAAATGTCTTCTCTGGGGAATGTCCTTGCTTAGACTTTCCAAGCTTCGGTTTTCGGTGGGGTTTCTTGTGAACTTCATTGGCCTAGAAAAGATCTTGCTAAACTTGGGAAGCTTTCTGTCTGTGCCTATTGAGTCGTACAAGAATATCTCGCTGTCCAACGGAAATTTACTGTGGGTTGAATCGATTCGAGGGGAGCTGTTTCCGCTGTTGATCTTTCCACCGGCTTCGTTCCTTGACATACCACTGGAATTGTTACTGTTGCTTCTTAGTCGTTGGCCGGAGTTGCTACTGTTGCTTCTTAGTCGCTGACCGGAGTTGCTGCTGTTGCTTCTAGTTCTGATATGGCCTAGATTATTTGGGAGTTTTGGGATTTCCTCACCGCCAAACAAGTCCAAAAAATGCTCCGACCTCAGTTTGGACAATTTGCTCTTGGTTTTGGGGGATTTCTGCACTTTTGCCATTCTCTCATTCTTGATGTCAAGTTCGTGTCTCGAAGGAAGAAACTGTATGTTCTCGTTGGAACACGGCAAAGGCTGGGTTTTAAACCACTGGTGCGTGAGTGCGATTTCCGCGGAAACTCTCTTGTTGGGGTCCAATTTCAATAGCCGCGAGATGAATGCATATGCCACTGAGTCCATGTTCTTGAACCTTTGTAGCATGTTTCCTGAGGAATTTAACTTTAGTTTTTTGGGATCGAGAATGTCCAAATTGATGTCGCCCGCGGCCACTATTCTCTCCTGTACTAGCTTGTCGTATATTGGCATCTTTCCCTTGGTCGGAGAGCCGACCAACTTAAAAATCTCATTTAGTTGATCAAAGTCGCTCTGGCCCTGCATCAACGGCTTTCTGGTATAAAACTCGCCAAACACGCAGCCCACAGCCCACATGTCAATGGCAGAGTGGTAGTATTTATCTCCGAGCAACAACTCCGGGGCACGGTACCACCTAGCAACCACCACCCCGGTCATTGGCTGGGGGTTATTTTTGATGTGTCTTCTGGTGAGGCCAAAGTCTGCGATTTTGAGCAAGTTGCCGCTGGAAATCAAAATGTTGGATGTCTTGACGTCCCGGTGGATGTAGTGCTGGTCATGTATATACTTGAGTCCTTCAAGCAACTGGAGCATCAAGTTCTTGATTTCAGATATTCTGAGTACGATTTTGAGATTTGAAATGACGCCGGCCAAGTCGCACGGCATGTAGGGGAACACCAAATAGAATGTGTCGTTGTCATATACGATATCCAATAGCTGGATCAAGTTGCGGTGATAAAACCTTTTTAGGGCGGCGATTTCCCGCACTGATGTGATGTGGAACCCAGAGCTCAGGTCATTGCTGGTGAGTTTCTTGAGAGCCACCAACTTGTTGGAGGACTTTTGGACTGCCCTGACCACTATTCCAAACGTTCCTTCACCTAGCTGGTTCTGGATCTGGTACTTGCTGATGGAGCTGCCATGGAAATAGCGAATATGAGAATAGCCTGAGGCAGAAGAATGCGCATGCATCCGGTGTATCAACTGAAAAAAAATATGGTCCTTGAGACGATTTGCAAAGTACCTATTCTAACATGTCAGCATACGATTTGCACAGAGGAGAAGACCCGTGTCGCCGGGGCTCTCAACCAGGTAGCGGATCATATGCGCGTGGGATGGGGGACCGTTATCGCATGGGGTTTGAGTTATTCTCGTTAAAGGGTAAAGTTGCATTGATTACAGGTGCGACTTCCGGCATAGGCATGTCAATGGCCGAGGCTCTTGCTGAGTTTGAGGTGAAGCAGGTGATTTATGTCTACCGGCCAAGTAAAGATCCTAGTGAGTTGGTTTCCAAGCTCAAGGCACAGTCCCCCAATGTGGTGGTGTCTGGTATTTGTGAGGACTTGAGTCAGATAAAGCTTGGAGACATTGACGCGAAGATATTTCAAAAAGCGATTGGGTGCTCAGTGACTGGGCAGATTGACATTTTAATCAACAACGCAGGCACTGCGTATCGGTATCCGTTTGAGGAGTTCCCGGACGACAAGTACCATGAGGTGTTGCATGTCAACTTGCACGTTCCTACGAAATTGACACAGTTGGTTGGGCAGCATATGATCGAGAAGCATATCCGGGGCAAGATCATTGTCACTTGCTCGCTCAACTCGTTTATTGGCGGGACCAACATTCTGTCATATACCGTGTCCAAGGGCGGGGTCAAGAGTTTGGTGCAGGCCTTGTCGAACGAATGGGCGAAAAAGGGAATCTGCGTAAATGGCATTGCCCCTGGATTTGTCAAGACCAACATGACGGCCGATATTCTTGAGCCGGAGGAGACGTCCAAGGAGTACCTTGCACGTGTGCCGGCTGGGCGATTTGGGCAGCCGGATGATTTCCGCGGGGTCACTGGGTTTTTGTGTTCGGCGGCGTCGGACTATGTTACTGGGCTGATGATTACGGTTGATGGCGGGTGGATGGCCTTTTAGATTGGTGGTCTTGGACATATGTAGACGTCATTAGACACAGTATATAAGTACTACAATCTCAAGCACAGTTTGCCAATGTATGCGCATCACCACGCAGGTTTTATGGGGGTTGCGGCCCTGTGTCGTACGAAGCATACAACTCCATTGTCAGGACGTGAATCTGCGATATATAATAATCCGTTAAATTGCGCGAACCCGCAGTTTTCCAATTGACGGCACACCTACCCCGGATTAGTGGCTGTCGCTTGCGGGACGTCGCCTGTTCACGTAGACTATCTTTAGCCGACTTGCATATAAAAGTAGAGGATGCCGGCCAGAAGCCCAGCAAACATGTCGATTTTCAGTTTACAAGGAAAAGTTGTTTTGGCCACTGGAGCCACCTCCGGAATTGGTTTGGGTATCTGCTCTGGATTGAGTGAGCAAGGTGCCAAGCAAATCATTCTTATCCACAGACCAAGCACCGACCCTACCCCAGCTATCGAGGCTCTCAAGAAGATCCACCCAACTGGCGACTTGGTTGTGTCGACCATTGGTGCTGATGTCGCTGAGGTCAAGATCGAGGAGATTGAGGAGAAGATCCTCAAGCCAGCGCTCGAGTTGTCCAAGACCGGCAAGATCGATGTCTTGATCAACAATGCCGGAGTCAACTTGCGTCACACTGCTGAGGACTTCCCAGAGGATGTGTTCAACCAAGTGTTGCAGATCGACTTGCTCTTCCCAGCAAAGTTGACCCGTCTTGTGGGTAAGCACATGTTGGAGAACAAGATCAAGGGTAAGATTCTCTTTACTCTTTCGTTGATCTCGTTCCAAGGTGGTATCTTGAGTGCGCCATACGCCATCTCCAAGTCTGGTTTGAAGGGTTTCGTCCAGGCCTTGTCTAACGAGTGGAGTAGCAAGGGTATCAATGTCAACGGGGTGGCCCCAGGTTACATTGAGACCAAGTTGGTCAAGTCCTTGAAGGAGGACCCAGTGAGAGGTAAGCAGATTTCCGACAGAATTCCAATTGGAAGATGGGGTACCCCAGACGACTTCAGAGGCCCAGCTGCTTTCTTGTGTTCGAGTGCCTCGGACTATGTTACTGGTGAGACTTTGATGGTTGACGGTGGCTGGATGGGCCGTTAGGTTAATATAATATGTGATGTGTTTGAACTGTAGTGAGTGGGTGGTGTGGTGACGATGGTGATGTAGTAGGGTACGGTTGGTGAAATGGCTAATATTGGTTGGCTAGTGGTGTATGGAGACATTTTGAAGGAAATGGCAGCTATACCTTGGCGAGATGGCAGCTATACCTTGGCGAGATTGGATGAGAAGTAGAAAAGAGTGGAAAGAGGTAGCAAAAGAGTGGGGAGGTAGGAGAAAAGTAGGAAAGACAAATGGAGTTAAAAAGGGAAATGTCTTTTTATTACAGTGGTATTACAGTGATATGGCATTACAGTGGACTATACAATTATTCATACAATTACTCTTATACACCTTGTAAATCTGGCTATATACAGTCATATTCAACATATCAACACATTCACACTCACTCAACGTCACAACTGCTGTTCAACCTGATGTTCAACATGACGTTCAACATGACGTTTAACTTTAATGTCTCAACCTTGTTAAACTTTAACATCTCACCTTGTCACTTGTCACTCGTCACTCGTCACCTCAATGTCTCACCTTGTCACCTTGATGCCTCAGTCTTGACGTCTGTCGACTATGCAACACCTCGGAGATCTTGGCCTCGCAAAGATACTTCAACTCCACTGCGCTCTGGCGGTCGATAAAGTAGTTTGGATAGCGTATCCCCAACCAGCAGTAGATCATAATAATACCGTGCAACTGCTCCAAGGAAACAAGCAACTCCTTGCCCTTGTCGCCGACCAATGACGGGTTGTAGTCCGGCTCAAGGATGTCAAAAGGAAGACTAAAGTCGAAGATACACTTGGTCTGGTCGTTGACCACGGTCTGGCAATACTCGTTAATGACCTTTGAGGCGAACCCCAGGGTGGACGACGAGGTAAAAGGCGCGGTGAGAAGGCGGAGCTGGTCCTTGATCTGCAAGTTGTGGGCCTTTTTGATGTACTCTGAGTTCTCGAGCATGCTGTCCATGGTGCTGATGTAGAACAACTCGTTTGACTTTACCTCCTCGCCAAACACGCGTAGAATGCTCTCCAAGTCGGTGCCTGGCGGGAAGTCCGAGATGTACTGGGTGAGGATGAAGTTTGGCGGCCAGAGACTGGCCTTTTGGAGGTATATCGTCGGGGTGGAGATCAACACCCGGATGGTCTTCAAGTCCTTGGGCCGGAAGCAGGAGACGTGCCCGACGGCCTTGTGTTTTGCGCTCTGGTAGCGGCCAGCCCGGCCGGCGATCTGTTTCAAGTGGGGCGAGTCAATGACGACGCGCAGAGTGCCGTTGAACTTGATGAGGGACGCAAAGATGATGCGGTTGATTTTGAGGTTCAATCCAAGGCCGACGGCGTCGGAGGCAATGAGAATGTCTGTTTCGCCGTTGTTGAACGCCCTGGCCTGCTCGATGCGGGTCTCGGCCGGCAACTTGCCATAGACCACCGAGACCTTGAAGCGGGATTCCAGTTCGATCAAGAGCTTCAAGGCGAGGATCTTGTTCTTGCTGAAGGACACGATGCAGTCGCCCTTGCGGATGCCCTGGAGAAAGTTTTCGCCGACGGCCAGCTTCTCGACCTGCAACTGGCCAAGCCGCAGGTACTTGTTGACAGTGACGGTGTCGCCAGTCAACTCGCAGATGCGCCGCACCAACGGCACTGCGCTCTCCTCGCCACACACGTGGATCTCCTTGGACCGGACCCCCAAGAGAGCCTGGGTCCAAGCCCAGCCGCGCTCCGGGTTTCCAATCATCTGGATCTCGTCAAGCACCACTACCTCGTACTCCTTGGTGAGCGAGATCATCTCGATGGTGCCGCTGTAGATCTCCGAGGGCTTTCCATGCCGGTCGGTGTGCTCGATGATCTCCTCGCCGGTGATGAGATTGCACGGGATGTTCTTCTGGTGGAACCGGTCGTAGATCTCGCGCGCAAGGAGCCGGAGCGGGCCGGCAAAGTACCCGCTGTTGGTCTCCTCGAGCCGCTTGAGCGCGTTGTGGGTCTTGCCGCTGTTGGTCGGCCCCACGTGCATGATGATGTGCCGCTTCAACTGCCGGGCCTTGGGGAACCACCGCGCGGGGTTGGAGATGTCGGCGCGCGACGCTCCTGTAGGTGCGAGTGCAACCTGTATTTGCTCGGTGAGGTTGTGCAAGACCTTGGTGAGGATGGGTTGGAGGTTGGCGTGTTTGTCCTGGGCGTACAACTGCCGGAGAAGCTGCACCACGCGGTCGGGGGAGGGGGTTGGTGAGCTGAGGGGGTTGTAGATGGGCAGATCTTTGTGAAGCACCTTTTGGTTCGGCACCTTTTGGTTCGGCACCTCTTTTTCTCGGTCGAAAGTCCCTTTTTCTTGATTGAGAGCCCCTTTTTCTCGATTGACCATCTCTTCTTTGTTAAAAGCCTCCTCTTTGGTAAGCTGCTCAACCACCTTGTCCCGCAACATGTTCAACGCCTCAACAGCATACGACAGCGGCCGCACACCCTGGACAAGCGCACTCATCGACACCACAAGCGCCCGCGCAAACCCCGAGTCGCCCGCCAGCCGAGCAATTGGCCCAACAAACTTCTGGGCATTGGGCATGGCAAGAGCATGGTTCATATGGCTGGACTGGGTCCGGAAGATCCTGCGCCGGGCCAGGAGCACGTTGCTGATATTGGGCAACTTCCTGTCGCTGTCGCGCGGCACCCAACGGTCCGCAACGGCTCTGGAGGATCTCTTGCCCTGGGCTCGTAGCACAGCACGGCTCGGAAGCATGGCAAAGTTGGAGAGAATAATTTTTCATGTCCAGCACACTGCATGAAAAAACTCCCCAGGCGGCCTGACCCATGTCAAAACACCAGCCCCTGCTCATGGCCGACAACACCATGCTCACGCTCGGCAGCTACAAGGCACGGAAGGACAAGCAGCGTGTGCCGGTGCTCCTGAAGTACGAGATCATCGGCTACATTGCGTCGGGCACCTACGGCCGCGTGTACAAGGCCAGGTCGCGCACCCTGGACTCGGACCGGTTCTACGCGATTAAAAAGTTCAAGGGCGACTCACGGGATGGAGAGGTCGTCCACTACACTGGGATCTCGCAGTCGGCGTGCCGCGAGATGGCGCTTTGCCGCGAGCTCGCCAACAAAAACATCACCCAGCTCGTGGAGATCATCTTGGAGAAGAAGTGCATATACATGATTAGCGAGTTTGCCGAGCACGACCTTCTCCAGATCATCCACTACCACCTGCAAACCGGCCTCAAGCCCATCCCCGAAACCACGGTCAAATCCATCGCCTGGCAGATCATCAACGGCATGTCATTTCTCCACCAGAACTGGGTCATCCATCGCGACTTGAAGCCAGCTAACATCATGGTCACCTCCCAGGGCGTGGTGAAAATCGGCGACTTGGGCTTGGCCAGGCGCTTCAACAACCCGCTCCAGACCCTCTACACCGGCGACAAGGTCGTCGTCACCATCTGGTACCGTGCCCCAGAGCTCCTACTCGGCGCACGGCACTACACCCCGTCCATCGACTTGTGGGCCATGGGCTGCATCTTGGCCGAGCTTTTGGCCCTTCGGCCGATATTCAAGGGCGAGGAGTCCAAGATCGACGCAAAGAAAAACGTCACCTTTCAAAAGAACCAGATGCAAAAGATCATTGAGATCTTGGGCACCCCAAACACCCACAAATGGAGCTCCCTCTCAAAGTACCCAGACTACCAGGCTCTCCAGGAGTTTAAAATGTTCCAGCCAAACCTACAGGCATGGTACCACTCCATCGGCGGCTCCAACAAAAAGTGCCTCAGTCTCTTGTCCAGCTTCTTGGAGTACGACCCGTGCCGCAGAATCAGCGCATACGAAAGCTTGGTCCACGCATACTTCTTGGAGGCTCCCAAGGTCACTGAAAACGTGTTTGAGAACCAGAACTTTAAGTATCCACGCAGAAAAATCGCAGCGCAGGACAATAACATTAGAAAGAGGCACCAGGACGCCAAGATGATGCATGTCAAAAAGAAGACAAAGTACTAGGATGAATGTGAGCAAGAGATGTAATGACTGTGAGCAAGAGATGTAATGACTGTGAACAAGAGATGTAATGAATGTGAGCAAGAGATGTAATGACTGTGAGCAAGAGATGTAATGACTGTGAACAAGAGATGTAATGACTGTGAGCAAGAGATGTAATGACTGTGAGCAAGAGATGTAATGACTGTGAACAAGAGATGTAATGATTGTTGAATGAAGACAGGTGCTAGAGTAATGTCAGTCAAATGAAGATATGTACTAATTACATGATATATTCACGTGCTATGGTACAGTTAAGACAAGTCAATTTCCAAGAGACTTGTCATCTACAGTCATAGGACAGAGTACTAGATGTTATTTCTACAGTCATCGGACAGTGTACTAGAGATGTGATGTCTATACGTCAAAACAATGTACTAATTACATTGTAGATTCATGACTATCTACACGTCAAATTAATGCAATCTACAGTATCTACAAAGAGATGTGCTATCTACAGTATATTCTAAAACATGTGCGGTCTACAGTATCTACTAAGATATATGTTATCTACAGTACAATCTACTACAATATGTGCTATCTACAGTATCTACTAAGTGATATGTTATCTACAGTATAATCTACTTCAAGATATGTTATCTATAGTACAATATACTAAAAGATGTGCTATCTACAGTATAATCTACAAAGAGAAATGTTATCTACAGTATCTACTACAAGATCTGTTATCTACAGTATCTACTACAAGATGTGCTATCTACACTATCTACACTATCTACTAAGTTATACCATTAGTCTATCTACTACGTTATGCCATTACTCTATCTACTAAGCTATGTCATTAAACTATCTACTACGTTATGCCATTACTCTATCTACTAAGCTATGCCATTAAACTATCTACCAAGCTATGCCATTAAACTATCTACTAAGTTATACCATACAGTACACTAATTACATGGTAAATTCATCACTCGCTAACTCACCCTCGCCCGCTTACAGCTGGGACTCCCCAGTGACTCCAGACCCTCCTTCTTTTCATTCTCACCAAAAATCTGCACAAGCTCACTCAAGATGCGCGACTGCTTGGTGCCAATGTCCCCATGGTTGATGATCATCCCGTCAAACGCCAACTCGAGATTCGAAAGCTCCTCCTTAATCACCGGCAAGCCGTGGTATCGTTGTGAAAAGTGCGTGAGAATCACCTTTTTCGCATTCATCGCCCGACCCACCTGGATGGCCTCTGCCATGGTCGAATGATTCTTGGCGATTGCCATCTCCTTGAGGTCTGAGCCAAGCGTCGCCTCATGGATAAGCAAGTCCGAGTCCTTGCCAATCTTGGTGAACGAGTTGGTCGGCCTGGTGTCACCGGAAAAACTAAACTTGTATGGGGTCCCATTCATGTCGGCAGTCATGCTCACGCAATAGGACCACTGGCAGTGGTGCGCCCGACTGGTTATTATCTGCTGGATCCCCGTGGTGGCGTATAGCTTCTTGATCGTTGCCTGTGCATCCTTGGACACCTTCAACTGCTTGCTGGTGAGGAAATCCTCGCACGAAATAAACTTTATCATATTATGAAATAAATCCGCATGGCGCACGTCGATGCTCACCAACTCACGGGCAAACATCTCGTACTGCCACGGAGCCACTACAAATAAAACGTCCCCCGGCTTGCGCTCGTTGCACCAGGCCTCAATCAACGCAATGATGCCAAAGTGATGATCACCGTGCAAGTGGCTCAAGTAGATCAACTTCAACTCGTCGCGGAAGAACCGTTTCAATTCGGCTGCATTGTACACTCGCCGCAACGTGCCAATGGTGTTTTCTCCGGCATCCAAGATATACGAAAAGTGCTTCCCGTTGCCTTGGGGGATCCGCACAATGTTCCCAATGACGTTCCGCTTACTTGCTGGTAGGGCCGATCCCGTTCCAAGAGTCAAGATTTGCACCTTGTCGGATGAGACATCGGCACAGCTCCCGGCCTCAAGCACATGCTCGAGATTGTCGATCGGGGTATCTAGTTTACGGCTCACCAGCTCCCAGTACTCTGAGCGAGATACAGACGGTCTCCCCGGGGAATAGGCAATGACATCATCGTACTTGAAGTTGAACTTCTGCAACTGGTCAAGGACATACAACTTGAAGTCGGGATTCGACGTCTCGATCTGGATCTCCAGACCCAGACGCGTGGCCTTGTTGAGCAACGGCAAGCGGTAATTCTCCGGCTGCAACAGCTTCAAGTTCAACATCTGTGCCGCCATCTGCGGAACGTTCAACATGTTGGAGCTGTAGTCCTGGTGGCTGATCACGTGATGGTCGACCGTGGTGCCCAACTTGGAGACAAGGCTGCGGAATTCGGGGGTTGTGGGTGGCACAGACTCGTCCAAGAAGTAGTACACCAAGCTGACGCGTTCAAGAGGCAATTTCTGCGGATCGATGTTGTGGAGATTCGTCATGTTGGCAATGTCCAACACGAGAATCCGGGGGAAGTGTCTCTTTTCGGAGATCACCTGCTCGGGAAGCACGACCTTACCATCGGCCAACGTCACTGGCTCGCCGGAAACAAGCTTCCTAAAGAGAATTCCCGGCTTCACTCCGAGCAGCACTGCCTTGCTGTGCAAGAACTTGCCTCGGGCCGCTTGGAACTCCACTAGATAATTGGTCGAGAAGTCAAGAGACCCGGGCACAGGCACAGGGAGCTTGGCATTGATGTGTGGGTCGGACAAGTTCGGGTCGCTGTCTGTCATTTCAGTCAACTGCTGGCTGGTAAGCTGCTCCTTGGTGTTGGGAACATTGTCCCGTGGACTAAAAGGGAACATGTGGTCGATGATCAGCTTCAAGCTTTGCACGTTTGTGGCCCTCTGCGGGTCCTCGGCATTTGGTCCGCAGCTGATCCGGAACCCAGTCACTTTCATGAAATCGTCCAGGAACTGGTGCGTGACATCGAGGGTCTCCACCTTCAAGTCAATGCCATGGCGAAACACAAACGTCCGCCAATTGGCCACAAAGTAGTTGAGCGACTCGGTGCAGTGGTATAGATTCAAAAACTTGAGTCCCAGGTCACTGACGCTCAAAATAAGGCCAGGAAGACCCGAAATCTTGGGCCATGTGAGCCTGCCAGAAAGAAAAATCGCCTTGATCTTGCCTATTTTAAGGATGTTGGACGTCATGATCCGCTGGGTGCCTTCGGGGACATTGCCCAACAAGTATTTCTGGCCACTCTGAGACTTGATCTCCAACAAGGGATGCGTCAGGTCCAGCGTGTGGTTCAATACCGTATTGATTTCAATCATGGTGCATGGCTACTTTAATTTTTCAGTCATATATGCGGCACGTGATAGACAACCCCAGACAATTAATTGTATATTAAATCAGTATCAATGAGAAGCAAAACCGGGTTTTACCAGGCTTTGAACCGGAATAAATCAGCGCAAGCTTCATATCATGGATTCTACCGCAGACAGATTATAGTGTATATTATTATTAAATCAGCATCAATGAGAAACAAAACCAGGCTTTTAACCAGGCTTTGAGTCGGAAACAAATAAATCAGCGCAAGCTTCGTATATCATGGATTCGTGGAATCTACCTCTCATCGGTAAAATTCAATTCTATGTCAACATTTGGCAAGATAATGTTGGAGTCCTTTCTGCTTCTGTTTATCTTACGTCCAGTAAACTGGTCCAAGATGTTCGACTGTAGACCAACCAAGCGGAGCATCCCGTTGTTACTAGGTCTGTCTGGCACAGCAGCGTAAAGTGGTAATGGTTCGTCTTCAACTCGTAAGTGGAGCAACAGCCGTACCCGGTTTCGCACCCGCACGTAGTTGCCGTTCAACAACCACGTATAGAGTCTGTATTCAAGATAGAACACCAAAAAGGCAACAAGAAACCCAGCCACCACGCATTCCAAAATGTGATCTGCCAAGGACTTGATGAACTCGGCATCACCCAAGTGCCACGAGTCGCCCTTGGAAATCTTGAAGAACGAATACAGGTGTTTCTTGTAGTCGTTTGGCTGAAGGATCCGCACTACGCCTCCTTCTGGGACACCCCACCGCTTGTAGCGTTTCCAAATGACAGAGAGGAACAACGGGCCGGTGGAGTACATCACGGTGATGTAAGGCACTAGATAGTTGAAGTTGTACTTCTCCAAGTTGTCAAGCACCTTCTGGAAGAACGGGTGCCGTGGAACAGAGCCCATGACATCGTTGGAGATTCCGCTTGGAGCAGTCTTGCGGACAAAAGCCGGAACTGTGAGTAATGGGTCGAGTTTCCGTTGGCAGCCATCGTCCAAGTCAATGTATATGCCTCCGAAATGGTTCAAGATAAAGTACCGGATGGCATCCGCACGTTGGATAGGATACTTGTACCCATCAAAGGTCTTCAAGAACCAAGGATATTGTTCGGCAATAAAGTCTCTGGCCATATTGTCGGTCCATAGAATATATTGATAGTCTGGGTGCAAGTCTATACACGCTTGGCGTCCCTCCCTCCATTTTTCCGGGATAGTATCGTTGATGTAGGTCTGGTGAATGATTCTCGGGATAAGCTCCGGCTTCTTGTTGCCTTCGGCTGGATTCAAGTCCACGCTTAAAAGCGAGTCTTGGAAAGTGTCGTCATAAATCAAGGACATCAAGTCACTGACCTGGTATACCAAGAAAAGTAACACCACAACATGGCACCATATCAAGAACCGCAACTCTTTTCTCATGATTGCCAGAACGGGATGTCTATCACGAATAACTCGTAAATGAAAAAATTAACAGGGGAGGAGAAGCAATATCCTGGATATAAAGGAAAGTGTACCAAATCACAAGACAGGTTTTAAAAAAACCAAGTTACGTTTCAAGTTAATATAAAGCAGATTGAAAATCAGGAGCGTCTATAAAATGCGAGCCCAATCTGCAGCGTGACTTCTGCAATAAGCCTCAGGGAGACACTACAGCAAACGTAGAAATCCCGGTCAAATTCGTAAACACCGCGGAACAACGCCATAGTACAGGCCTATTTAATATATATATACATTTACGTATCTGCTCGAGTATCTTTGTATATTAAAATGCGGAATCGGAACCACCACCAACCTTAGCAACTGCATAGAAAATTTTACTATGCAGTGGTTACCCGGGTATTCTGCAGCTCAGCCATACAGAGGGTACCCTACTTGCCCACTACAGGTAACCCTCATTTGGACGGATTAGCGACTGAGCCTTGACATACTGGTTTCCACAACTGTAGTCTTGGAACGTGAAATCGTTGTCTTTATTACAATCGCAGCGGTTCGCCTTGCGCACAGAGTCTAGAATCGGACAACTCTGGTATATCGAGTGGCTGTAGCCAAAATCCAGAAACATGTGGATCTGGCTCTTGTCAAGAAATAGCGACGCGGCTATAGAGTGGATTGGCGCATCACCCCATCGTTCGTAGAAGAATCCGTTTGTGGCGTCCAAGTATTTGAAGTAGTCCTCATATGCCTTGGACCGGTAGAACTTGAGATTGACGATCTCAAAGTTGGACCAGAAATGGCATAGATTGTAGGTCTCGCCCTTGTCTTCAGAGATAAAGTCCATGAGGTTGTCCTTGTGAATGTATTGAGGATTGGCTTCAATAAAGCTCTTGGTGTGGCTCCAGAGGCTCGGGATCGTGGGCTCAAACTCGTGGATAGAGATTGAAAACCCATATACTTTGCCCGACGACTCCATGAACTCAAACAAGTCATAGTCAATGTCACACGAGAATTTAATGCTGGGCTCGACCCTCCAGTACCAATCATAGTTGGCCAAGAGTGGATGGTGGTAGAAGAAGCCCGACTGGAAACGGCACATGTGACGATAACTCTCTGATTCGCCATATATCACACCCATGTCTTTGAGCTCTTTTCTCCCCTTGGCTGCCTTTTCCAAGTCAACGTCATCAGGATACAGCCAGTGTTCCTTTGGTACAACCCCAAACGTGGTCTTCCCGGTAATGAGGTTGGAAGTTATTTCCTTGAACTCATCCGTGAACTCCTCATCGTTCAAGAAGACCCAGTCGTAGTTGAACTTGTTGTTGAAACGATCCTGGACCGATCGAATGCTATCCACAATCTCCCAGAGATCGGAGTTTCTCGCAAGAGAAAAGAAGCACCCATTGACTTTGCGGGTGCTTAGCGACTGGTTCCTTAGCGTGGAATACTTTTCCACAATCTGTTTAGTGGACAAACCTGGATCCACGCTATGTTTGCTTATATAGCTAATGGGCTTCACATGGATGCTGTATCTAGAAGAGAGATAAGCGACATTGAAACCCGCAATGAGTAGTACTAGCACTAAGATGGCCTGCTGCGGTTTGAAGCTGAGCATACGGTACTAAATCAAGAAAAATAACAATATAAGTAACACACCAACTCCCTTGCCAAGTATGTTCCTGAGTGATTCTGACAATTTGCCAGTTACTGCATTAGGATAAATGACGCAACTCGGATGCTTGCACAATGTCCGAGCGGTCCCCTTACAGTGCCACATGGCTTTACGAGGAATCTGGCCAGTGCTTTAAAACAATTGCTCTGTGATTTCGACATGGTTCTAGACTACGCGATTGTCCCGGATGCAATGATAAGCATATATGTGAGTACACTACACACGTTACACAATTTCAAAGTCAATGTGAATATGCACGAATTTCACACACCCACTGGCCAAGCCACCAACGGGAATGCACACTCGTACTGTCCTGTCCATTGTTTTATCCCACGATATGCGACAGGTTGTTCCAGTGGACCAGCTGAAACCGCGCTTCAATGTTTGACGCATTTATTGCAAAGTCATTAAACTAGGCACTAAAATATGACGTTGTTACATTCACTTGGAAAATGTACTGTGCCGATAATCCAAGTATGATCTACGCAAGATCACCCAGACAATCACGTCAATATGGGATAAGATAGATAGCTGAGCCACAAAGTGTTGATGCGAGTCACGATAATTCTTTTTTTTTTCTTTTTCTAATCTTTTGATGGGCGGATTTCTCCTATTTTTATGTACAAAAATTTCATCTACTGGCTTTGTATCTAAGGTTACGTCTATTGTAAGGCACTGTATCTTCATGCCACAGGTCTGCAACACCATTACGTTGCTATCTATCTAGCCAACTATAATAATTTCTTTTACTTTCATTAATTATTGACGGAAATGCATCCCCCTTTTTGCTAAAACTCACCTTATCAACTGCTGGGAATACCACGCCTTTAATCCACTTTTTGTCGATCAACGAAACTAGAATTTCCTCCACAGAAACGTCTTCTCCAACAATCCTCAAGCCAGTTCGGAAATAATCATATGGAACAACATGCGTATAGTTCGAGGTAATATTTCCGTTATTAAGGATCTTGAAGATGCTGAGAAACAAGTTTCTATATACGATTATGGCGAGGTTCTTTTTGAGCAGGTTGAAGCACTGGAGTTTTAGAAAGTGTGTCTTGTTCGCATCTAATATCTGGCTGAACTGCCTGTAATTTCCGGTCTTGATTGCACGGATTAGGCTGTAGTATGTGCTGGCATTTGGTAACTTGCCAATAAGCTCTGCCCTTGGCTTATATCCGTTGATCAATAGCGTGATGACGTAGAAATTTGCTAGTCTTGTGAACCACCTGGATCCAACTTGAGACACGCGAACCGTTGAGTAGCAGTATTTAAACTGGATCAAGGCGAGATCAAATTGATTATTATAAAATAGGTACTTGCCTAGAAAGAATCTATAAGTCATGAGGTCTCTTTTGCCATAGTACTTCCCTTGGAGACCTCTTAAGTTATCATTAATGAATATTGTGCCACAGTTGACTATCTGGCCGATTCGAAAGTACGTTCGAAACAAGTAGTTTGACACTAGAAGGAGAATCAGTCTCTTGTGGGGATTTCGCGACAGGTTCTTCTTGCAATTATTGAACAACTTTGAAAGATATACTGATAATTTCGACGATAGCGGATTGCCTCGTAACGATCGATCGCAAATGCTTGTAAAGTAGTACATTGACTTCATGTTTCGTACCACTGTGTTGGTTAGGAGGTCACTAATGTCATCATAACTGTTGTATGCAATGATTAACTGGTTAAAATAATTAAATAGGGCATCTATGGATGCTGCAATCGAATAGAAATCCAATTCCTTGATGAATAACAAGTGTTTCTCCACCAATTGGTTGAAGCCAGACATGGAATTATCAAAAAGCTGCTGTTGCTCCACCAAAGAGGAAATATCAGGTATATCATTTAATTCCTGCTGGAACTTTCCATAAAGCTCAGGATCCTCCTCGATGCTGATGCTTAACGAATTTATGTCTTTCTGTCGGATCCCATCTTTAAGGTGGCGGAAATATCCCAGCACCGTCGACATGGAGAAGCCCCGAGAAAAATAAAAGGATCAAAAACTCTGGCAAAAAGCAGTCTGCAAATATATACGCATTTGCGCTACAACAACAACTCCTTTTATATTTAGTATATTTGGTGTATGAAATTATATTCATGTCAAGCTTTATGTTCAATATATTATGGATAAACACTACCATCCTATTAAAATAGTTATTCGATTGTTACCGCCGAATTTGACGGAAGCTGAGTTCTGGGAGACTGCCGATAAATTCATTCAGCCTGATCTTTTAATAGACTCCAATGACCGGTATTTTGTCGGCGGACACTATTCCGATCGGCCGTTTGAATTGCCACAGTACTCACGAGCCTATTTGCTCTTCAAACAGCGCTCCTGCCTAGAAAAATTCTTGGGTAACATTCGAAGTAATGATGGCTTTTGCTTCAGCGATGCCAAATTACAAGACCAAGTTCCGGATATTCAAATATGCGACAACAATCGGATGATTACCATTCCACATTCTGGCAAGAATGAGTCCAGAAGCTGGTACAAGAAAACCTCTCTCAATAACACCATTGACCAGGATCCTATGTTTGTGAAGTTCCTCAAGGCCCTTGGGGGTGAAATTGAGTATGATGGCCCGTTTTTGAGCCTGTCCAAGTCGAAAAAGAAACCAAGAAAGAAAATAGAAGGCCAGGCCGAGAAGAAGAAGAAAAGAAGACCAAAGAAGAAGAAGGCAGACACAAAGAAAGACAAGCCCAATAAGGAAGAGGGGCTGGAGTCAAGTAAAAAGATTAAGAGGTCGGAAAGGAAAGACCCGAGACCTAGAAAAGAGAATGATAACGCTGAACCTGAAAAACTTGGAGACAAGAGAGACGATACGAAAAAGGCTAAAAAGCCAAACGACAAGTTGAAGGCTAAAAAGCGGAGTAAGAAAAAGAAGCTGTCAGAAACCCCTGGTTTAAGTTCTGCTTCTTCCGGTGCATCCGCCTCTGCTTCTACTTCTTCTTCAGCAAAGGGTCCTCAGGGCCCATTTGGCTCAGGAAAACCAAAAATGTTAAAACGTGAAACAAAGCTGAATGCTGCTAAACACATAAATGATCTGAAGTAGCCTACAAATTCCGCTGGAGAGGTCCTGATGGTTAATTTACAATCCGACAAGGCACTTTTGTCTGACACGTCCAGAGATGAACAAGTTAGAGAATACGTGACACACATATTCAGTGGTTCTAGAGTGTACTCATTCTAAGTTAGTTATTAGATTTGTATCATTTGTTGTTGAAGATTGTGTCGGCCTTTGGGAATTTCAAAATGCCCAACCGTGTGTACTCCGATGTGGTTAGTATCATCAGTAGATACATTATAGAGTTTTCTATCTAAGTACATGTAATAAATTTTCCTATTCATTCCTACTTTCTGAACTTAGTTGTCACTAAACTTTCTACTACGTTTGTTGCGTAATGATTACTACGATCTGCTACACTATCCCTAGCTTTCTATTTATTGCTTTATTCTTATGGTGTTGATGAGAGGACCTTACTGCTCAATTTATTTTCCATTTGATCCTGGTCTTGTACCACCAATGCATGATCATTTTGAGCAGGGTCCTTATGAATAACATACAAGATTGAAGACATGTACGGCTTATTTGTGTTAATTTAAAATTTTCAAACTAAATTGTTAAAGTTCTGTTTGTTTGGTAATTTTTCGGTGGAATTTTATAAGCGAGGACCGTTATTTTCAAAATTTAACTTAAGGCAGTCTAAGTATAAAGCTTAAAACTCATTCAGAAAATTTCTGCAATGAGGATTTTCGCAATAGGTTTTTGTTTCTGTTGAATTGACGAAATGGGTAATTTTTTTTGTTCCTGTTGAGCTGAAGGAATGGGCGATTGATGATTAGTCGATTGTATAATTGGTAGAACTTGTCGCTTGTTGTAATCACAAATAAGTCCATGTCACATAAGACTCGGCCTGTTCTTGGTTATTCTACTGGCATTTTATTGAAACTCAGAGATTAATACTGCTGGTGTTCAATGTTACTGGCTGATTTATCCATTGTAGATGAGAATTACAATGTAATGGTTTTTACGAGTGGAATAGCTGGAAGAGGTAAAGTCGCTGATTAACTGGTGAGAAGATTTTGCTCTCACATGTTAATCATCAGGCTATCGATCCAACGACAGTGTATCGTTATGCTATTAACAGAACAGTAGAACTAGCATCAATGTATGAAATCAATGCTGGTAAATGTCCTTGAAAATCATCCACAACTAACTTGTAATAGGGTTTTCCTACAAACTGCAGGTGCATGATACGGAATTACCTTCAGCCCGGTTATAAGATCAGCAGTGGCTAGTTTATGTATACGCTGAGTCACAGAAGATGGCCAAATTATCTTTAAACTTTAACTACAAGTACATGATACTATGTTAGTCCAGTTTTACGCTATGCTTAACCGTGTTTAATCAAAATATATACTACCGACAATGGAGATCCAGTAATTTACAAATAGGGATAAGGTTTGAGCTACCCCACGTACACAAAGATTGCTTGCTAAACAAAGTATAACTCGCACAAGGTACCAGCCACTTGGGTCATCGTATCGAGACTCCCCCGCACCAATTACAATAGGGTGACATTTTGGTTTGTGGAGAAACCCGCAACCTCCTTGAATCGTTTAGCATCACTCCAAATGGCATTTTACCACGCAAGCTTTGGTTGGTTATGTGATATTTCAGTGACGTTATGTTGGTTTATGGTATGATAAATGCCATCATTTAATTGAAACAAATGACAACTACCTGTACTCCTTTTCGTATCCGGAAATATATGGTCTGATAAAATTTTTTGCTGCATATTCTCAGCTGGAGTTTTAGAGCATCGATTTATCAACTGCAGCGGATCAATTTCTGTATACCGGGCATGTCAAAGTCGAACGGATAAACACTTGTATAACCGAACGTTAAATGTACCCTCATTTATAATCAATTTGATACTCCAGATTAAAATCAAGAGAAGAATGAGTGTACTCATCCAATTTACGTTTTCAATACGTTTGTGGAAAGGCTATTTTGTACCCACCATCTGTATTACCAAACTGTACCCGTAACACTATCCAATGGTCATTCCCACTAAAACCAATAAAAAATTCATAAGGGCAGTTTATAACTGGGTAAGTGTCTCATCTCCCGAAAAGGCAATATCACCAACAATAGCTTTCACAATTTCCAAATTCCCCACTTTCAGGAAAAATAATCGCCACTAAGAAACTCAGTGAGCCGCAGGTCCTTAACCGAGTCTTGGTTTGCATTTTAGACGAGAACATACCAATTTATGAGTCTGAGTTTAACTTAAAAACAAGGCAAGGAAAGATTTGCTACTTGGAGAAGCTAGTTACAGTGATATGTCATCATTACATTATGGCGAATACGCACATTCTCAAGTCAAAATGCAATATGCTTACTGTGACCAACAGCTACAGAGAAAATACTCTAAACAAATTTCTCCAGTACTTAATTCCGGAACTAGTTTATCCACCCGAAAATAAGTCATCTAAAATTTCCCTTGTACAAATTAACGTCATATGCTGCATACTTGTGGAGATTGGTGTTCATTGCCGAAAAGGGCCATTATGTATTACATTAATTTCTTTTTTGGACGATAATGAAAAGGCTCTGCTCGACTGGTTCCTTCAAAAAAAGAGCACAGCCAATGACGCAAACCCCAGCGAGTTGACGATGGAAAATACAACATTGAAACGTCAGCTTCAAGTGAATCAAGAGAAGTGTAATCTCTATAGCACTAAACTCCAATTGCTTCAGCAGAGTATTCGAATACACAAGCAAAATAGTATACTCCTTGATGAAGTCACACATGACTTTGATAAATTAAAGTTAGGGTTGGGGGGACGATCATGGGGAAAATGACGGGGTAAAGGCAAACCCCGGAAAAATGTGCGTTTAATCTGTATAGCGACGGAAAAACAAGCAAGTTCAAGTCTATTAGACTAATAAACAGATGTGGGACTAAACTAGAGAAATTCCGAATTCATTATAGTACATGTTAATTGTACCGGAATTATACATCTACAAAGTGTGGAGGGTTTCCTAATTTAACATGTTTTCGGGTTGAACCGTCATTAAACGTTAAAGTATAAGTGACTACAGTAATACAAATAGGAAAATTGAGCCACCAATTTACTCAACTGAGCAACTGCCATATATAGCGTATTGCTTGGGCCTGTTAACGGATGATCTACCTATAGCAAAATAAGCCTACATTAGTAAAACGTATGTTTTTCCTTATTGATTTGCGCTCTCTGAATTGGGATACAGAAGGGTCTAGGTTGCTGTACCCCCATGCGGGCAATTATATTTTGAAAACATCGCAGGGGCAGCCACCCAGATATGCTATAGCCGTACTAGGACCCCTTGGATGAAACAATTGGTCTCAAAGGCACGTAATGTGCTCATTTAAATAGAGTAAAATAAAATAAAAACAAAAGATATATATATGGAATGAAATTATTGTTCTTGTAAATATTGATGTCATCAAAATGCTAGTCACGTAGGATTAACGTAGGTAACAGTGCAGTGAGTGAATGCAGTAAGATTTGACATTCCCCATATTTCATGCAAGAGACCCAATGGGTTAACAGTGGATAATTATTCAAAGATATATTACCCAAGATTACACGATACTTGTAAGGTATATATATTAAAAATAAATCTCTGGAATGATTGGCATCTGGACATCCGTATAGTACCGCACAGTCATCTTTATCCTAAGAAATGGGGCGACCAAAATGTTTAGTTGATAAAACTGAGTTACATCGACATGCATTACATTTCTCCGTTCCTATTCGTAAAAACTAAATAATAAGAGTCTATTCGCCCTTCATTGTCAATGGAAACACTATAAATAGAACCCTGTTTCCCTCAAAAATTTCCATCACATTTAATCTCATAGACCATGGTAGCAACTGCAAACGAAAAACCATTGCTCCAGAGATTTGTTAATCTCGACGAAAAGAAGGAAGGCTCGACCTTCATGGCCATATTTGTTGGTATCTTTGCTGCCTTTGGTGGTATTTTATTCGGTTATGACACTGGTACTATCTCCGGTGTGCTTGGTATGCAATACGTGAAGGACCATTTCCCAGAAAAGGAGAAGGGAAAGTTCACCTCTTCTGAGAGTTCCTTGATTGTGTCCATTCTCTCCTTGGGTACCTTCTTTGGTTCTTTGATTGCCCCATACCCTTCTGATTGGATTGGCCGTCGTTACACTTTGATCTTTTCTGCTTTGGTTGTCTTTAATCTTGGAATCATCCTTCAAACTGCAGCCAGTGGTATCAAGTTGCTTGTGGCTGGAAGAGTGTTTGCTGGTCTTGGTGTTGGTTTAATTTCTTCTACTATTCCATTGTACCAGTCTGAGTGTGTTCCAAAGTGGATTAGAGGTGCTTTGGTGTCTCTTTATCAATTTGCCATTACCATTGGATTGTTGTTGGCCAACATCATCAACAATGCTACCCACAAGAGAAACGACTCTGGGTCTTACAGAATCCCAATTGGTGTGCAATTTGCATGGGCATTGATCCTTGGTGTTGGTCTCATTTTCCTCCCAGAGTCGCCAAGATTCTACGTCAAGGTCGACAAGAGAGAAAGGGCCATCAATGCACTTGCCAGATTGAGAAGATTGCCAGAAGACCACCCAGTTATCCTTGAGGAGTACGACGAGATCAAGGCTAACCACGACTACGAGCTCTCTGTTGGTTCTTCTGGCTGGTTGGCCTGTTTTACTGCCGGAAACCACCAAAGAAAGCGGATCTTCACTGGTATTGTTATCCAAGCATTGCAACAACTTACTGGTGTCAACTTTGTCTTCTACTACGGTGTCACCTTCTTCCAGAACGCAGGTATCCAGAACTCGTTTTTGATTTCGGTCATTTGCAATGTCATCAACTGTGTCATGACTCTCCCAGGTATCTTGTTTGTTGAATTGTTTGGTAGAAGACCACTTGTCATTTATGGTGCCGTTGGTATGTTTGTGTCCCAATACATCATTTCCATCACCTCTGTTGCCTCCAAGGACTCTGGAGCCGCCAACAACGTCATGATTGCCTTTATCTGTATCTTCATTGCCTTTTTTGCTGCCACATGGGGACCGGTGTGCTGGGTTATCTGTGGTGAAATCTTCCCATTGAGAGTTAGAGCAAAGTCCATTGCCTTGTCTACTGCCTCCAATTGGTTGTGGAATTTCGGTATTGCTTACGCTACTCCATACTTGGTTGACGAGGGTCCAGGTAACGCAAACTTGGGTGGAAAGGTGTACTTTATCTGGGGAACATGTAACTTGGTCTGTATCCTCTTTGGTTTCACGTTTGTCTATGAGACCAAGAACTTGAAATTGGAGCAGATTGACGAATTGTACGATACCGTTCCAAAGGCATGGAAGTCTAGCAAGTTCCACCCAACCACTTACCTTGACCACGACAAGGCTCCAGTTGGTATCGAGCCAAAGGATGGCACTTCTCATTACGAGGCTAGTGTTTAGTTTTTATTAGTGTGTTGTTATTATTTATTTTGATTTTACCCGTGGCTGTTAATAAACGTTACAATTAAGACTTGTAATGACTTTCTAATTGGCAATGACTTTCTAATCGACACGTAAATGTATTTACTAATTGGCAGGTAATGGCTATTTGATTGGCAGGTAATGGTTTTCGTTTGTAATCCGAGGAAAATCCACGACTCGAGTCTCCATTGAAACCACTATATAATATCTGGTGACAGAATGACAACTTCATCGCAAATCTTAGACCAGCTGCAGGGTCGTACGATAAATTGACGATATTCCATTCAAATCAAGCAGTTTGGATTCTAGGTTATGCAAATAGGTACGTGAATTGTAAATCATATTCCCATTGAGTGTCTCAAAGGCTGGTATCCATATTCGGGGGATGTTCCCGATGCATAATAGGCTCTAATTAACACGCATACCAAAGCTGTCTTTGGGATTTCCCGAAGATGGAATCTCACATAATTTGCCATGTAAGAAGTTGCGGATGCTACACTATTAAAAAAAAACAACAAATCTAAGACGGTGTACTTTTATTCACCACACACATTAGATACCGTACTTCTGGCTGAGGCCCATGAGGTGTACTAAATGTACGGATGTTATTTGCAATGTGCGGATGTAGCAGGGACACAAACCAGGCTATCATTCAAATTGTCGAAGAAATTGGACCAGCAATTTATACAGCTTTGCAGAAACAAGATGCCCGGTAGAGGACCCGATGAATGGCTTGAGACCGTCAAGAAGTGCCAGGCGCTTCAAGAGAATGATATGAAAGAACTATGTGAAATGGTTAAAGAGATTCTTATGGAAGAGTCCAACATACAACCAGTCAAGTCTCCGGTGACGGTGTGTGGTGATATCCATGGGCAGTTTCACGATTTGCTCGAATTGTTTAGAGTCAGCGGCGGGTTCCCAGATAATGTGAAGTATATATTTTTGGGCGACTATGTCGACAGAGGGTATTTTTCGCTAGAGACATTTACATTACTAATGTGCCTCAAGGTCAAGTACCCTTCGAGAATCACCTTAGTGCGCGGTAACCACGAGTCGCGGCAAATCACACAGGTGTATGGGTTTTATGAGGAATGTTTGACCAAGTATGGTCTGACCACGGTGTGGAAGTACTGTTGTCAGGTGTTTGACTTTTTGACGCTAGCTGCGATAATCGACGGCAAAATTTTGTGTATCCATGGCGGGTTGTCACCGGAGATTCGCATGCTTGACCAGATTCGCGTTCTTTCACGAGCGCAGGAGATTCCGCACGAGGGGGGTTTCTGTGATTTGGTATGGTCGGACCCAGACAATGTTAGAAACTGGTCTGTGAGTCCGCGAGGCGCCGGGTGGTTGTTTGGGCTGAGGGTTGCACGGGAGTTTAATTTTGTGAATGACTTGAAGTTGATATCACGCGCGCACCAGTTGGTGATGGAAGGGTTCCGGTATCATTTCAAGGATAAAGATGTGGTCACGGTGTGGTCTGCGCCAAACTACTGCTACCGGTGCGGGAATGTTGCTTCAGTGATGAAAGTGGACGAGGATTTGAATCCCCAGTTTAAGATTTTTTCTGCGGTTCCAGATGATTCTGAGAAGATGGCGCCAGAGAAGCAACTAAGAAGCGACTACTTTTTATGAGATATGAGTTATGACTGTCTTAATATTCAATATAGTAATTGTTGTGTGAGTGTGAGTTGTGATAATTGGTTTGATAGACGGGTGATGTGTTGATGTGCGTGGCCCGAGGCTCTTGCTCCAGTTGGGTGTTATGTTTTGCTTACAATGGATTTTTAAGGTAGGATAGTCTGTACATGATAATTGTAAAGTTCATTTATTTGTATGTGGGCGGAGGTTGATTTGGGAGTTTTCCAATGGCCCTGCGTTGTCAGCTGCCAACTACTGCATGTCTAGATTTATATCACGGTTAGTTTTTCCAATTCTTGGCTAATGTCAGGTATTTAGTATGATTGATTGTACCATTGGTATAATCCAAGAGACGGTTGGTATAATCCACAGACCATTGGCATAATACAACAGACCATTGGCATAATACAACAGACCAATGACATGAATACAATTCAACAGACCATTGGCATAATACAATTCAACAAACCATTGACATAATTCAATTCAACAAACCATGTCATAATTCAACAGACCATGTCATAATTCAACAGACCATGTCATGCCATTTAGTATAATTCCATTATACCATTGACAACAAACAACAGACCATGACACAATCCAATAGACCATTACATGCCATTTAGTATAATTCCATCATACCATTGACAATAAACAACCCAACTGTACAACCCATCAACATGAATACAACTCTGGCTGAGCAAATAATCGCACAATATAAATATCCCCGCCTTACCTCCCATCAATAATCGTTGTCGGCATTCACGAAAATCAACTCCGACTTGTCCTCATTCAACAACCAGATATTCAAGTACGAATACTCGCTAATTGTGTCATCCACCTGGTGCTTGGTAAACCCTCGCGCAATAAGCGTGCTCATGAGGTCCTCGACGTTCAATCTCAGAGACCCCGACTTTGTCGCCAGGTCCTTGATAAACTGGTATATCTTGGTTGTCGCCGACTGGTCCTGTTTCTCATGAGCCTCGTCCTCGTCATAGTACAATGACGACTTGGACACCTCAATCAACCGAAGAGCCTCCTCGACGTCCTCGATCTTCACTTCGTGGTCAAAGCGCAAGCGTGCCAACGCCTGTGAGAGTCTAAACACCGCCAAGAACGTCCGGGGCGTGGTGTGGCTAAACTGCTTGATGGAACCCTCATTGTTCTTGGACTCCTGGCGCATTTTGATGTAGGTGTTGACCACGTACTGGCCCACATGCTGGGGCACCACGGGCTTGAAGCTCCGGGCCTTGGAGACGTACTGACGGATGGTGACGGCGTCCAAGGGCTCGAAGCCGATATCTGGCGCGTGGTTGTTCATGTGCACGTAGGTAATGTGCTGCGCGAGCCGCTCGTCATGTTCGCGGATTGGCAAGTCCAAGAGCAAGAACAAGACGTCGAAACGCGAGAGGAGGGCTGCGGGCAAGTTGATGTTGTGCAACGGCGACACTTTGGGGTTGTATCTGCCGTAGATTGGGTTTGCTGCTGCCAAGATGGACGCACGGGCATTCAAGGTGGTGTTGATTCCCGCCTTGGAGATGGAGATGGTCTGTTGCTCCATGACCTCGTGGATCGCAGTGCGGTCGTTTTCGTCCATCTTGTCAAACTCGTCGATACAGCAGATGCCGTTGTCGGCCAACACCAACGCCCCGCCCTCAAGAACCATTTCGTCGGTGATTGGGTCCTTCATCACCGCCGCAGTCAAGCCGACGCCCGAGGAACCTTTTCCGGTGGTGTAGACGCCGCGAGGCGCCAACTTGCTGATGCTCTTCAACAATTGCGATTTGGCAACTCCGGGGTCACCCATCAAACAAACATTGATGTCACCACGGATCTTCATGCCGTCGTCCATCTCCTTGGTGACGCCGCCAATCAACAAGAGCAACAACGCCTTCTTGACGTCATCCTGCCCATAGATCTCCGGAGCAATTGACTGCGCAAGCCGCTCATACACGTTCCCCTGCGACCGGAGCAAGTCGAGCTTGAGTTCCACCTCGCTGTCGATGGTCAAGTTCTCGTACATCTTCTTGTGCTGCCGGATGAATTGCGCCTCAATGTACGTGTCGGTCAAAAGCCCGGCCCGCAACGCCTGGAACCCGGTGTATGGCGCAGGAAGATAGATCCCCGTGAGGTCGATTGTCTCGCCGGGATTCACGCTCCGCACCAAGTCCCCATTGATGTGGATCGCCAAGCTCCGCGGAATGTGTCCCACGGGAACCTGGCTCGCCAATTCCTGGATCCGAATCTCCTGGAACGCAGAAAACTTGCACGCCCGAGTACTCATGAAAAGCTGCCCGTGGGACTGGTTCTTCACACACTCCTCGGAGGTACACTCTGCCAACGGTGTGAACGTCTTGGAGCTCACCTCCTGGAAGATCTCAAACCCGCACTTGTCGCACGTGTACGCATTCACCTGAATCAACGGTTTCACGTCAGAGACCCGCGTGACAATGCCCCGGATCGTGATCAACCGGCCCAAAAGCCCGCCTTTCACCTCCCGCACCGCCAACGCTTTGCCCTTGCCATGATAGAGGTCCGTCAACGGCCGGAAATAGAGACAGTACCGGCGAGTGAGACTCGCAGGAAACAAGTCCGACTCGTCCTCTTTGGCTGCTTCCTGAGGGTCCTCGGCCCCTGTCACTTGCATCTCCTCCTGTCGCTCGTTCCGGAGCCGCTCGTTCCGGAGCTTTCGCTGCCGGATAATCACGTCCAAGACATCGTCCTTATAGCTCACATCTACAGTGGGCTCCGGCAAAAGATCGTCCACCACCCGCGAAAACAACTCGGTAAAGTGCAACGCGTTCAGGCACACAAGGTCCACCAACGCCTTGTTCTTGCTGCCAGTGTTTCGCGTGTTGTTGAACATAATGCTCTCCTCGTAGCTCTTGACGTCGTCCAAGTCAATGTAAATCGTGCTGATTTGCCGGTTCGCAACCTTCTGGAGCAAATTCATATACTTCGGCCCGGCCTGGATGTCCACATCCTGCAAATTGCTCGTCAAGTCGTCAATTTGCGCCTCTTCAATGTCGTTCATGTCAAGCCCGCTGCTCGTGCTGTAGCTCGTCTTGTAGTGAAGAAGAAAGTCCTTGATCTTAGTAGCCGCATCTCCATAGTCCACATTGATCTGAATCGTAGGAAGTTGTCCTGCTGTTGCTACCGCAGCCATGTTTATTGTGTATCCAAAAAGACAATTGGTGAAAATCCAGGCTCCTTTTTCAACGCGTTCCCAATTAGGAAACAGCAACGCGAAGACCACAACAAACATTTGGCAAGCAATGGCAAAAAAAAAAAAAATTACTAGACAACAATAAATATTCCGCCACTCAGCATCAATATCATTATATATATATATATATATAATCACTCAATGCCTCCCTCTTGCTTGGCCCCACTTGACCCTCCTCGGTTGCGAGCCCAGGCGAGTGCGAATCAACAAGTGGGTTCCATACCTGACTTGTGATTAAACATGCCTGACGACAGTTTCAAGAGTACAATCAACAGGATAATCACAGAGAAAAACCTGAAAAAGCCATTCCCCAAAGTCAGGTTCAACCTTTTCTTTTTCAAAAAGCTCTTGAGCAAGTTTGCAAGCATCAGAGTATTGAGATTGCTAATACCCTTTGGCTTTGTCGCTTTTCTACTAGTCTCAAATTTTGCAAAAACCAGGAGCGTGCTCAACGACGTGTTCAATCCAGTGGTGGTGGATAACACAAACTACCACTTGTATAACCACGGTGTGGATCGATGCCTGAAATCCGAAATCTTTGCCCTGTCCGATGACCAGGACCAGTACAATTTTACAAAGTCCACCACTATCGTGATGCAGCCAGGCTACAAGGCGGTGTCTTATGTCAGCCACCAGGAGGAGGCTGATCCCCGGAAAGAAAAGACGATTCTAGTGGGCACCAGCACGAAAAGCGGGGACATTGCCAAGTTCAAGAGCGTATTTACCAGAATCCAAGAGCTCACTTATCCACACAGCAAGCTCAGTGTGAGCATCTTGGTATCGGGAAGCGACAAGGACGACACTACAATCGAGGGATTTTTGGAAAACTATTATAAATTAAACCATAAAGACAATGGCTGTTTTGCAAAGCTCACCGTGATTTTCTTGTACAGCGGAGTGGCCAACAAGAGAAACTTTCTCATAAACAACTCGCTTGAGCACGAGGAGTTTCTCATCTATGTTAGCAGGTGGAGGGATTTCAAGCAGGAGTTGGAGTCGTTGACCGAATCGTGCAAATTGTGTAGAGGGGACGATTTCTTGTTGATGCGGTCGTCAATCTTCAAGCAGGGCATTCAGTTTACCGACATATTGCTTGACGACAACAACTGGGACCTGGTCGAGCTTTTGGATGGCAGCTTTGCAAAGGCCGTAAACAATCTCTGCTATCAAGCTGCTGCAGTGGGATACCGTTGCTCGACCGTCAGTCTGCCCTAGCTCAAAATGCCCACCCAAATTGGAGTATTTTTCCATTGGTCCTGGCGTCGTCATTGGCAATATCGCGATATAATGACGCTCGGTCTGCTTCGTTCAAAGCCTTGAACTTGGCAATGGCATTGGCAACGTATTGCCCAACTTTGTTTTTCTTGATTGGTGACGAGGTGGAGTTGGAAGAATTGGAGTGGAAGAATTGTTTGAACATGATTGAATTGATGAAAAGGGCTGGTTGGGAATTTCTCTTTTATATTGCATTTTAGTAAGGAAGAAGGAAGGAAGGAGAAAGAAGGAGAAAGGAAGAAATAACGAAGAAGAAAGAAGAACGAAGAACGAAGAACGAAGAACGAAGGAAGAAATAACGAAGAAAAGTGCAAGAGAATGAGAAAAGACACTACCAAACGAAACGTCACAGTACAACATACAAATCGAGCCAGGAATGACTTGGACAAAAGGTTGATGGCGCAGTGATGATAATTACAGACCAATTGAAAGTATTGTCATACTGTATACTTTCTGCTTACATGTCACGCTTAATGCATGCAGTAGGATAGTATAAATTGCTACGGGTCAATGTTAAAGTAATAACCATATGTAATATAATACCTAAGATACGAGTTGGTAAAGTAGCTAAAATATATTTCGCTTGTCCGTTCAAACAAAAGTCTGGCTATCTATACTTGAAAAGAGCAATTGCCCAGCGGAATGTAGAATTACACCGGTTGGGGCAACTTAACTAGAGGAGCTAGAGCCAGACAGAAAATAACAATTAAAAAAGAAAAAGCCTTGATTCTCTAAAAGGAATAAAATGACAAAGCGGGTTACAAAAATTCAGGATAAGCCTTGCTCTTCATTACACCATAAATGTGAAGCAATCACCTGTCAAAATAGCTACAGTCAAGAAACTATATTCGCACTATACAAAAAACTGCTTGCCCATTGGACATCTAAAACACTACCCAAGAATATATATTAAATTTTGACAATCCTTGAAAAATCCCCCTGATTACTCACCCCAATAATCTACAAGTAAATATTTCTATTCATTGCCAGCTATGACCAGGGTATGCGGTCCGGGTAACGGATCTACATATGGCAAAATTTTTGTAGTGTGATTACTACAATGATGGATTTATCGAATTTATCTTCAAATCTACCACCAGCAGCTCCAGTATCGCAGGAGCAGCTAGATGAGTTGGATAAGAAATTGGCGGTCGAGTTCAAGAATGCGGCCAATTCGGTGGCAACGCTTTACCGGTTATCCAAAGAGAAACAGGCGATGCTCCGTCACAAGGGATATTTGGACTGTCTAGACGATCTATTGAACTTAATAAAGCTCCACATGTATAGCAAGAGTGAGAACGAGCTGGATGAGGAGACTGCGGAATCGCAAAGGGACTCTCGTATAGGACAGGAATTTGACATTGAGAGCTGGTGCTTGACCAAGAAGGCAGAGCTAATGGGAGGCGCCAATATCAACAGCGGACTAATTGAAGAGAGTGTTAACGAAGAAGCGGGCACCGAAGCCGCCCCTGTTGCTGGTGGACTACCAAAAAAGTACGATTTTACGATAAATTATCCTTCAGGACAGCGATTTAGGCCATCGATGGCGCTATTGACGGTGGACCGGAAGAATCAAAAGTCTTCACGGAAAGCTATACCGGTTGAGCAAGAGGATGCGACCATGGGGAGTCCAGAAAATGGCGAGGTTAAACGGAAAATGGGAAGTGGTTATGGGCGACACAAGAAAATCAAACGTATGCAGTAGAAAGAAGAAGAAGGAAGAAGAAGGAAAGAAAAAAAAAGGAAGAAAGGAGTGGAATGGCGTTGAAAAGAGTAGAAATGGAATAGAATTGGAGTAAATGGAGTGGAAATGCAGCAGAGTTGAATAATGCAGATCAAACAAACAGAACTAAAGACGACATACAAGTATGAAGGCAATGGGCAAAGGAAAATCGCCAATGACGGAATGAGAAGCAATGTACTATAAACCTCACGATATATAGGAACCTACTACCCACTGGTCCGCTAATTATAAGAGCATTTACAACCATTTGTAGCAAAGTACAGTCCAAAGATACAATCCCACGCGCAAAACGACGCGTAAAAACTACACAAAATTCCAGAGCACTAAAGGCAACCATCGGCAACAACAGAGCCGTCAAACTTACACCTCCAAGACCAATTTCTTGGCTCAGAGACAAATTTTCAAGAACATATTGTTGCAATATATACTAAATAAATGTAAAGCAACCCATCAAAAACACTATTATACAAACGTCTATACATAAATAAGCAAGAATTGAAGGCTGGCTATCTAACCTCTAGTTGGACAGTGGAACTTCAAGCACGAGTTTGCACCCGAAGAGGTAGACGATGCCCTGGACTTGCCGGACGCATTGGAGTAAAAACTTGAGTCTGAATTATTTTGCCTGAGATTGCATCTATTTATGTAATCTCTCTTCTCATCGAATTGCGCGAACTTCTGATCGCAGACTTTCGAGCTTGATTTAAACAAACCCATGGCAGTTGAAAACGCTGGTGACACTCAACGGCACCCCACAGCAGTGAATATAGTATTGCTTAGCTAATAAGTATAAAGTCAACAAGTATGTGTTACGTTGATGGTAAAAATTCACAATAAAACATCAGTAACAAAAAAAAATTTTGGGAGCTCCCATGAGGCTTTATATTGTGGGAAAATACATTTGTTACATTTAAGAGGTATGACGCAGATCGCTGCATTATTGCATGTTTCCAGCGCATGCCAACAACAGTTGAGTAATCAGTATAAACGATATATAGTCATCCAAAAAGCAGTTTAAAGTATACAATGCCCTTTGCCTCGTTCTATCAGGCTTCAAACTGTTTTGCCACAACTGTGAAAGTGGCAAACACTGCGGTGCTAGCTCGGAGTCACGTGAATCACTAAAAAATTCGCTCCTAGGTGCTCTATGGAGCCAGGGAAAATCCCTCAACCTTGAAAATTTTGTACAAAAAAATTTTCTGTACTAAATAGCACAACTAGTATCGTAGACTGCTTTTGTAAAGTCGGCGATTAGCATGCCGTGTCTATTATAATGCTACGGCATATTTTATTTTACGACTATAGGACTTTACAAATGAACACTCTTCCAGGGTTTCTGGTGTATGATGTAATTGTCCAGCCTGATCAGCACGCCAAATCTGGATGACAGGGTAAGTGAATGACCCTTTCCCAGCAACCACCCCATGGCGGATTGAATGTATTATTGTCCCTTGTTTTAGAAACTCATTTTGGCATATTACCCGCAAACAAATACGTCACATTGCTGGGCGACCGCAGTGACAACCCATGCAAATATTGGATGACGGGTAATTATGGAAACGCCACTTTTGGTATTACCCGCAAAAGACGGTTTCCAGGAATAGAAAGCCAGGACCGATACCGCTAGCGACCATGCTGCTTTGGGATGGTGCGTCATGTTTACCCTCGAACGTGACCCTCGGAATACTATGAAATCCCCCCGAAAGTGCGTGGTCGGAATGCACAAATGTAAGCACACGTCACGTTTGTTGTCTCTCGAAAGTCTGCATCCGAGGGTGAATTCTGTCTGGTGTTTGTTTTGCTTTTTGCTATTTCATTTCAAGGCAAGAAATTAGGTTGCTAAAACAAGCAAGTTGCTTTAAAACATTGAAATTGCTACTTTTTCCCAATACAAAAATTTACTTATACTAGTTTGACATGGGTACTAGATTTCATTTCAAGTCGACCTTGGTAGATTTCATCTTCCTAGCAGGATCAGGGCTTTTGCTCTTCCTCATCCTTCTCTCTGGTTCTTCCAAGAATCCATCATTTCCATTGGACAAGTTCTATTGGGTGCAAGGTGACACTTCCGCCATCCCAGGTGCTCCAAAAATGGCTAGATGGACCTATTGGGGTGTTTGTGAGGCCGTTGGCTCATCCACCAAGAACTGTAACGACTTGGGTCCAGCAATTCCAATTTCTCCAGTAGACAACTTTGGAACGGAGACTGGCGTCGCCCAATACTTCATCAGCAACAGAGACACAGTCTATTTCTTGTCGAGAGTCGCTTGGTCGTTGATCCTCGTCACCCTCGTCTTCACCATCATCTCCTTGTTCCTCACCGCATTCCAAATATGCTCCTACCACGTCCAAAAGCTCACCGCCTTTTTTTCGTTTGTCGGGACCTTGTGCAACTTTGCTGCTGCCGCATTATTCACGGCTGCTGTGGTGCTCACAAAGAACCACTTGACCAACGGGAAAGTCGGACCAACCCTCATGGGGTTGTTGTGGGCTTCTGCCGTGTGCAACTTGATTGTGTTGATCACCACGTTTGGCTTGTGTGTTAGAGAGTCCTACGTCAGAGCAAAGGAAAAGTACGCCCTGGAGAGCGTCTACACCGAGCCTAAACAATCTACTGGTTCTTCCAACATTGGTGCGGTTCCACCTCCACCTCCACAAGCTGCTAGTCCAATTCCATTTGAAGATCCATACAGTGCTGCAAACCACGAGAACCAGTCTGTGTCTGCATCGGAGCCACGCAGCAGAAGCGGCATTAACTTTTTCAAGATCAACAGAAATCGCAAGGTTGATGAGGAGAGCGAAATCTAGACTGTCTTTTTTTTTTCCACTACGGGCGAAGGCTCATTTTTAATACTAATACCAATTATATATGATTTAGCAAAGACGTTTCCGCGGTCATTAATAAATATAATATATTCTTGTATGTTGCTTGGTTCATGCTGTGCTTGATAATTTCAGGTGTTTGGCTGGTCCAGAAGGCTATGTTGATGTCAAATGTCTGCATGATGTTTGTATGCACCAAGGGGAATTTAGTATGCTATTATGGGTTATTGTAGTCGAGAATTGTCGTGGTGAAGAATTATGATAGTGAAGAATTATGATAGTGAAGGATTGATCTAGTCAAGAATTATTGTAGTAAAGAATTGGCATATGCTCAGGAATTATTATAGTTACGAATTACTGTGTACACTAATTAGTCTAGTTGGAAATTAATCTAGCTGAAAATTAATCTAGCTGAAAATTAATCTAGCTGAGAATTAATCTATTTAAGAATTAATCTAGTTCAGAATTAATCTAGTTGAAAATTAGCATACGTTCAAGAATTAACATACATTCAAGAATTGTCGAGGTTATACTAGACCTAGTTAACCTTTGCAGAAACAGTCACGTGATAGTTTGGTGGCCGAAGTTGCCAACCACCAACAAAGAAAATAGTAGCCAGTCAGTTATTATAGCGCATCAGCTTATAAGAATTGCCAACTATTTTTTAGACGACTCGTCATTCTCCATAGAAGAGGGCCAATTTCCAATATAACAAACCTTTTGTAATGAAGAAAGAAGGTTTACGCTAATATTCTTGTAACCCAGTTCGTCCTAATTCCTTTTAGAGAACCAGTAATTTTCCTTTTTAGTCGTTACTTCCTGTCCGGCTCTAGCTACTCCGTTAGTGAAGTGCCCCAACTGGCACAACTTCACATTCCGCCGAGAAATTGCCCTTTTTTACCAACTCTTCTTCTAGTTATTATATTACACCTTTAGATTGATTCAGCCAGTTATCATTAGCTAGCAACTAATTCGGGTTATCCAATTGCAAAGGAATAAAGCAAGCAATCTAGGGCTGGCAGTTATATTTATTACAATGTCTGATCTGAGTAGACCAATGCACTCTGACGTTTACTTATGGCCAAGAATTGATCGAATTAATTATTCTAGCCAAAACTTCATCTACAATCAAGAAATAATCCTACGCTAGGTGATGTAGAGTGCAAGCAGTGTATATTATCATATAATGCATGTTGGACTGGTTGGTTGCAAGCAGTGTATGGCCGTTTTAAGTCATCACCTACCGTCTATGGTTGTCGTCTTGATGCCATTTTTGGTTGTAGCCTGCTGATTTTGGTCTGCTATTTGCGGTCTGCTGTTTGTAGCCTGATGTTTGTAGTTTTTAGTCTTTCGTCTTTGTATTTGTCTTCGTCATCGTCTTGTAATCTCTAATTGAGGAGGGAAAACTTGCTCGGCTTACTCTTCTCCTCCGTCATCTCCCTCACATCACGATGAACCCGCGACAAGTACTCACTATAACTAGGAACACCTTCCACCGACTTATCCTCCACAAATAGATCCATAAACTCTTGTTGGTTGTCAAGACCAAACCGAATGACATTCACGCCGCGGCCCTTTATCTTCAAGTAATACTCATTGATATAATCCACAATACCACGGACCTTTACCGATAATTCAGTGTCCAACTCTGGCAACTCTTTGGTCACGTGACCCAACTCCGCCACGCCAAACAAGTCCTGGAGGAGCAACTGGCTGGTTTCGCTATGGACCCAGATGATAATGTCGACTCCGTTAAAGCCAAGGTAACATCCTCCGTTGATTATGGAGCCCAATGTGCACGCCACGCCCACTGGCATGATGAATTTGCCGTATATCTCATTGACCTTGGCAGCATCTTCGTCCAAGTCGTGCAACGCAATAATGAGCGGATAGAGATAGAAGGATACAAGCGGAAGCGGAAGAGTATGGAGCAAGAACCGGTTGTAGAGTCTGAGGTTTGTCAGACCTGCATGCACCGGCTTGAGGAGCTTGGTTTTTTCAAACGCAAGAATGTAGCTCGTCAAGGTTCTGAGCCCCTCGGGGATGACAAACTGGGAGGGTAAGGCCTGTTTGTTAACAATGTGCTGGCGGTATTTGCTGAAGATCGAGGTGATCTTCAAGTTGATGGACTGCTTGATTGACAAGAGGTTCTGGTCGGGGATATGTTGGATACAGTCACGGACAATGACATTGAGCAAGACGTCCTGGTTGACAAACGAAAACGCATCGACAATACGGTCGCTAACTGCCGACACGAGGTTGATTACCCTGACCTTGCGTACTCCCGAACCGCTGGTATAGAGAATTGCGGCTTGGAAATGGCAGTCCAATTTTGTGTTGAGCTTGCTGTCGTATGAAAACAAGACGTCAAAGTTTGTGTTTTTCGACACCACTGGCACATCGGGTAACTTGCATGCGCTGTAGTATTCCTTCACCTGGAGTCCGCTTGAGCAACGCACCTTGACGTGCGCCTGGTAGCCAACGGTGTCGGAGATTGCCTTTTTGAAGTCGTGCACAAACTTGGCGTCATCTTCAAGCGGGCTGAAGTTGTCATACAACCTCAACGTGCCTCCGCTGCTAAGCGCGACCCGGGAGCTGTTCATGAGATCCATCTCCATCCCGGGGAACACAAACATGTCCAACCCAATGTTCTCCTTGCAAAACGCATGCGCAAGCTCCCCGTAAAACTGGTTCGCCCCGGTAAACACGTCCTTCTCCCGGTCATGCCCCGTCACGTGCTCGTTTTTGGTGAATGAGAGCGTGCCCGCGCCAAAGTTTGGGATCGTCGAGAGCGTCGCGCTCACTTTTCCGCCCTGGCCAGTGGTCTCGTAGATCGCCATAAACGCCGAGTTCAATGCCGCACCAAACGATACCTCAGAGTACCGGTGGAACTTGTCGGTCGCCTCGATCATCTCCAACGTATCCTCGACCATCACCCGGCACTCAACCGGGTCCACAAAAAGACCCCGGTGGAATGGCACAAACGGCTCCTCAATGTCGGACATGACGTAAGTCTGCGGCCGCTGGAGCTCCGGGCTGAGGTTGTAGAACTGCACGTGCTTGTCAAATGTAATAAGCGCAATCTTCGACCCGGCCGGAAGAAGACTTTCCTCGCCGCTATAGAGTGACGCGCGGATTGCGTCACACGTGATGCGTGGAAGGTCCTTTTGCACCGCCTGGAGACTGACGTCCACCAAGAACACCAAGTGCAACGGCACGGGCGCAGTTTCCTTCTCCCAGTACGCCTCTGGCAACACAAAGTCGACGACACCCTTGTTCAACTCGGGGCGCCGCTGATGGTCTGCCCGACGGAACTCCATGTCCAATGGCGAGTAATACTCGTCCGGTACCGGGTTGGCAAACTGGCACAAGTTGCAAATAAACTTGTTGGACCGCGTGAACTGCACAGTTGAGTTGATGTACGCCTTGCAGCGGTTGCACCGTGGCGGTCCCCCGGGTACGAAGCTCAAGTCGACTTCCGGCACCGGTTCGTCGCCCTCCTCTTCCACCGGAGCAAACGGACGCACGTTGATCGCTACCGGAAGCCCCGTCTGCGCCCGGAGCGTCTCGTTGGCAGGAAGATTGTACATGGACAAGGTCATAAACTTTGGCAGCGCCGTGCCTTGGTCCACAACATTGAAGTGCGTGGTCGCACACGGCGGACACGCGTTCTGGAACGTCAAAAACTGCCCATTGAGAAACTCAGACTCGCTGTGCCCACGCTGCTCTGCGACAGATAGCGTCGACTCCGGCTTGTAATTGCTTGCGTCGGGGATGTTTGCTGTGATGTCTTTGGACACCGACCGCTGGTTACTACGCATCCCGTGCTGCACCTCCGACTGGTACTGGAACTGCATTGCTGTTGGCGCCGGCGGCGAGAACGGCGTCCCTGGCATCGAGTGGTTACCATACTGCAGACTTTCCATCAGTTCCAGGTTCCCAAATGCATTCATGTCGGGCGAAAACACCCCGTACTGCTGTCCCTTTGGCGCCAGAACTGGATCTGGTGCCGGAGAGTCAAGGGGCGGCGACAACACGTGATACGCTCTTGCCGGCCGCTTCTTCTTGATGGCAAGGCCGCTGTCCTTGCTGCTGAGCGAAACCTGCGACAACTGCTCGTCGATCGAGTTGATATTGGCCATGACACAATACCTTGAAAGAAATTCAATAGATATGATGTCACATGATATGGCACATGACTTTTATGATGTGCGTGCTTTGTATTGTTTGGAATATCACGTGATATATATATACATGTAACATAGCAGCTACGATGCGAGTTGGTAAAATAACTAAAATATATTCGTTTGACAATTCAGAGAAAAGTCGGACTATTTATACTTGATAATAAAGGGCTTATGATCGGAGTCAAGTGGAGTTGAACCGGTTGGGGCAACTTCACTTAAGGAGGAGCAAGAGCCAGATAGGAAATAACAATTAAAAAGGGAAAGTCCTAATCCTCTAAAAGGAATTCAAGGACGATCCGAGTTACAAACATTAAGGGTAAACCTTCTTCTTCATTACAGTACACATGTAAAGCATATAATATCCTCTTAATCTTTTATCACGTGATTGATGTGAGTTCTTATAAGTAGCTCTACATATTTGCGCGGCTAGGTCTTGTTAATTGACACCATTGCATTTTTTTTTTCATTCCAATTTATCATATGGGTGTCTCTGGGTTGTTACCGGTGTTGAAATCCATCCAGGAGACAAAGTCTTTACGAGAATACTCAGGGAAATGCCTTGCTATTGATGGGTACGCGTGGTTACACCGAGCTGTGTTTTCGTGCACTTATGAACTCACACACGATGTTCCTACTGACAAGTACTTGTACTTCTTCAAGAAGCGGCTCCACATGCTCAGACGCGTACACAATATCGAGCCGTATTTTGTGTTTGATGGCGACTATCTCAGTCTGAAGGCAGAAACCGAGCGGGAGCGGGAGCAAAGTAGACAGAACAACAAGGCTGAGGGCATGAAGTTGCTCAAGCAGGGCGATAAGAAAAAGGCCTATGAGTTCTTGAGCAAGTCTGTTGACGTCAGTCCTGCAATTGCCAAGACGGTGATTGATTATTTGGCCGACGAAGGTATCCGGTACGTTGTTGCTCCGTATGAAGCCGACTCGCAAATGGTGTACCTTGAGAAGCTTGGGTTGGTACACGGGATCATATCGGAAGACTCCGACTTGCTTGTGTTTGGCTGCAAGCGGCTCTTGACAAAGTTCAATGAAAAGGACTGTACTGTTATTGAAATCAATGCCGCAAACTTTTCGAAAGTGAAGGAAGTTCGCATTGGCCTCATGAGCCCGGAGCAGTTCCGTCTTGTTGCATGTATCAGCGGATGCGATTACACATCTGGAGTTCCCCGGATCGGTATCAAGAAGGCCTTCCAAGTGGTGTGGACCCACAAATCGATCGACCCGGTGTTGAAGAAGCTTAAACTGGACAGGTACCAAGTCCCAGCTGGGTTTAGAGAGCAGTACCAGTGCGCCGACTACTCGTTTTTGTACCCACGGGTGTTCAATCCTCAGACGTTGACCATTGAGTGTTTGAACACGGTTCCTGCTAGCCTCCTAGAGCTGGCGGGTCCTTATATCGGGGACCTCCAGCCAATAAATGTGCACAGGGGAATAGCCAACGGGAGTCTTGATCCAATAACCAAGCGGCCGCTTGTGTCTCGGGAAGAGCAGATCAAAAGACAGTTGGCTGGGAACAAGTCGATTGGGAGATCGTACTCGGCTCCAGGACAGCCAAACGGCAAGTACAAGACCATTGACATGTTTATGAAGCAGGACAAGAACTTTGCGGCAAACAGACTGGCGTCGTTTGTGAGGTCCAGCACCAGTGTCGAGAATCCAGGACATACTTTTAAGACCACACTGGTGGACAAAAAGTTGTCCTGTCTCGGAAACACCACGAGCAGCGAAACCACAGTGAGCAAGTTTTTCGTAAAGAAGCCAATTGCTCATGAGGAGCTCGTTGAATTGATGGGCGAGGAGGACTTGGACGATGACTGGACGGAGGAAAAGCCGGTTGAGTACAAATCGATAAAGGTATCTGAGGTGTTGAGGGGAGTTTCGCCAATTAGTGAGACGATTCGGCGAGCACCGCTTGTTGACGTTGATACCAATGACGTGGCTCACCGGACTGGCAATTCGCCGAAACAGTGTCCCAGGCGTCGTCCAGAAGAGTCCAAGACGTCGCCAAAAGCGACACACCAGAAAATCTCAAAGACATTACCAGGGAAAATCTCAAAGACGCCCACCGGCGTATCAAAACGAAGTAAACCGGCCTTGGGGAATGGTACATTTGTTAAAGCGAGGAATATATCGCTTCAATCATTTGTTTACCGGGAAGGATTCTGACAGCTGGATGCCGTTGTATTTAATCGTGTCGTTTATTGTATTCAATGTATTTATAGCCTGCTTAGACAAGCAAAAGATATACAACGAACAACCCGGCCAAGCGACTGAGGGACAAGTATAGTATGTCGTTTGAGTTTGAAACCGGCTCGGGCGTCCAGTTGTTTATACGGTCTCGTGTCAAGTTGAGAAGGGTTTTCGCCATGTCGATATAATTCCCACTGGCATTCAAGTGGAAGTTGTTAATTGCCAACGAAGCTTCCCACAAGGACACGCCCCCGACCCACTCGCTTGTTGATTCGTTGTGAAAAATATACGCAAGTTTGTTCTCCAACGCTTTTTGAGAGCCAATGTACCCATTTTCAGCAGCAACTGACGCAGAAGATGCCGGCAATCCCATAAATAGCCGGAGATTCGGATTCCTATTGATCATGAGAGCGTACTCGTTGATCCAGGTGTACCAATTGAAGCTGTTCCCGTCGGCGTTGCACAGCGGGTTGTTGTAAAACTGGATAAACAAAAAGTCGAACCAGACGTCGCTGTTTGAGAGAGCCTGCTCCAAGTGCTTGTCGGGATATGTGCATTCCGGCGAGGCTGAAATGAAGAACTTGCGGTTGTGCGGGTCGGAGTGCGATCTGAGTTGCTGGATAAAGTCTACATAGTACCTTGAGTTTTTTCCTTTCTCAATGTCCAAGTCGATTCCGTCAAGAACGACGTTGCCAAACGGCCCGGGGGTGTTTTGCGACTGGATGCCAAACGTTTCCCAGATCAAGTCGGCGAAATCGACAGCCTGTTTGCTGGAGGAGAAGCCATAATTTCCTGACTGGCCTCCAAGCGAAAGCATAATGAGCTTGTTGTATGTGGACTGGCACTGGTTAATGTGGCTTTCCAACAACCTCGCTGCACCTCTGGATGTGGGGGAGTATATTTCAGGGTAGATGGAGATGTTTGGGGTCCAGGACTTGGGTGAGTTGGTGTTGGTTTGCTTACCGGGGAAGTTGTCCATGAAAGAAATCAAGATGATGTCGACATTGGGCTGTTTGCAAATGTCGAGTAAGCTTGGGTGGAGGGCGTTATTTCCGGAGCTGCTGGAGGATTTGGGGGTCATTTCGATGGAGTTTTGGCCCCAGTATACTGCGACCAAGTTGTTTGCGGAGATGTTGAGAGCAGTGCATGGGAGGAGTATGAGTAAGAATGACGAGAGAATCATTGATGTAGTTGAATGGATCTGATTGGGAATAATTGGGAATTTAAATTGAAGCGAGGTGCAGTGAATGAATGGAAACTGAGGGTTATGTTTAGTGGAAATAGAATGGAAATAGATGGAAACTTGCGCATTTGAGCATGATATGAGAAGCAGACGTAGTAATGAAGTGTATTGAGGTGGAAAAAGTGAAACGAAGAAAGAGTAGAGTAATGAAGCATGAGTGACAAATGTATGGAATAGTGTAAGTATGAGAGTGTAAGTATGAGAATGTAAAAATGAGACAGTGCAAGTATGAGACAGTGTAACAAAGGTACGGAATATTGTAATAAGCAATGTAATAATAGCAATATTGCAACAGTGTGACTGTCGTGAAGGCTTACCCCAATATTTTACTTCCTGTTTGGCTCAGAGGAAATGGCCTAGTCAAGTCCATTTCCTTTCCACTACAGGATAGTTTTTCTCATAACTTGTCCTTTTTCCAAGTGTAAATAGTCGGACTTTTTGAGTAGCCAAGCGAATATATTTTAGCTATTTTACCCAGTCGTATTGTAGTTATACTGTATACAGACAGTGTAACAAATGTGAAACAATGTAGCAATATCACAACAGTGTAATAAGATGAAACTTCCCACTAGCGATGATGTAAATGTAGAGTAATTGACATTGGAGGGGCAGTGAGCTTTTATCTAGACTAATTGTGACTTGAGCCACCCCAGGGTACGAATAGGGCAGCCCTCCTAATGTGCTGTCGCAAAAGGCAAACTACCAGTTCAGCACAGACGAGTAGAATCCTATAAGTTTAAGCACTGGCTTGTCTAAAAAGAGGCGGGTATGGTTGGCATTGGTAATTCCTTTGTGTATCTGCTGGGCTCAAAAGGCCAAGAGTGCTGGGCAGATAAAGTCGTGGAAAGTAGTTGGCTCGGCATCCTCGCATCTGCTGCATGATGGGCTAGTCTCTGCGTTGAATAAAGTCTTTGTATAAGTGAAACTAAGCTTTGGCCGCTAAGTAATTGGCTGATCTTGCTGAGCGTTCGCTTAAGTCCAACTAGGGTTTCTGAAAGTCGTAGTTTTGACTTATCAGTAGTCACTTGAATTGAACCTTGGTGTAGCGTCGTGTAATGAGTCGAGAGCCGGATCTCATTGGAGTCAACGAGATCTTTCCATTCCTTGGTTACCTTTTTCCGTGTAGCTTTTAAAACCGAAATTTTCTTTGTTCAGTGGGGTCGTTTGTAGCGTGTCAGTATCCAGTTCAGTCTAATCTTGAACTAATTGTTCCGCCTCTGATTGATGAGAAAACGTCTTTTAATGATTTTTGTTAGGGAATGCTGATGTTGAGGGCCGCTGGGATCTCTTTGATGAGGGAGTACGCGTGGGATTATTGTTTGCGACGCCTGATTTAATCTGCGTGTATATACTCTTTTGTATGGGGTTGATGGGATTTGTATTAGTGAACCATTTGGTGCACTTGTCGATAGCAATCCGTTTGAGTAGAAGTGATGGTGGGAGAGAGCCTGGCTCAATGATGAGTATGCCAATCGCAGTTGGTCATAGCATGCCCAATGTCAGTCGTAGAGTGGTGTTGTGACGAGCCTATATCTTTTCCTCTGACTCTTGTTGAGGTTGAAGATCTCTAGTCCGTAGGATATTATCGGGAGCGTGCATGTTTTGAACAAGGTGGGCAGGTGTGTAGTATGAACAGTGTAGCGATATTGTAACAGTGATGGAGTAAAAAAGTATAAACAATATTATAACAGCGATGTAATAAGGTGTGGAATAGCAATATTGTAACGTTAAGAGGGTTGCCGTGCCAGTACCCTGGGGTGGTACAAGTCACCAATGACCTAGCGAAATCTCACTGCTCTTACAATGCCGATTACTTACATACTCACTAGCTCTAGTGGAAAGTATTTTATCTCTGTTGCCAAGTTTTCTTTTGACGGCTACATAGCAGCACCGTCCTTTGTTGTGGACGGCAAGGTATAAATCTCCTGTGGAGGCCTAGTATAGCTATAGCTTGAATAATAATATTATTATAACAATAGTGTTGTAATAAAAATGCTTGCATTTCTTTCTTGAAGCTACGTTAATCCGTTAATTTTCACATGCTTCTTGGCCACGCACCATTTCCACTTCCTTATGGCACTTGTGCTAGTCTTTTATCAATTGTGGTCGTCTTTGGCAATTGTACTTTTTCCTTTTATCCGTTGTGCTTTGTCTTTTCCCGAAATAACCAATCTACAGGTGATAACTAATTATAATAGGTCTTGGTTCTGTTCTGACAAAAGGTTATTTCACTCCCTTTTCAAGTATAAATAGTTTGACTCTTTTCTGAATTGTCAAGCGAATATATTCCAAATATCTTATCAACACGTATCTTAGTTACTATATTACAAGTGTAGAATGACTGTAAAAGGTATAAATAGTGTATAGTGACTGTAAAAGGTATAAATAGTGTAGAATGTCAGTATAACAGCTCAACAAGATATAAACAGTGTGGAAACATTGAAAGTGAACAAGGTACAAACAATATTAACATGCCAATACAGTAAATCCACCAATACAGTAAATCCACCAATACAGTAAATCCACCAATACAGTAAATCCACCAATACAGTAAAACCACACCAAAAACCACACCAAAAACCACCCAACATCACTACACAATACATTCAACTGACAATTAACTATATCCAAATACAATACAACCCACTAAAGAATGACACACCTGCGCAGCTTGCGGCTCGACGCCCTTGGCTTTGACGCCCTAGGCTTTGACGGGTCACTGGACCCAATGGCTGGCACTGGCAGATCAAGAACCGGCTTGTCGGAAGCCTGGTGCTGGTATTCGTACGTGGGAGGGTGCCGCTGTTTCTTTGGGGAGAATGCGCTCTTCAGCTGCTTGGCCAACTTCTGGACAATGGCGTCCTCCTTGCTGCCACTGAGCCGCTTGAGGGTGAGGTCCAAGGCCAAGTTGAAGACGGTGCGGACGTTGTAGCGGGTCTTGGCGGAACACTCGATGTGGGCCAATGCGCCAATGTCCTTTGCCATGAGCTTTGCCTCCTTCTTGTCGACACAGGAGCCGGTGTTTTCGTCGTACAAGTCGGACTTCAAGCCGACCAAGAAGTACGGCACCCCTGGGCAAAAGTACTGGACCTCGGGCACCCACTGCTGCTTGACGTTGCGGAGTGACACCGAGCTGTCCAACGAGTAGCAGATCAACACGATGTCGGCGTCGGGATACGACAACGGACGAAGCCGGTCGTACTCCTCCTGGCCGGCGGTGTCCCAGAGCGCCAACTCGACGGTCTCGTTGGTGGGCGCGTGCACGTGCGCCACGTAGTTCTCAAAGATCGTCGGCACGTACTCCGTCGGGAACTCGCCCTGGGAGTAGCTCACAAGCAAGCACGTCTTGCCGCAGCCGCCGTCGCCGACCACCACGATCTTCACCCGGTACGACGGCGTACCTTTGGCGGTGGTTGTGTCCTCGCCAAACTCGTAGTCCGGTACGTCCGAGTACGTGTGTGCCAAGCTCAACACCAGGTGATTGTGCCGATGTTGCTTGGTGAATGCGCTCTTCTTGGGCGACGGCAACGGTGTGTGCTCGTCGGCGGCCTCACGCTGAATCGCCATTGATCCACGTTTGATCACCACCGACTCGTTGTCGTTATTCAAGTCGAGCGACACGCCTCGGCCTGGTGATTGTGGCGGCGAGTTCGGCACCAGCACCAGCTCCTTGCGGCTCTTGTCGGTTATGCTCTCCGGTAGCATGTTTTGGCCCTCCTCCTGCCGCTTGAGCTCGGCGTCGTACGGAGTCTGGTACGCCTCGTCGTTGTTCCCGTCGGCTACAAGCGTAGGCTGCGAGAAATCAGGCGTCGCATGGAGACTGATGTTCTTGGACGACCCATAGAACGACTTGGAAAGCCGGAACTTGTTCACCATGTGGTGTGCTTGTAGGTGAGTATTTTGTTACACAACCCAATCAGGACAATCACATGACAGCACCCCTGGGAGATCCACCAGAGCCTGCCACCTGTGCTGCTCTTACAAAACCAAGTATATCCCTATTATCATCCATTTCGTGTCGCCATTATCCCTGTGGTACTGCCCACCAACCGACGGCGCCTCGTGTGATATAGGGGGTGCGGCACCCCCATATTCCAGCGCCCTGAAATTTTTTTTTTTTTGCCCACTCTTGATGAGCCTAGGGCACGTCATGAAATTCATCACCACCAATTTGGTAAAATGCCCAATACAAAAGTGTGAGACCTCGGCAAAGTCGTTTCCCCTCAAGTACCAGAATTGCCAGCTTGCACAGGAGGAAATGGACTATAAGCCCGAGTTCATTGCCAGTATGTTGGAAAGACTCGACTGGCTGGCTATTGTCCAAGTGGCTGCCGATTTGGGCAATACGTCCTTGCCGGCTGTAAAACCAGAAAACATAGACCCAAAGGACCCTGAGAACGACCAGTTGCTCAAGGACCTACACGTTCTTTTAATCGAGGTATGTGCCTTTTTGCAGTGCGGCATTACTAACTTTAGACGCAAATCGTCGAGGGCGAAATGGTATGTAACGAGTGTGGTCATATTTTTTACATCAAGAGTTCCATTCCAAACTTTTTGCTTCCGCCTCATTTAGTCAATGCCTAGGTTCATTGATGGATGACTGGGTATTAATGTATGTGTAATTGAATATCGTAATCTAGTCAATAGAGGTGTTGTACTGGTCTTCCACTGAGACTATCTTGGTTAGTTCCAACTAGAAATCGTATACTAGACAATTCCAACTAGAAATCGTATACTAGACAATTCCAACTAGAGACTATCCTGGTACAATTCCAACTAGAATCGTATTCTAGACAATTCCAACTAGAATTCGTATTCTAGACAATTCCAACTAGAATTCGTATACTAGACAATTTAAACCAGAGATTGTTATCCTGGTATAATTCCAACTAGAAATCGTATACTAGTTAATTCCAACTACGTATACTAGACAATTTCAACTAGTAATTGTTATCCTGGTACAATCCCAACTAGAAATCATACACCAGACAATTCCAAAATCATCCTAGTACAACTCTTCCAACCCACAAAGATCCCGGTAATCCCCAGCATCAATCGCCCGCTTCACTTTTCTAGCCCACGTCAAATTCTTCTGCACTCCAAACTCCTGCTCCACATCCTTTGACACCGTATACGCCTCCTCAATAATCTCCGACGGAATCAGCGCAAGTTTAGCCACATTCAAACCATACGAATTCTCAGCATGACCCCGCACTAGCTTATAAAGAAACATCACGTCCCCCACATTGGACTTCTCGCTACTGATTTCTCGATAGTCCATGTGGTAATTCTTTATGAGCCGGGGTACTTGTTTCGCCATGATCGACAACTGCGTGAAATGCGTAATGCAAATAACCAACGGCTTGATTTCAGTCACCAAATACTGGAGAATCGCATAGGCAATGGCCACTCCATCAGTGGTGGCTGTTCCTCGTCCAACTTCGTCCAATATAACCAACGATTTCTCAGTGCATCGCTCTATAATGCTGTTGCACTGGGTCATCTCCACCATAAACGTCGACTCACCCTTGAACAAATCGTCATTAAACCCCATTCGAGTGAATATCGAATCAAACACCCCTAAAACCGCCGATTCGGCCGGAACATAGCAGCCAATTTGTGCGAGAATCACAATTAGTGCCACCTGCCGCACATATGACGACTTGCCTCCCATATTGGGGCCAGTAAGGATTATACTTCTCGTCTCGTCTTGGCTCATGTTCACATCGTTGGGTATGTACCCGCTAACTAGCGACTCGATAATCGGGTTCCGGCCATTCTTGATACTAATGAGTTGGTTGTCAACAAATTTCGGCCTCACGTAGTCATTGACGTTAATAGAGGCAGCCGTCAATGAGAAAAGACAGTCTAGAAGCGAAAGCTGCTTGACGATTCTTGAAAACTGGACATATTTTTCATCAAGCGCAGACAAAAAGTTTGCATACTCTTGGTCATTGACTTTTAGTAGCATTGCCTTTTCATAGTTTAGCGTCTTTAGAAGCTCCTTAATCTCCGGCGATCTGTATCTAATGGCTGCCTTTGTCTCGTTGATCTTCACCCATGTGCTAGGAACCTTGGTGCTTCGAGTTAGTTCCACCAAATAGTGTTCTTTTAGCACAGACTTGTACTCCATGTACGGCCGTTTGAACTGGTTCTTTATCTTTATCAACTCCTCGCTCAAATCTTGCTCACAGGCCTTGATTTTCTCGTTGCAATCTTCAATTTCTTTATAGTTGGTGTATCGCTTGTTAAAGAACCCGGACTTGTCGTCGCTCATGGCACATTCGCTGTTTATCATGGAAATAAACTCATCCACCACCGGCTGATTCTCATCGGCCAAGCTGGTCAAGGTCATCTTGCACTGGTTCAAAAGCGGCGAGGTAAAGCTGGGCGCATTTTTGCAGCGATTGACAATGGTGGTGAGAATCTTGGACATGCTCTTTAGAAACACAAATAGCTCCTTTCGATTGGCTTTGCGGTAGTGTATTCTACTAATGTGCCTTTCCAAATCCGGGAGACCTTGGAGCAATGTGCTAAAGGATTCAATAAAAGGACTAGAGTGCCCGTCCTTGATATTAGCCACGGCTTCTAGCCGGTCCTCGATCAATTGCCGATCTACCAAAGGCTTTCCAATCCACTGCTTCAAAAGCCTGTATCCAAATATTGTTTTGGTGTGGTCCAACAACGACACCAAGCTTCCTTGTTCCTTGCCATTGGTGGAATTCTTGAAAATGTCCAACGACTCTAGCACGTTTGCATTCAAAACCATGCAGCTCTTTTGCGAAAAATGGTGGTACTTCTCTGGCATATGGAACGAGTTGTCGAGTTTAAACTCTTGCAAGTATTCAATTAATAGCCAACTGCATCCCTGGACGAGCGGTGTCAATTCCTTGACAAACTCCCATGAGTCTACGCCACTGTCTTTGAAGTATTCCTGTAAAGTCTCTGAGTAGTATGCCGCATCATGCCCTTTATTTTTCACCTCGTTAACCCGAATCTTGGATAATCTCAGACGAGTGTGGCTGGATATATCGTGGTAAATGACACACTCGCTCGGCTGAAAATGTCTCAATCTCGTGTCCAACTCGCTCCGCAAAATATCATCCTCAAACTCGTCATAGAGAATCTCCCCACTCAATGGATTCAACGAGACAATCCCGATTTGCACACCATGCTTTGAATCACGCTCCACAATCGACACAATACTGTCGCCTCCCTTTGTGATGTAGTCATCGACGCCAAACTCCACATACGTTGAGCTCGTATAGACGTCGGTCAACTTGCGCTCGAAAAGACCATTTCTGGAAGATGACACCGACTTTATTGCCGCATCTTCAGTCTGCTCAACGACACCTACTTTAAGTCCCTTGGCAATGAGCCGACGCAAATGGATGTGGAGCCGGGTATCTGGAATCGAGCAGTATGCTAGTTTGTCATAGTACTGGTCGTTGGGGTTTTCTCCATTTAACGACTCTTTCCCTGGGATTTTCATGATGTTGAGGATTGAGGCACACACACTTGCATCGGGCCCAAAGAATTTGTACTTGTACCCGACGTTTATCGCCAAAACCTTATCCTCATGGCGTTTCTTCAACTCCACAATCTGCGCCTCCAAAGGTGTCAATGCGTTTTTTTTGCTTCGCTTGGTGCTGGAACTCGCAAGTTCACTTCCCCGTATTCTTCCGGCATCTTTGAGTTTCCGCGAATACTTTTCATGAGTCAATTGCTTCTCTGGGGATTCAAGATACGCGCTTATATCGGTGTCTTTATTGTAGTAGGAGTACCGACTAGGATTTTGAGCCAGAGAGCCGGGCCCAGGTTCTTCGGAAACAGGCAGAGCCGCCTGTAATTGAGGGGATGCTTTATTTGTACCGTTTTGCGTCCCGGTTGCCTTTTTCGTGGCCTCTTTCTTTTTAAAAAACGAACTTATTAGTCGTTGGCTCATTGCCTTGCCATTAATATGGACGCGCATCTTGAGGTACGCATTGTTACCCGGCTGACAGTATAAGAAAATTCTCCAGGGCGAAATGTACTTGTCCAAGGATAATGTAAGTTGAATTTTTACCATCTTAAATGATTAAAAAATATATTTGTCAATCCCCTGAAATGTCAATTGAATATCAATCGATTGAATAAATGACGAGCTGTGTCCATGATTAAGATGTTTACTTTTGGTGATGGAGTACTAACCCCAGAGTATAGGTTAATGAACGAAAAGTACGACTGTAGCACGTAGTATTGGTTATTTACCCATTTTAAAATGGTTGGAAAAATTATAAGTAGCTTGATGAATGAAGGAGGTTTCATAAGAGGTTTCATAAGAGGTTTTGTAAGTAGCTTTCATAAATAGCTTTCATAAGCAGCTTTCATAAATAGCTTTCATAAGCAGCTTTCATAAATAGTTTTCATAAATGAAATTAGCTCCAATGAGTTGGCTTAATGGCAAGATAAAGTTTAGCTTTCCATGTGTGCTTTCTGATACTCGCACGTCTTATAAGCCGTAAATGCAAATGGCATGGTCAAACACCCAGCAATATAGAACAACGTCAAGTACCCCGAGGAACGACTTATTTGGTGAGGCTCATGAGCAAAATTGGCGATGGTGGAGGTGGTGAAAAGTCTTTTAGCTAACATGGCCGTTATCTCGTGCGGCGGGATGTGTAACTTTTATATCTTGCAGTGCCAATATCTCGTATCGATCACATCATTATTTATGCGCTTACGATTGCAGTGCTGAGATGTTCCTGGATAGGGAAATCACAGAGCAAGGTTGCTGATATCCGGAAAGTTGCGACGTGCTATTTAAATAAATATAATTGTCGCCGGTTTATGGTGTACTGGTAGAATCAATTGTGGCCAAGAAGACGTACCTTGGAGCCCACGCGTGATCTCACCGATGGTACTAATGCCTTGAGATGTGGCCTGGGCGATTATACGAATCGACTAGTCGTATACACAGTGTCGTAGAAGATTGGATCGGCAATGCGATGGTCAGCCCATTAATTATACCACGTGAATTGCCGGTACAAATTGCGGCATGGCCATGTGAAACTGCAATTATTCACTGTGCTGGGCCTGATTGGTGACTCGGGGAATTCATTTGACAGGGTTAACAATTTGCACCATTACAGTGGGTAGTACTGGGTACATTTAGGCTGGTGCAACTGCATATCAGCCCCAGGGGATGTTTCTGGTTGAATTTATGGACATGACTATACAATGGGTTACCAAATCATGCTGGTAGTTATGGGGTATCACTAACATATAATGGCATGTAATTACTGGATATCTATGGCATGTAATACTGGATATCTATGGCATGTAATACTGGATATCTATGGCATCTAATCACTGACCATCAAATCACTGGCCATCCAACCACATCAAATCACTGAATATCAAATCACTGAATATCAAATCACTGAATATCAAATCACTGAATATCAAATCACGGAATATCAATCACTGATTATCATACTGCAAATACAAACTATCTGTAAAATGCGGATGCTTAATCCCCGGCAGTCGGGCTACTCGAAAACTCTCAATGGCATCCTGAACCCGCCAACCCAATACCCCAATCAAGTAGCAGCAGATCACATACCCCGTTCGGTTATACCCATAGTGGCAGTGCACAGCTATGCATTTGTTCTCACAGCTCCCGTGCTCCTGAGCATATTCCTCCATGATCTTGGTGACAAGCCCCGTGAACTTGCGGATGATCCGCAGGTCTGGTGGGATCTTGGAGATGGTCGGGAGCTTGTAATACCTGATTCTCTGGAAGAGCGACGGGTCGTACGAGTCACTAGTGCCGTCGGACGAGATGTCGATGACGCCAATAATGTCTGGCCGACTGGCCTCGAGCTTTTGCGGCGAGTGTGTCTCGTCGTTGTTGCGCAACGTCTTGGTGGCAATGAGAAACAGTACCTGCTTTGTCGTTGGGTTCACCAACTTCTCAGACACGCTGGGCACCGACTGCCACTTTTTCAAGTTCTTCAAGCCCCACTTGTCGCCGTTGATGATCGCCTTCAAGATGAGCACGTATGACGGATCGAGCCGGCTGTCCAAGCTCGTGATGAGGTACTTGAGCACCAATACGCTGGTAATCTCCGGTTTCTCAAGGATCATTGCATGTCCACAGTCACGCACGCAGTCTGCTTCCACTGGGGTCGACACCGACTCAAGCACTTTTTTTATTGTGGCAAAGCCCTTGCCAATCGGAGTGGTGACGTCGCTGTCTCCACAGAGCAAATATACCCCGGTTTTGCCGCTGGTGGCAGCAATCAACTCGGATTCGCGCACCGGCTGGAAACCCGCCGCGTATCGCAACCAGGTTTGCGAGTCTGTGTCCAAGTTCCAGCGGATCTGCTTCACCTTGGTGTATACCGAGGCTCCAGCAGCCACCATCCGGGTGATGGAGTGCGAGAAAAGCCCACCGAGTCGATCATACACCCTCAACAAGCTCAATATCCGTGGGAAGTAGCACAAGAGCTGCAAAAAAAGGGGGAGCCTGTGTTCCACGGTGGCTAGATTCGGAGGCGACAACAACACAAGCCGCTGGACCACGGCACTGCCACTCTGCTGATTGAGCTTCCGCTGGAGCTTGATGCAGAGGTGTGTCCCCATGGAATGGCCAACCAACACCAACTTGCGGTCTCTGAGACCTGCGTCGTGCGCGATTATGTCAGCAAGCATGTCCACAATGCCGTCACTAGAGTAATCGCGCCACTGCATGTTCCCCACAGTGCGCTTCAAGTTTGCGCGGTCCAGGTCGCTCGGCTTCTGGATCGACGCCCCGGGGTTTGGCGACACGCGCGACATGCCAAATCCAGGAAGGTCGACGGCAAAACAGTCGCAGGACTGCGAGAGAAGAAGTAGCAATTCCTCAAACTGCGATATTTGCCCGCCGAGCCCGTGGATAAGAACAACCACCGGCAACCGGCCGAGATTCGCGTCCAAGTCCTCAAGGAACGACACCTTCTCCTGCATGTTCTCGTAGTTGAGCTTCTCGCTGTTCTTGGCCAAGTCCAACTGCTGCACCGACTCGGTGAACCGTCGCAACGGATGCGGAATCCGCATCACATTCAAGAAAACCTCGTCAACCGAAACCGACGCCGTGTGCAACGGGAACCGCTCCACTTTGCTGTATCGCAGCACAATCAGACAGTCGTTCGCTTCCTTCAACACAAGCTGCTCGAAATTCGTGTGCTTGACTCCAGCAGCCATAATGCCCAAGAACCGCAACAACTTGCTCCATCGCAGAGAATACGTCTCCTCGTCTCTCTGGATCTCAAGCACTCGCTCAGTATACTGTTTATCTAGATCATGGTACATGCCTGTCCTGGATCTGTCACCCCTAATTAATTAATTAATTAGTATCCCCATTACGTAATCGCTGACAGCACCCTGCGACCTTCCCCTGCCTGAATCCAGATCCCCGGACCGGAAATGTCTCGTGCTAAATGTGAGGTAATGGAATATGCATTTCTTGGTTAGCGTATGTTTTTTTTTATACGTGGGTTGGCTATTTTAATAAGGGAGCTGTACCATAGAGACCAGAAATTTTTCTAGGGGTGCATGAACCAGTTTTTCAACGATGCAATTTTCTTGGCCAAAGCACAGCGTGTCTGGCAAAAAATCGCGGGTCTTTTCGTCAAGTGGCTACTCTGTTTTGATATCCGCCGATATTTTCGTTGTTTGCTGGGTTTATCCCGCTCAGAACGGGCTAATATGTCAATGAGCTTAGCGCTTATCTCAGACATGCATGTTTTCGCATGGTGCTCAACATACAGAACTCTCCAACTTTTTAAACAAGGCCAGCTTGTATGGTAAATGCCAGACCTTGTTCTGAAAAAAATCCCTTTGAAAGAACCTTATTCTATCTATTTATATTCCAGGTTCGGACGAGTTTTTATACCTTTTCTCATTACTTTATGAATCTTCAAAGACTTCTCAACCCACTTCCTGAACTCGACATGACTTCCCGACCAGCTTCCAGTTCTGCCGACTCGAGCAGTCAAGTTCTGTCTAGTTCTATTCACTCAAGCAGACAAACTCTGTCTAGTTCTACTCACTCAAGCAGCCAAAACATGTCCATTTCAAGTCATCAAATTCTGCCCATTTCAAGCCGTCAATCTCTGCCCGTTTCTACCCACTCAAGCCGTCAAAACCTGCCAAGTCCTACCATTGAATACAACTCCGACGACGAAAACGCATCGGTCTATAGCTTATCCCCGCGACTAAGCCTTTCTATCACGCCAGCAACATCACCATGTAGTTCCAGCGGCTCAGCTGAAGACAGACCGGTATCTCCTGTGTTGCAAATGCCGCCAAAACGCAGTTTGGTCGATTTCGAGTCCATTGGGGTTGCCAAAAGAAGACATTATAACCCGCAGCACACCGCCGTTGAGATCCAAAAGAGAACTGGAAGCTCAAAGTTGCAGGGTCGACCACGGACTAACGATCTAGAGTGCCATTTCCTTCTCCACACGCAAATCGAGCAATTGTTCTGTTACTTGGAAAATGTCCAATATGCCAAGTTCCTGGAATTGGCAAACGGGTTTCTGTTGGACTTCAAGACTCGAAAGTACCGGTCCCTGAACCTGGCTCCAATGGCAAGGCATGTAAAATTCTCAGACGAAAAGCCGTTTAATTTTAGCGACTGGAAAATCAACCAAAGAGTGGATGCCCGCTATGTCCGGCCATCTGCCCAGCGTAAACCACAGGACGTGTATCTCTCGCTTTGCAAGATGTTTGACTGCGAATTTACGTTTGTAAAAGTCATTCGGAACACAGACTGCAAGATCCTCAAGCTCGAGACGTTTTCTCCAGGGGAAGCCGATGGGTGTTTGTATTGGGAGCCAGAAGGCAATGACGAGACGCAAAAAGTGGCCTTCTGCTCGCCTCAGTGGGTTAAAAAAGTGATTGCCTACCCTAGATACAAGCGGTCCATGAGACTTCATCTCCTAAAGGGCAAGTACAACTTTGTACTATACAACGATCCAAAGCTCTTTGAGTGGGACGTGGCACACGGCATTTTTGCACATCATAAGCGAACCAAATCGATCTTGTTCAACACCACCAGCATATCAAGCTTGTACTTGAGTATTTTAGAGCAGGTATAGGCATGTCAATAAACTAATTGCTTGGTTATGTAGTGTCTCCCTCTGATCCTTGGATGCAGAATGTGTGCCCCAAAAAATAAAACAAGGGATTATAAATACCATAGTATGTTCAGTGAATATCCAAAAACAATGGCTGACGATTTAGACTTGAGAATACAAATCATCCGCTTGAAGCGGATCACCAACCACAACCAGGAATTAAAGGACCTTCTCAAGCAGGAAAACGTATATGTCTCAAATGCATCTTACAATATCATCGATTATTGTCAGACAAACCAAGACCCGCTTATTTCCCCAACGGACTTGAAACCTAGCCCTTACTTCCAGGATAAACCCACCGGCACCGAACCGAGTCCCAGCTGCTGTACTATAGTGTAACTATTACAAATGACATAATTATTGGTCAACTCTGGAGGTTTTATTGCTGTTCACTTTTTGCCAGTGGGCTGCTTGATTTGGGGCAAAAATTAGCGTGCGCCTTTTCGTCTGGCGATCAGCGATTATCAATTGAAGAGCCTATTTTTCGTTTGTGTATTGACAATGCTGTAGAATTTAAAAGGCCAGTGATTCAAAGGGCCAGTGATTCAAAGGGCCAGTGATTCAAAGGGTCAATGATTCAAAGGACCAGTGATTCAAAGGATCAGTAAATTCCATTACTTTGCCGGTGTTCTAGCTGATCCAATGCGAATCAAAATAGACTTCCATTGGAAAACACCAAATACTACTCTACAATAATATTTATAGCAATCATTCATAACCTATAAGTCAAATGTATACTTGATTATCGAGCCATAAACGTCTCCCTTTCTAAGAATCATTTGCTCCTTCCATTGCTCAAAGTTGACGGCATTAACATATCTGCTTGGCTCGAGCGCAAATCCGCTTCTAGGTGGGTTTCCTTTGGTGTCCATCTTGTCACCGGTATAGAATTGGAATGCTGGCTCTGTCGAAGACACAGTCAACTTGACAGATGTGTCAGGGTGCGACACCAGAATAAAGTCGTTCATCTTCAAGTCACGGGTGTCCAACTTGTGGAAATCCTTGTCGCCCACTTCTCTAAAGACAAAACAATTGTCGTACTTCTTGTCACCAAGGTGGAATGGCTTGGTGATGTCGAGCTCAGGGGTGTTCAAGTCGACTATTTCACCATTTGGAAGCAATGCCTCGTCGACACCCATGATTTTGCTGCTGGCCAATTTGACAGTCAAGTTGTTGACATTGGCATCCTTTGAAATGTTAAAGTACGAGTGGTTGGTCAAGTTGATGATGGTAGCGTTTTCTTTCGAGTCTGGAAGAATGGTACTCTCATACTCGAGCTCAAGGGCACGCTGATTACCTTTGCTGATCACAGTGTATGTAAGCTCGGTCTTCAAGTCAGCAGGGTATCCATCGTTTCCGTTTGGATCAACGTGCAAGAATTTCATAGATACCGAGTTCTCGGTGGAGGAAAGCACTGGGCCAAGCCAGTATTGTCTGTTGAATCCGTTGAATCCACCGTGGACAGTGTAGTCGAATCTGTTGATGGAAGTCTGGTGAGTCTTTCCGTCAATGGTGAATTGTCCCTTTGTAACTCTGTTGGCGCATCTTCCAATCGTGGCTCCAAAGTATGGATTGGTGGAAATCGTTCGATACTCGTCGATGGTATCAAATCTGGTGGTCATTGGCACGTCATTAACGTAAATATCTTTGATTGTCACCCCATAGTTTGCAATAGAAACCTTGAAGTTTGGATACTCGACCGTGTTGATTCTGTCGTTTCCTTCTCCCGACCACGAATAGTGGGCCACTTTGTATCCGCTTGGATTCTTGGCAACCCAGTTCTTGTGGCTTGACACCGCGTCTTCAAACGTGAACGAAGTCTTAAAGTCCAACGAATTAGTGACCTTGGCCAAGGTCTCGGTGCTGGTAGACTCGCTAATGCCAAATGCGCTGGCGACTTCAGAAGCAGTCTTTTCAAATCCGCTAACCGAGACAACGCCTTGGCTAGTCAATGATTTGATAGCTGCCTTGGCCAAGTCAACCACGTGAATATAGTTGCGAGTCCCCGCTACCGAGCTGAGAGTGTTGCCAATAAGTCCCGAGGAGTGGGCACCAACTGCCTCACCGAACAACAAGACATTGCCCGACTCGGATCCTTGGTAAGCTGATTTGATCTCGTGTGACTTGACACCCTCCACCGCGACAGGACCGTTGGTGGAGATCACCGATTCTACCTTGTGGTTCTGGATAATTTCCTTTAATTTCTCACAGGAAGGCCCGGCCTTGTAGAACGGGATATGTTTCTCGGAAATGTACTCTGCTCTGGCAAAAGCGTCGTATGGATCACGAGTCAAATCGTCAACAGCCACGACCTCGAAGCCTTGGCTAACGAGTTCAACGACTAAATGAGCACCAATGTAGCTGGCAGCACCGGAAACAAGAACGACAGCCATAATGAATATATGTAAACGTTGCAGTTACAGATGGCGAATATTTATATATTTGGCCAGATAGACTATTTCAACCATCGCTACCGAAGTCGTCGCCTATAAGTCGATCCTCGGCAGCCCATGCGACTTGCTCCGAGGAGATCTATTGTCATTCCAGTTGCAACATGACAACCCGAGTTTACATAAACGTCAAAAATACACTCCAATCTATACCTATACCAGTGAACCAAACCAAAGGGGTTGTCTCTTGATCGCAGTTTGACACGAGAATGCGCGACTCATTGACCTCACTAGAGAGCAATGCACCGATTTTCAAAAACTGGATGTTACTTCATGTGCAATGCAATCATTCAAAAATCCATTGGCTGAAATGTGGAGTGTTCCCGGAGAAATTTGGCAAGGCGCAATTGACCCTATAAAAAGTTACAAGTTTGCTTGGTGAGAAAACCTTGCTGTCATACGAGTTCGTGACCCCGTCACTAGGCCTTGCGTTTGTCAAATTTAGAATCGTGTGATATGGGGCACGAATTCAAAACTGTCAATGTATATACTTACCCATTGTCTTTGTCAGCACCCCACAAACATGCAATACGGGGTAACGAGGCTTTTCGATTGTACATACTGGATGGCCACACCTGGATTAACGTGACATGCTAAACAAGAAAAATTTTACCAGTAAACGTGATGTAGTAACGCCGCTCAAGTGATGCTTAGTGGATATTCGTTACTTTGCTTTATCCTATAGTCAATAAACCGTTGAGTACAAGGCCAAGGAGGCAAAGTGGTGAACCGAGGCCGGATTAACGACGGATAACTGTACTGTCCCCTCATATTCCTGCAGAACCTTATTATCATTCATCGGAAAATATTTGCAGTCCGGAGCGCCATTTGATACCTTTTTTGGGTTATCGGTACAACTGGAATCCTTTCTGGGACGTCGGTACAACTGGAATATCCGAGTGTACACTGATTTACGGAACAATATGATTTTATTCGCCCCAAACTGCCGCGTAAAAGCCCCTTGTGCATTTCCCCGGATCACTCCTCGTATTTGACAAGAGTCAAAAATGCTCAATTCTTGAAGGAAATGAGCCGGTGTCATTGTGATTAAATCGCCTTGACACTAATGTCAGGGCAGCGTAACGGAGTGCGCAAACGTTTGACCCACTGCGAAGGTACAGCTCAAAAAACGATAAATCGGTGGCCCCGAAAACAGGGAAAAATAAACCCTAGAAAAGCCAGCTCCGCACAATTATGCATTAGAAACAGACTGCCGTGGAGAAATGTGAGACATTGGTTGTTGTACAACTTTTGCGATATGGTAGAGACCGGTATGAAAAGCGCAATTAAAATATCATTTCAATGGTATCATATGTAGTTTTTGTGTCGGTATTGGCGACTGTTATCTTGAATTCCTGTGCCTAGGGTTTCTGTCACACAAGTATGCATAAGCAAAAAATATACATACACCGGGATTCGGGTGGAGGTGAATTTGACGCATCGTCACATTAGCGTATTGTTTGTAAGGGGGAACTTCAAACACTATATAACGCAAGCCTACTGCCACTATATTGGGGCAAAAAAAATGGGTTACGAAAAACGACTTGTTATAGTAGGCAGAAATATCAACCGATTCTTGGACAAATTCCCAAAGGTCCACAATGTGTTTGTCATTGCTGCCATTTCTTGCGTGTCAGGAATGATGTTTGGTTTTGACATTTCGTCAATTTCCGCGTTCATTGGCACTCCGAGTTATCAGAAATACTTCCATTCGCCATCTACCAACATCCAGGGATTCATCACGTCCGCGATGGCATTAGGGTCCTTCTTTGGGTCCTTAGCATGCACGTTTGTGTCAGAGCCGCTTGGGAGAAGATTCTCGTTGATCTTGTGTGCTTTCTTCTGGTGTGTGGGTGCGGCTATCCAGTCTTCGTCGCAAAACAGGGCCCAGTTGATTATTGGCCGAATTATTTCGGGTTTTGGCGTGGGTTTTGGCTCGACAGTTGCGCCTGTCTACGGGTCTGAGTTGGCTCCTCGAAAGATCAGAGGGGCCATTGGTGGGATATTCCAGTTTTCTGTGACGCTTGGAATTCTCATCATGTTCTACATTTCCTACGGCTTGGGCAAGATCAACGGTCTGGCGTCGTTCAGAATCGCGTGGGGTATTCAGATTGTGCCGGGGCTCGTTCTCTTAATGGGCGTACCATTCCTTCCGGAATCTCCTAGATGGCTTGCCAAGAACGAATACTGGGACGAGGCTTTGGAAGTGGTGTCGCGTATCCAGGCCAAGGGTGACAGATCAAACCCGGATGTGCTTGTGGAAATGTCGGAAATCAAGGACCAAATTCTCACCGACATTCGGGCACAAAGCGTCACCTACGCGGACTTGTTCAAGAAGAAGTACCTCATGCGTACCATCACTGCTGTCAGCTGTCAGATCGAGCAGCAATTGTCAGGTATCAACGTCACCATGTATTACGTCGTGTTCATCTTTGAAATGGCCGGGTTCACAGGAAACGCAAACCTCGTCGCCTCGTCGATTCAATACGTCTTGAATGTGGTCTGCACCATTCCTGCGCTCTTCCTTATTGATAAAGTCGGCCGTCGGCCAGTGCTTATCATCGGTGCGCTTGCCATGATGACGTTCCAGTTTGGCATTGGTGGGTTGCTTGCAACATACTCCAAGCCTGTTGACGAGGTGGACGGAAACACTGGTATCCGGATCCAGATTCCAAAAGGAAACACGTCCGCCGCCAACGGGACAATTGCCATGTGCTATCTTTTCGTCTGCTCGTTTGCCGCGTCGTGGGGTGTGGGAACCTGGATTTACTGCTCCGAAGTCTGGGGAGACAATGTCATTCGTCAACGAGGAGCTGCGGTATCGACTGCTTCCAACTGGATATTCAACTTTGCCATTGGAATGTACACTCCAGACTCGTTCAAGAACATCACCTGGAAGACTTATTTCATATACGCCACGTTTTGTGCTGTCATGGCCATTCACGTCTACTTTGGTTACCCAGAGACAAAGGGAAAACGGTTGGAGGAGATTGCCCAGATGTGGGAGGAGAACGTTCTCCCATGGAAGTCTGCTTCTTGGAAGCCAACAGTTCCTCTTGCCACCGATGAGAAGTTGGAGCACCGGATGGCAGTGCACCATGAAGATACCAGTGCCAGTGAGAATGATCACGTAGCCAAGATTGAGCGGAATGTTTTGGATGGCGATGCGACGTTGTGATCTTGGCTGGTATATCCTAGGGTTTATATCTCAGGTTTTAGTATATTTTGGGTTTTAGTGTCTCGGGTTTTGGTATCTTGGCTGGTATATCATATTTAGTATCATAGTTATCGACAGTCTGTTTTAATTTACTCATTGTACTCTACACTAAACTGGTTTGTCATTCATTACTTTGGCCAATCATAAACTGCTGCCGTCACTAAAAACCTCCTCATAGTCATCATAAACTCCAGTTATTTTTACATCGCCCAGGGTCAACCTGTCGACATTGAAATAAAATCCGCCAAGCACAAGGGTCCGAAGCTGGTGCAAGTTGTTTATCAATGCCCTCAAGTCCGAGCGGAGGGAGTGAATAATGAGAATGAACAACCGGTTAAGGTCGGCCTTGAATTGCACTTTGAACGAATCTATGTTGGCGTAGTCCGATACCGAAATGAAATTATACACAAAGTTGTCTGGAATTTGCGTCACCGGGTAGTTCATAAAGTTCAATGCGGTGCAAACCTTATCGAGACCGCCATTGCTTTTGAACGGCAATCTATTTCTCAAGTGCTCGAGCAAAGTGTAGTAAAACGAGTAGTAATCAAGCGGACTCTTTGTCAAGTAATTTGAGCTCGAGTCCTCCGACTTGGAGTTGTAGAGACTGCAGTATTTGCTGAATAAGCGGCGAGCAACACAGCAGTCTGTACATTTACAGGAGTTTAATTTCTGTACAAAGCTCATCTGGGACAATTCGGTGCTGCTATCAATGTAGATGCTCCAGCTGTAGAAATACTCCGGGATAATGAGGGTCTCCAAATGTTTCAAGCGCAAAATGTCTCTAAACATAAGCATCTTCTGCTGCTTCAAGTCAAGAAGCTGCTGCTTGGTCTCTGCATCGCTTTCTTCGGTGATGAACGACGGGCCGGAGATGGAGAAGTCGTTCAAGTTTAGCACAAGGAACTTTAAGCTCAGGAAACGTTTAATATACTGGATGATCAACTTCTCATACTGGTTCTGCAGCACCAAGCTTTTGTCGTCGGATAGGTGGTTTTCCTGGTTGATGAGGGCAAAGCTCTCGATGCTGCTGAAATTCGAGGTGTTTTGCGACCCACGATTGACCAGACTTGTCAGAGAGTTGCTAGGGAAGTAGCAGTATGAGCTAGCGGAGATTTCGCTGTGCAAATATGGGCTTTTGTCCGTGCCGTTTTTCAAATGGCTGGTATCGTTTTCGTAGCGCTCCCAGTCGTTCATAAACTCAATGAGACACTTGTTGCAGGATGTACGGGTGCACTTGCACTTGAGCTCAAAGTTTTTCAAGTAGCTCAAGTCGAAGATGGCGGCGATGCTGTCAAAAGTAAGCTTACTGGTTTTGTGGGTCGTGGTGATTGAGAGCGTGGATAGCTTAATCTTGGAGAGGTTGTCTCGCGTGAAGATGGCCGAGATTGTCTCCAAAAACTCGCTGGACATCACAGAGGAGTGCAAGTAGAGGCTGTGCAAATTGTACAAGGCCCTAAGGCCGATGTAGCTAGGTTGGAACACGGAGTTCGGGTTGAAATTTGTGCTGTAGATGCTGAAGAACGAGAGCTTATCCGTCGACAATGGAAGGTTGTTGATGTCGTTGAGATCGATCAACTGGTAAAAGCGCAAGTTGCCCACCTGCCTGTTGTTCATGGGCATCGAAGCGTAGCTGGAGCCTGGGGAAATGCCCTGTTGCTCGTACAAGTTGACGGTGTTGTGGCCGTTGATCTTGTTCTTGACGAAGCTCAAGTAGTTGTTGAACACCTTGACGTTGTGGAAGTCGAAGTTCAAGACCTTCAAGTTGTGCTTTGAGCTTTTGGAGATCAAGTCGTAAATGGCGTCGTACGGATTCACCATGACCTCGTCGTTGAGCTTCTCGCTGTTTGTGAGAATGACAATCTCCTCGATGCAATAGTCCAACAAGTCCGGGTTGTTTATCAAGCTGCGCACAAACAACTTGAGCCGGTCAAACTTGAGAATCGTGTAGTCGTTGCACACATAACCCCGCGACTTGTCGTCGACGATGACGTCACCGTTCACGATCTGAATCTTCCGGTACAAATGGCTTGTGACAATCTGGTTGAAGTAAACACAGGTGCCTGCCAAGGAAATCATGTCGTGGGGATTGGTGATCTTTGAGACAATGTTGTGGACGATCTCAAGCCCCAAAGTTTGCATGACGCTGAGCTTGCCGGATCGCGGGACAGACTCCAAGTCACTGCCGCAGCCAAAGATTTCCCGGAACGAGTTTTCATGGGAAGCAACGTTGGAGAACATGTCACTGAAATTGAGGCTGGCGCTAGACTCTTTCCTAGGGGTTCTAGAGTGGCGCGAGTTCTGGTGGCTCGAGAGCCTGCTGTTGAGGAACGTGAGGCTCGAGTCGCGCCCCAAAAACGACGGCTGTGGGATATCCATCTGGTACAAGAGCAAGAAGTGTGTAAGTTATATATATATATACGTGATGTATGCACACGTGACTTGTTGCAGACAGGTATTCGCTTTTTTTCACCGAGCTACGGCACCGATGGGCCCGGGTAACTGCGTCATGATTTCCAAAAAACGTCTGGGGTAACGGTCGAGGGCCGCCAGTTTCCCTTTTGGAACCGGGGTTTGCAGGCGAGGGTGTCGATTTTGTCTTTGGATAGTGCGCGGAATTCTGCGCCAATGATGCCGTCAAAGTCGATTTTGAACTCCGTCTCCAATCGCTTGATCAAGTCGTAAGCCTGCATGTGGTACGCTGCACTGTACAAGTCCTTTAGAAGATCCACGGTGAGATCTTTACAGAACAATGGCCGGGCAGCTTTCTTTGTGCGGATGCGCTTGAGCATCTCCGCCTTGAGGATGTCGTCGATATTGAAGAAGCTGTTGTACCTGGTGTCGAACTCCGCGCGATTTTTGAGCATGAGCTGGTTCACCTCCTGCGCCACGCTGAGGAAAAGCGGCTTCAAGTAGAGTGCTTCAAGAAGATCCACGGCCCATATAAGGTGGGGAAGCTGCCGCTCAAGCACGACTTTTCGGAAATACACCTCAAGGAACTTTGTGCTGTACATCTGCTGGATCGGATTGCTTTCCGACAAGTTGTTGATTGCCAAGTACTTGCTGTCCAACGGCCTCTGGCCGCGCACAAACGTGCGGAGCTCCATGTCCTCCGAGCTGTTGGCAAGAAAGTACGTGTTGAGAATGTAGTTGCGGATTACCGTATCAATGAGACTGTAGTTTCTCATCCGGAGACAGCCCTGCATCACCTGCACCAACGACTCATACAGCACGGTGTACGGTGCCTGCTTGAAGTCTGCCAATACAAGTTCCTGCGCAGAAGCCACGTTTGCGTTCTCTGGCAAGAGCCCGATATACCTATATCGGATGGGCTGGACCTTGTGACGCAACTTTGCAGCGTACTTTGCGTTCCCGCGCGGCACCGAGACGTGGGCGGTTGGCGGTAACAAGTTTGCCTGGCCCAAATGGTATGTTCTGTCCACGGAACCGTCGGTGATGTTCTCGTAGGACACGTTGTACTCCGCCACCACCAGTCCCGGCCTGGTCTCCGGCACCGTGAGCTGCACAAGGGTGTAGAACCGCTCATTGTGGACAATGTTGCTCGAGAACCTGAGCATGCCAACGTACATGCGGTCGCACAACTCCACCGTAGGAAAGTGGAGACACACATTGTACACAATGTTCGCGTAGCTTGTCAACTTAAAGTGCGTAAAGTGGTGGAGAAGCGCTGCAAGGTACGACGCGTCAACAAACTCCAGCGACACCATCAATGACTTGACAATCTGGCTCACGAGCTTCAACGACAACTCTTTCCGTTCGACTCGCTTCGGAAGCCCGGCAAACACCACAATGCCTTGTCGGTAGTCTGCCACCGCCCGATCCAATGCCTCCTGTAATCCCCGGCTTCCCTCTGGCTCAGTGACCCGGTACCCGCTCCTTTGCAACCGGTTGAAGCTCAATGACTCAGTGAGCCCTGAATACCGCACGTCGTTGTGGATATTCCGGAGCAATTCATACGCGGTCCGGCGATCCAACTCCCCGAGCAAATACGCCATGTCCACCAGCGAGTCCTCGCGGATTCTCCGCCGTAGCTGGGACATCGAGGTTATCAGACCCAGGCCGCGCCGCCGTTTCAAGATATCCACCAACTTGAACTCGCTGATTGTCGTCTGGAGCATCTCTTTGATGAGGGTATCGACGATTCGCGTGACTTTCGCATCGTGGAACACCGGTGGCCCTAGTGTCTGTGTGAGCTCATCGCCGGTGATTATAGGCACAGCGACCTTGTCTCGGAGGCTGGGTATCTGGTTTTTGACAAAGTTTTGCGCTAGCTTTTCATACGAGATGCCTCGACGCAGCGTCCTGGCTATTTGAATCATGATGCAGGAATTTTTCATCACATGTACGTCAGACCATTTAGCTGTACATGTGTTGTATATTGTACCTGTAAGGAATTTCCAGCTTTGCTGGCTTGCGGACTATCTGATTTATCTGATTTATTTAACTTGTCTGACTTGGTTGACTTGTCTTTCTGACTTTGCCTTTCTTGACTTTTTTGATTTCCTTCATCTTCCTTCAACTTCCTTAACATCCTTAATTTCCATAACTTCCTTCAAATTTCATAACTTCCTTCATTTCCATAGCTTCCTAATTTCTTTTGGCTTTTCGGTAGTGCATTCTGAATCATTCCTTGCCAATGGAATTGTCCCCGTCAGGTGCATTCCCACTTTACCAAGTGTACGAGTCTCGTTTAAAATGGTTGGACTTTGAATAGTCAAACAAATATATATTAGTAATTCCATCAACTCATATCTTGGTTACTATGTTATTTTACTGTCCAATGTACCGCCAATCAACTCGAATCTTGGTTAATATATTGTCGTCTTGCCTATCGTACTGCCTCATCCACCTCAATAGTACTTGACAACAGTCATTGAAGCTATAAATACAACCTACAGTTTAGCACTAGTATTTTTAAAATTACATCTGCCAAACGTAAAACTATGCTTACTTATATACCATACTTGAGCTGTATTAAAATCATCACCGTATTCCATACGTCTGGACTTTTTGTAACAAGTGCTGAACCTAGAATGAAAATCACTAGCGATTAAATTTTGTTCTACGAGACGTTGAATTAGTTCAAGTAGGTCATTGAGTGAATTATTTATTTTCTGCTAGTCTTTTTGTAGTGCATGCGTAACATATCTGGAGGTAAACAGCCAAGTAGCCAAGCAAATGGTCAAGTAGCCAAGCAAATGGCCAAGTAAAAACTAAGAAAGTAGCCAAGTAAAAACCAAGAAGCAAACTAGGGTCTTACACTAGAATGTAAGATAGGTACTTGACTTCATTGCACAGCCACTTAGCAAAATCAGGGTCCTACACTAAGCTATAAAACAGGCATCTGACGTTACACTGCCATATTCAATAACTAGACTATAAGTAACTTAATCACGCCTCTAAATCTCTCAAAACATTGTCATGAGCCATCATGAACCACTATCCATAATATCAAACGACTTCCTACAACCTACACTGGTAACTGTACCATAAACCCATTAAATTAACTTCCATATATAACCAAACAATATCACAATACTATTAACTTCCATATATAACCAAACCATGTCACAGCACTATTAACTCCAATAGCCAAGCCATGCTACAACACTATTAACTCCCAATAACCAAACCATGTTACAACCCCATCAACTCCATACATAACCTATAAACCCAATGCCAACCAAAACTCACCTGCAATAATAATCATAATGTTCCTCGTCCGAGTAGTCCCTGTCCTTTGCTGCCTCATAGTACCAGCCCCTGATATCCTGTCCTTTGCTGCCTAGCGGTCTTTCAATCGTCACGATGTCCTTGCCCTCGCCAGAAGAGCGGATTTTGAGCCACGGATGGTTCGTCAACGACCCTGCGTCTTCCCTGTACTTTGGATGCATTTCCAACATGCGGAGAAGAAACTCCAGAATGTCTTTGCTATCCTTTTTGCCAATGTGGAACTTCTCGCTCAACACCCGGTATAGGCTCTTGAACTTCATCTTCGGGACGTTTCTCACGTGGTTGACCACTGGGTCAAACATGTGTCGTCCGAGTTTTGAGTGGGCGTATACCTCGTACGGGAAGATAAACGGCCCGCAGCGGTTCCCCTTGGTGTTGTAAAAGTCCCGCAGCCGCGTTTTGATGATCTTCTGGAGGTCGAATCCCTTTGGCGGCGCCTTGGGGATGCTGGACAACGGCCGGTCGACGAAGTTGCTGTCTTCATCAAAAAACCACCGGTCATAGTAGTCGTAGCAGGCCTTTTGGTTCCGGTAGTGTTTCTCGTCTAGCACGGTGCCCACGATCTTAGCCAAGTGGTCGCAGTCGCGTTCAAACGACGAGCGTCGTCTAGTGGGTTTGAACGCAAACTGGCCGGTGATGAGCTCAAACAACACGCAACCGACTGACCACATATCAGCAGAGCACCCCCATTGGCCCTGGACAAGGACCTCGGGAGAGCGGTACTCTCTTGTTTGGATGGCGTCTGTGAAGTGGTGGTCAGCATAGCAAGCGTTGCCGAGATCGGCGATTTTCACGACAATGTGGTCGTCCAACTGGTCCAACTGGTCGTCCAAGCATGCGGCGGACTCCTGGAGCCTCCTGAACTGCTTGCTGAGGTTCGACGGCTGGCCGAGGTGCGGCGGCAGGTTGATGTTCAAGTCTGCCAATCCGCAGCACAAGCTGTCGGGGAACGAGCAGCTGATGGAGTCGGCCGAGTTCATAGAGGACTTGCTGGAGGGCGGAGAGTCGTCGTCGGCGTATATGCTGGAGCGGCGCAAAATGGGCAGAGGCAAGGGCTTGGAGCATCTGATGGGGGTGCTGTTGCGGAACACGGATCGTTTTGGCGTGGCCAGGTCCAGAGAGAAGCTGGGGATCAGGGTGTTGATGCTGAGCTTCTTGCTGGTGGAGGTGGACCAGGAGCTTTCCGAAGCCAAGCTGCTTCTGCGGATTCTGCGTTCGCGGCGGAGCAGCTGCTCCTCTTTGCGGAGGACATCAACGACCTTGTCGACGTCTTTGATCTCAATGAGGATGTTTTCAGGCTTGAGGTCGGTGTGGACAAGGCCGCATTCGCGGTGCAAGTAGTCCAAGGCAAGCAACACCTGTTTAGCGATGCGTTTCACGAGGGAGAGCGGGAGGCCGCCGTGGTAGTCCAGAAACACTTGTTCCAACGAGAGTAACTGCGGGGAGGGTTCGTCGTTGGGGAGTTTTTCGAGGGCAAGGTCCTTGTACTGGCTGTACAAGTCGCGGAACTTGTACAACAAGTTCAACATGTTTTCGCCCAACAACTCAAACACCATGCAGACATGGTCGCCGTTGGGGCCCTTGAGCAAGAAGTAGTCCAACAACCGCACAAGGTGCCGTTTCCCGGGATGCAGGCTGGGTCCGGCTGCAATCTTCTTCAATATGTCCACCTCGTCAATGGCAGCCACACGGTACTTTTCCGCGGACTTGATGATCTTCAACGCAACGTACTGCTTGGCCTCGGAGTCGTGGGCCAACCACACTGTGGAGAAGTGTCCCCAGCCGAGCTTGCGGATAATCGAGTACTGGTCCCTGTCTCCACACACGTCTCCAACGTCACACGGATGGTATCCGCCCTGATGGTAGTCCTCGAGGTCCTCTTCTTTTGCAAAGTCGACCTCCTCGTCGGAGTCCAGCTCATTGGGCCCGTTGCCAATGGAGATGGAGTCCAGCGGATCGGACCTGTTGCCAATGGGGATGGAGTCCAGCGGATCGACGGCTGGAGCCGAGGAAAGCCGCAAGATTGCGTCGGCGACGCTGTTTTGTACGATGCTCATAATGTGTCACGGTGCTGGGTTGCCAGGAGAGACATTTACTAATGCCAATTGTGTGCCTGGGAGGATTGAATATTGTAAAGATTTTTTTTAGGTTTCCAGTGTTATCAGGTCGGCCCATGCCGGCCTGTGATTGGATGATGGCGATTAGAGTTTCAGTTGCCTGGAGCACTCACTCAGCGGTGTTTCACCCGCTGACAATGGTCATGCTTCGCAACCATTCCAGCGGGCTTGTTCTTGGCACACGTTTTTTTTTTCTCTCAACATTGTATCTCGTCCTGCCCCAATGGTACCACTGGCCACTCCCGGTGCGCCGATCCCTCAATCATGCACCCATATTTCTCCCACGCCAGCACCCAACGGCAACATGTCCAACCCGCCGCCGTACGCACCAGTATCCACCAACTTCCCCTCCTACGGCAGGGTCCGCAACTCGCAGCTCGACCTCCACAAGGAGATGCCCTTGTACGACTCCCCGGCTGACCGTGAAGTTGGCGAGAGCTTGCTGGAGCTCTACTCCATCATCACCGTGCTCGACTTGCTCGAGAAACTGTACCTCAAGGACGGCTTGGTGTCCAGCAGCAGGAACCACAACAACGAGGACGTCGTCATCGACGACTACACGCCAGCAGTGTTGCGCTTGCTCAACCAGTACAACATGATCCTCCGCGATCAAGCCGTCGCGGCCCGGTTCCGCGACTTGGCCTCATTCAAGGAGCAATACCGGCTTAGCTGTCCGCTTGCCACGCGTAGAATCGAGGTCGGCGTGCCTTCCACCATGGAGAGCAGCGTGTTACCCGAGGCCAAGCAAAAGCCGAGCGACGTCGCGATATCGTCGCGGGCTGTTGCCGAGGCGACGGGCTGCTTCATCACGCTCATGGACGCGTTGAAGTTGAACTACAGGGCCAAGGACCAGTTGCACCCGCTTCTCTCGGACTTGATTACCTCGGTCAATCTGGTTTTGGGTGAGGACAGCGATGACGAGGAGGAGCAAGGCGGGAGGCTTGAGTTTGAGTCCAAGGGCAAGTTGATTGAGTGGCTTGTGCGGTTGAATGGGATGGCTGTGGACGAGGAGTTGGGGAGTGAGGATACGCGGCTGTTTTTGTTTGACTTGGAGACTGCGTATAAGAAGTTTTACACGTGTTTGGAGTAGTGGGAGAGGAGAGGACGAGAGGAGAGGACGAGAGGACGATAGGACAAGGTGGAACGAAATGGGGAGAAAAGGTGAGAAAATTGGTGAAAAAGGTCAGAATAGGTCAGAAATAGATGGGCGAAAAGAGAGTTGAAAGGTGGAGTTGTGGAGATATGTAGTGGGTGATGGAGAAATGGGCAAGGAAATTAAACATGACATAATATTGACCAAGATTGGTAAATATCTAATATACTCGTTGTAATACTCGTTGTAATACTCGTTGTAATACTCGTTGTAATACTCGTTGTAATACTCGTTGTAATACTCATTGTAACATCTAATATACTCAATGGTAATACTTGGTAAATATCTAATATACTCCTGGTATTATTCCTGGTATTATTCCTTGTAATACTCATTGATAAATTTCAAATATACTCATTGCCTACAAAGTCGAATCGTACTCGATCAAGAGACAGTTTTCCAAATTTGCTCACATCCAAATGCCCATTACACTATATAGAGTCATCAACTACCATTACAGTTGTAGAGCCATCAATTACCAACTCAGTTGTATAGCCATCAACTACCAACTCAGTTGTAGAACCATCAACTACCAATACACTATATTGAGCCATCAATTACCCCATACATTTATACAGCCGTCAACTACCAATACACTATATTGAGCCATCAATTACCCCATACATTTATACAGCCGTCAACTACCAATACACTATATTGAGCCATCAATTACCCCATACATTTATACAGCCGTCAACTACCCCATACAGCCGTCAACTACCAATACAGCCGTCAACTACCAATACAGTTATAAAGCTTCCAAAAACAGTGAGACATTTATTATTTAATACGAAACTCAGATAAAGTGGGGAGAATTACGAAAAACGCCCACGAGCATATTCAGTTATCCTGCGCTTGGCATCTTCGTCCAGCCTATATGCACATCCAGTGAACACCTGTAAACACCTGTAAACACCCGTCAACACTTGTAACACCTGACAACACTTGCACTCTTCATCACCATTTCTAATACCCCTTCTTCTTCTGTAACGTAATATGCGCCTGCAACACCTTCTGCTTATCACGCAACGACCGTCGCGCCTTGCCCTGGACCTGCCGCTTGTGGATCATCATGATGAAATTCTTCTTCCGCGCCTTCTCCCGGTTCGTCGTCGAGTGCGGCGTCGCAATCTTCCCCCGTCGGCTGCCAAACTTGTCCCGGCCCTCCCGACCTTCCTTGATCTTCTCCATCCGCTCCTCCTTGCTCTGCTTGCGCTTGACCGAACCAATCAACCCGTCGGCATCGACCTCCTCCTCGTTCTGCAACGTACTCTTGACTCCCAACGCCTTCAGCACCCCTGCCTCCATCTTCAACTCGGCCAACTTGGCGAAATCCGCAGGCGTCAATATCCGCGACGACGCAAGCTTCTTGAACGACTCCTCTGCGTCGCCGTCCAACTTCCTTGTCTCTGCCTCCATCAATTGTCTCTTTTTCTTCTTGGCCTTTTTGCTAATCGGCTTGCTCTCCTCCTCTGACAAGTCCAAGTCGCTGTCCTCCTCCTCCTCCTCCTTCTCTTCCTTCTCCTCCTCCTCATCATCACTAATCTCGTACTCCTTATCCGACTCCACAGTCACCCACTCGCCCTCAATGTCATCTGCATCCACCTCCTCCTCATCCACCTCCCAGGCACCATCATCGTCCTCATCATCCTCAATCCCCTGCTTCTCCTTCCACTGGTCCAAAAGCTCAATCCCAGGAATCCCCGACACCGTCTTCTCCACCCCGTACTGCAATCCGCCCTGTTTCCCGGCCTGGAGCTGCATCGACGCCTCCTTGCCTCGGTCCTTGCGCTCCAACATCTCTGGCGCAACGTCACGGTATAACGAGATCAACGACTTTGCTGCCATGCCCACCGCCTTGGATTTCGACTTGCTGTACGCAGTCAAGTCCTGCAAAAGCTCGGGGGTGATTGCCAACGGCGCCCGGTTCAAAACCTCGCGAATGGTGTTGATTCCGGTGGAACAAACCTCGGTGCTGACACCATCGCTGACAAACTCGTCGGCAATCTTGCGGATCACCGTCATGAGCACATCTGGCGGCACCAAGTCGTGCGACGCTTGAACCACTGCTGCCAATACCTTGGTGACATCGAGCTGTTTCGGGGTCAAATACTTGAGGAAGTACGAGTACAACTGGAGGAGCTGGAGCTTGTTGACCCCGACGATCCGGCTGATTAAGTTCATGAACGTGATCTTCTGCTCGGTGTTGAACTTCCGTACCGTGAGCTGCTTGAACAACTGCTCCGCAAACCCCTGCGGGTCGCGAAGAAGTTGCACCGCGCTGAAGTTCAAGGCCACGTGCTTGTTCAGGTCCTTGTTCTGCTTCCGCTTGATGCTCTTCACCGCAGACTCCATCTTCTTCGCCCGCTTCCCCGACTTTTTGTTCACCTTGAGGTTGTGCTTGATCTGACTCAAGTCCACCTCCTCATCCGAGTCCTCGTCCTTCCCCTCATACAATTCCCGGTCGGCTCCAAGGAAAAACCGCACACTGGCCACTGCCACCTTCGGCTCGCCGCTCAAGGTCGCTTGCGCAAGAATCTCCACGGTTCGACTGTCGGTCCACACTCGCGAATACCACAATCGGATGGTGATCTTCGTGATGAAAAGCGCATTCTCCTGGCTCAAGTCGCTCAAGAACATGTTTTGCACCGTCCGGTTCAACCGCGACGCCTTGGCCCCGGTGTTCACCGACTTGAGAAGCCCCACCAACGTAGTGTAAATCTGCTTTCTGAGCGCCTTGGAGTTCGTCTCCACCGTGTTGTTTGCTGAACTGTACTCGGACAAGAGCGGGAATATCGTCTGGATCAAACTCTCCGCAGTAATCACGTCCCGGTTCCGCAACATCACCAAACACTGGATGATCTTCTCCCGGAGCGACGGACTCAAGTCCCGGTGCTTCGTCCTCAACAACTCCTTCACCTCCAGAGGAAAGTCCTTCGTCTCCTCTTTGTAGCACGAGCATACCGCAGTGACAAACCCAATCAACTCCTTCAACTCCTCATTGCTCTCGTTCTCCACCTGGGCAGAATTCTCCATCAATATGTCTCGCAACGACTCATAGTGGCTATACTGCTGCAAAAACTCTTCCCGGTACGACTCAGGGTCTCTTTTGACCAAGTTCTGCAACAAAATAAGATTACTAGGCAATAGGGCAGCACGTTGTTTTCTCACCATCTTACACTCTGCTGAGGAAAATTTTTTTTTTGGGCATCCCCATGCTGCATGTTCCAACATGAGCTGGTTGGCAAGGTGTACAAGGCATTACGTAGTGTTTTGTAATATATTATTGGTGATGTTGTTTCATAAATGTCGTCATAAATTTCGTCATAAATGTCGTCATAAGTGGTCGTCATGGGAATATTCATGGAATGGCTATTACAGTAATGCTTTTGTTGAATACCGCTTCAATATGTAGCGTAAACCTCTGTGCACTCGGGCCAAATTCTGTAATTTCGCCAGTCATGAAACAGCAGTATGATGGTTATATTTATTTAGTCAGTAGGTCAGATTATCAATATGGCTGATTATTTACAAGTCCCGGCAAATGGGATTGCATTAAAACTCGTGTTTCTAAATCCAATACTTTGAAATGTCAAATCTAATACTTTGAAATATCAAACCCAATGCAATACTTTAAAATACCAAGCCCAATGCAATACTCCAAATAGCAGAAAAAGACTGTAAATTTCCACGGCACAGCATGAACCATCTGGAATTATACTCCATTACATGGCTTTGTTGAGCCACAACTGCATATGCCAATTTAGAGTTTAATAACTTCAACCATGGCATTCTCATTTCTTTTTAGAGGCCTGATTCATTATAATCCGAGACACTAGTAGATCACCAAGGATCAGGGCGTGATTGTCAAAGTATAGTGTACAATAATGCGACTTGCTACGAACATGGGCAAAAGTTTATATGGACATACCTTGACGCCCCGGTCGTGTATGATTTGAGATACTTTCGTATAAATAGTGATGTAATTATATTGTCGATCCATAAACTACGTATTTTTTACCACCAATTGGCTATCAAAGAACATTGGAGATGAATTTCTCGACTTGATTTTGAGAATTGAGCAATGATAACAGGGCCATTAGTCTCTACCTCACCAGGAGTATTTGCAAGTGGTCCTTTCACCAGGAGTATTTTCAAGTGGTCCTTTTTGTATTGCAGGCAATGGTGCACCCGATTTACAACACCCATTCAGAAACTGGGTAGAACGAATTACAAAGTGTATAATTGATATTTTGGTTGGAAAATTGAGGCTTTAATTTGCATAGAATCCATTCCATGATATGTTGGCAGACAATGCGTGTATGTTTGGAGCAATTACGGAAAGGTTGATTGATGAATGTTTTGAATTTACAATTGTCTTGATTACGAAGTCTGTAGGTGTCTTGTAGATTCTCTTGTAGATTGTTTCGTAGATTGTCTTGTAAATTGTCTTGTAAATTGTCTTGTAAATTGTCTGTAGATTGTCTGTAGATTGTGTACGATGGCTATGATGGCACGATGTGTACATTGTGATACCTATATTACGAAATCTGCGTACGGTATCACGTGCAACACGACCAAGTCAACACTACCCTACCGATAAATAAGCGCTTACATAACAGAAAAATTTTCTTCCAGTAGTTAGTTGTGGCATCCAGAATTTCTTTCCAAAAATTTTTATCCCTCAACCATGTCTGACGGAATTACTGAAATCGACGCTGGTTTGATTGAAACCAACTACGATCACAGTGTGTACAACTTTGATGACTTCAACTTGAAGGAGCCTATTTTGCGAGGTATCTTTGCCTACGGTTATGAAGCACCATCTTCTATTCAACAGCGTGCCATCTTGCCAATCATTGAGGGGCGTGACGTCTTGGCCCAGGCTCAATCTGGTACTGGTAAGACAGCCACCTTCACCATTGCTGCTTTGCAACGTATTGACGTTGAGGAGAGAGGCACCCAAGCCTTGATCTTGGCGCCAACCCGTGAATTGGCGTTGCAAATTCAAAAGGTTGTGCTTGCTATTGGCATGCACTTGTCTGTGTCTGTGCATGCGTCCATTGGAGGAACTCCAACCAGAAACGATGTGGAGGCCTTCAAGGCTGGTGCGCAGATTGTCGTTGGTACTCCAGGAAGAGTGTACGACATGATCCGGAAGCGATTTTTCCGCACCGACAAGGTGAAGATGTTCATCTTGGACGAGGCCGATGAGATGTTGTCGTCTGGATTCAAGGAGCAGATCTACAATATTTTCACCTTGTTGCCGGAAACCACCCAAGTTGTGTTGTTGTCGGCCACCATGCCTAGCGATGTGTTGGAGGTGACCACCAAGTTCATGAGAAACCCAGTGAGAATCTTGGTGAAGAAGGACGAGTTGACCTTGGAAGGTATCAAGCAGTACTACATCAACGTGGAGCTTGAGGACTACAAGTTTGACTGTTTGTGCGACTTGTACGACTCGATCTCGGTGACCCAGGCTGTGATTTTCTGCAACACCCGCCGGAAGGTCGAGTTCTTGACCGACTCGTTGAAGGAGAAGGACTTCACTGTGTCGTCGATCCACTCTGATTTGTCCCAGACCGAGCGTGACACCATCATGAAGGAGTTTAGAACCGGGTCGTCGCGGATCTTGATTGCGACTGACTTGTTGGCCAGAGGTATCGATGTCCAGCAAGTGTCGTTGGTCATCAACTACGACTTGCCAACCAACAAAGAGAACTACATCCACAGAATCGGACGTGGTGGTCGTTTCGGAAGAAAGGGTGTGGCCATCAACTTTGTCACCGACGCCGACGTGGGCTTGATGCGTGAAATCGAGAAGTTCTACTCGACCCAGATCATCGAGATGCCTGCCACCATCGAAAACTTGTTTGTTTAAATTGACTGCTTTGGTTCTACTTGGATATACCGAAAATGTTGTTGTATAGTGGAATACATGTTTACGCCCGCCTCGTAGCTACTCTTCTTGCTCGCCTGTAGGCAACGTGCCCTGCGTCTTGGACTCCCCGTTGACGCCCACAAACACCAACTTGTCAAGCACAGTGTGCGCGTCCTCGTCGTCACCCTGGAAAAACAAGTTCAACGACTTCACCTGCTGGAACCGCACAAACTTGAGCCGCACCTCGTACCACCCGTCGCGCACGTGCGCATAGTCAAATGTCTCCACGTGCTCGCTACTCCGGCCCGAACTGGCTTCCTCAAACGTGATTGCCCCGGTCAAGTTCTTCCACACGGCCATTGACCCGATCTTCTGCCAGTCCTCGTCCGCGGCAAATTCGCTCTTGTCGTCAAACGGAAGATCTTCTGGCACCTTCACCAAGATCGAGTGTACCTTGGCAACATTGGTGAACGGCACGTAGAAAATCCCCTGACCGTCGACATCGGTCGCGACTGTGGTCTGCTCAATGTCCTTGTTGTCGTCATCAAGCATCCGCAAGGCAATCTTCGCGCTCGGCTGGTCAACATTGAACGGCACCACATTGAGCGACTCAAACTCGTTAAAGTCAATGTACCCGTTCAAAATCTCATACCCCTTGGGAATGAACCCGCTCACGCTCTTGGCCAAGCTGCTTTCAATCGCTTTTCCGCGGCCTTTGCGCGTCGCCCCGCTCTGCAACTTGCTGAGCGCCTCAAACCCGGCCTGGATCGCCTTGGCGTCGGCACCACGAACCTGGTTCACAATCTTCTTCTGGTGGAAGAACACAAAGGTCGGGATCGACGACACCGCGTACTTTGCCGCCACATCCTTGTTTTGGTCAATGTCCACCTTCAAGACCTCCACGTTCTCATAGGAGGCGTACAACTGGTCAATCACCGGCTTGATGGCCTGGCAAGGACCACACCATGCCGCGGTGAAGTAGCCGACGAAAAGATCGTTCTCCAAATACTTGTCAAAGTCAGCCGCACAATGTGCGCTCGCAATCTCTCCCATTGTTTGTAGAACCACACCGCACCAAATCCCACTTCTTTATAAGCGGGAGTTACCCGCCCCCAAGCCGGTCCACACTGGCATAGACGTTGGAAAACAACTCCAGCACGGAAATCCGAGCAGTGACCACAGTTCCTTGGTATCCGTCGTAGTCGGCGTCGTCGGCAAGAAGCGGCGACTCCTCCTCAGCATTGCTGGGGTATGCCACCCGGTACCCGTCGCGAATGGCAAAGACAAACACCTGCATGAGAAACACAGTAATATCATAGACATAGAGACTCCATTTGTGGTGTGGAAGCCGCTCGCCAATGAGCTGCACGCTCCAGTTGCCCACAAGAAACCCCCCGACGTTGTGCTGCGGAAGTTCCGTGAGCAGAGTGTATGCAATACAATACACTGCCGAGAGCACAATTGGCACCACCGACAACCGTCGCACGTCTTCAAGCGATATAATCTGCCTCATTGCAGGCTCAAGGACGTTGAACCCGGTCAATTGTACCAAGAGACGCACCATGAGCTTCAGCAACGAGGTATCTTTGAGGTACTGCAACACAGTAAACGTCAAGAGAAGAGTCTCGCTGCTAGAGTTGAGCAGAATATAAAACGCCCGCGTGCGCTTGGAAAGCGACCTCTTGGCATAAACTCTCTCCAGAGAATCGCTTGGCGGTGCTGGTTGCAAATATCTAGGAAACCCGCCTGGAATCATTTGCCCACAACTTTGGACCTCAACAATCCCATCTATAGTGAGTGGGGGCTTCGAACCGTGACACAGGCAGGGCTTCGAACCATATATATAAAGAACCGGGCTCAAACCCATCACACTATGGCTACAACCCATTTCACCAAAGCTCACAACCCATCTACAATGCTATTCTTACATTAATTATTTATACATTAACGAGAGTATGACCAGACGTTCTTCAATAACCCGTCGTTTTGAGCCAATCTGTTAAAGGAGTCGTCAGACTCTCCTCTGGATCTGATGTAACCGCACAAAGCGTAGGTGATGTTCTCACCTGGAATAATGTGTCCTTCCTCGTCAACCTTAGCGACATTGATTTGAACAGATGCATGGTCCTTAGCCTTGATGATTCTGTTGGTGGCAGAACACTTTCTTGGAATGTAAAGCTCGACCTGGATGTTAGTATTGGGTCCCGTCTTGCTAGATACAAAGGATCATCTCATCGTCCATGCGTAATTCCTCGACTACTGGTCCAAATAAAATTATTCAAAGCCGCTCCATTATCGCTCAATCCTTCATTTCTTATTGCAAAATAATACGTACTAATTTTCCCTTATCGTTTTCCATATTGACTGGTTATTACTCTATTACGATGTAAAATCATTTTTCACTACCCAGAAAAACGGGAAAATCCAGTCACGAGTTACCCGTCGCACTATTTGTAAGATAAAGATCTTTGGCACGTGTAAATCGCGTGCATATATACAGGTCTACAGGCTTGCAACTGTTTATATTACTGAGCATTGTATTACACTCTAGTGAGAACCGCAACGCTTTCAACATGATGTGTTTGTGGGAAGAAGTCAAATCCTCTCACACTTTCAATCCTGTAGTCCTTCCCATTCTTGGTCTCATTGATAAAAAATTCCAAGTCTCGTGCCTGTGAGTGCACGTTGCACGAAATATATATTATAGTAGCTGGCTGGAAGTCAGATAATTGATTCAAAAAGGGCTCATCGCAGCCTTTCCGTGGTGGGTCGCAAATAACCGAGGTTGTATTTGCCGGTAATGTAATGTCCTCAAATATCCGTTCTGCTTTACCAACGATAAACAGAGCGTTGGTGACGTTGTTCAATTTCGCATTGCGCTCCGCAAACTCGGCGCTTGCCTTTGATACTTCGACTCCAACGACTTTTTTGACGGCATCGGAGCACATGATTCCAAAAAGTCCTGAGCCGCAATATGCGTCAATCAAGTATGCATCGTCGGCTTTAAAAAGGCTCGACTTGACGTAATCGATAACAGATGGAAGAATCGAGTTGTTGTTCTGGAAGAATTCACGCGCATAAAAGTCAAATCGCTTTCCTTGTACAATCTCACTAACAATCTGCTGGTTCTCAGTTGTGCATGTTTTCACAAGGTTATCCTGCTGCAACGAGACCGTGTTTCCCGTTTCCGGGTCCTTTGTGCCTTCAACTTCGTTGATAAACTCTTGTGTGGCAGTTCCCTCGCACTTGCGGGTGTTTTCTCTAAGCAAAACCGTGCCTCCCCTTTGGAACTTCTTCCACGTGCTCTGGAAGGTGTTTCGCTCGAATGTAAGCGCTTTATTAAGAATGGGCGTACCTATAGGACACTCCTCGATGTCGAGGATATTGAACTTTCCTCCTGCGGTTTCTCTCCATTCAGGACGGCCGTTTGCGGCAAATCCAAGGCCCGGCATGCGGGTCTTTTCTGGGTCGAATTTCCCACGCGGAAGATCAAAATGAGGCGTCAATTTAGTTCTGTAGTTGTATTGCTGTGGCGAGGCGATGGTGGTGCCTATTTCTGGGATTTTGGAGGCTTCTCTGAGCTTCTTGGCAAAGAAGTCGTATGCATTGACAATCGTCTGTCTCTTGAGCTCTAGTTGGCTGGAGTACTCGATATTTTGGTACTGACACCCCGAGCACTTTCCAAAATATGAGCATTTGATGAGCGAATCATTTCGAAGTGACGAGGTCTTGTGGACTTTCAAAAGATCCGCTTCACAGTGCGTTGGGTGGGTGCGGAATATTCTGATATCAACAGTCTCTCCTGGCATGGCAAATGGGATCACCACAGCCTGAAATCCGTCTTCTATCTCCGGATGGGCAATTAGTGCCAACCCATCTCCATGGGAAGTCAATTGGGTCACCTCAACGTTTGTCAATGTTCGATTGTACTTGCTCAAAAGCTCGTCTGAGTTTAGCACGCGGTTTATATCAACAAGAGTCTTTTCCTCGGGAATATTTCTGTCCTTGAATATTTTGTCAACCTCCAACTGCAATACCCCAGCTGAATTGGTTGGATCGTAGTTTTTCTTGGTGTACTTTCTTCGGATCTTGCCCTTTTTATTTGGCGTGAGCTTAGAGCGCCCATTGGCCTTTCCTAAATTCGGCTTCTTTGCCGCCTTCTCAGCGACATCCAAGCTTCGTTTCTCACCGCTGGTTGACATTTTACAAGCGTGGTAAATACTAGTGACTGTCTTGCAAAAAGATTTTGGCTTCAACATTGCATGAAAATTTTCAAAGATCCGTGCAATTGGATAATCAGCCCCGAAGCCGCCCCCAGGATTTTTTCTTGGGCCGATCCGGGGGCTGCATTTAGAGTATAGTAGTGCGCTACAGGCGCCTTGTGTTTAATGATTATATCTATCTAGCAATTAGTATGTAACGTAATAATATAGCATGAGCCCACGAAATATGAGTGTATGGTTCGAATAAAAATCTAAAATTATCCATTATCTGAATATCATGAAAAAAACTGCCTAGCCATAATAATATCCCTCTTGAAAATTAACCACTTGAAAATTAACCACTGCTTGTTCTGAATCAGCTTGCGGCATTCAAGTCGCGTGCTTCAACTGCTTTTAAAGGTAATCTCGGATGGACTGTTAATAGTACTACTTCTGATGGAGATGTTCTGGTACTCGTCGTCACTTTCGGCTGAACCCGCGATGCTTTCATCGTCGTCGTCATCGTCATAGTTCTCGTCATCATCTTCATCATTCCTTTGCACTATAATTTCCTGAGCAGGAGGTTCTGGGCTTTTTGGTTTCTTTAAGATTCCTTTGAGAGGCTTTTTGCACGGAGGTGGTTTTGGGGCTCTGGACTGTAGCAATTTCAGGAGCTTTGGTTCGAGAGACCAATGATGGAATCTGCTGTCAAATGAGGCGCCGATTGTGTCGAAAGAGTCTGGGGATGTAGTGTAGTTGGCGAATACTCTGGTAGGTGTGTAGTCAATATCCGGAGGATGGTTATTTTGTATGTTTGACTGTTTGTGGGTGAGTATTTGGTTGGTGTTGAGTTGAAGTTGTGACTTGGCATTTCTCTCGACATTTTTATCCGCATTTTTATCGTCATTTCTATCAGCATTTCTATCGTCATTTCTATTAGCATTTCTATCAACATTTCTATCGTCATTTCTATTAGCATTTCTATCAGCATTTCTATTAGCCTGTTTCTCAGCCTGTTTCTCAACATTTCCATCGGCATCTCTATTAGCTCGTTTCTCAGCATGCTCCTCAATATCTCCATTAGCCTGTTTCTCAGCATCACGATTAGCTTGTTTCTCAGTACGCTCTTCAGCTTGTTTCTCAGAACGTTTCTTCTCCTTGCTTCCCTCCTCCTCCTCCTCAATACCCAATCTCACCCTCAATTGAACCATCTCCTTCTCCTTCTTTGTATACTCCGCCTGAGCTTGTTCTGCCTCCTTTTGTCGCCTCAACCACTCCGCCTTGGCCAACTCCACCTCCTTGGTAATCTTCTTCAACTGCTTCACCTCTTGGCGTCGCTGCTCCTCCTTCTTTTTCTGAGCAGCCTGCTCCATCTGGCGCTGGTACTGCCGGACAATCTTGCTGTTGTGCAACTTGTTAGACTCATGGTCCGGTGTATACTTGACGTCGCTCCAGCTCTGCTGGGTAGTGACGTGAAAGTCGCGTGCCTCGGGGATGTGCCGATAAATGGACGGATCTTCGGTGCGTGGGTCCCAGACTTTGCCGGATTCAATTGTGGTAAATGAGTTGTAAGTTTGTGGGTCTGTGAGAAACGAGATGATGTCCTGTTTGACTGGGGCGGGTTCCTGGGGAAAGTGACGTTCTGCAGTAGATCCATGGCCCATCCATACGGGGTCGTGAGTATTTTCTGCATTTTGCACTTGTTCCCATTGCTTTTCCTCCTCATTTTCCTCTCCTCTCCTCTCATTTTCCTCTCCTCTCCTCTCGATTTCCTCCCCCCTCCTCTCCACAAGAGGAATTGGAATATGCCTGTCCTGCGCATTCCCAAAATCATACTGCACCACCTCATTCACATTCCGGTCCAACCTGCTCCGATCAATCCCCTCGTCGACAAAATTCGCACAGGCATCGTACGAAAACGCCCGTGGAAGCTCCTTCCGCTGATAATCACACACACTGTGCACATCGTCGGTGTGGAACATGTCGAGAAACTGCTGCCACCAAAGTGACGCCAACGCCTCGTAGCTGCCCGGTTGGAAACCCTCCTGCCTGCTCCGTTGGTACCACGGCTTCACGGCTCCGATGAAATGGAGCACCTTGATTCTGTCGCGATACCGTCGGTATGCCGGGTTGTACTGGTACTGGCCGGTTGGGGTGACGTTGTACAAAAACGGCAACTTTCTCCATGAATTGCCCCGGTTAAACAGCCCGTCCTGGGTGAAATACTCGTTGAACAAGCCCTGGTCAGCCCCATCAAAACTGGACGTGACCAGGCAGTCCGTGACAATTGCATACAACGCTTGGAACGTTTTCGCGCATGGCTTGAGGACCATGACCCCAGTGTTGAAAATATCCGGCCAGCCCGCGTCGGGGGCCGCGGCGATCTCGTTTTCGCGCAAGTCCAAGTCAAACAACTCGTCAATGGGTTGCACGGGCAAAGTGTCGGCATCCATGTACACCACCTGCGTGTATGGAAGATTGAAGAGCTGGATCTTGGTGAAGGTCTGGAGCAACTCGGGCCGCTCCAACATCAGATGGAGGTTTGTGCGGGTGGATTCATTGCCGGAGGCCAAGGCGTCGACCTCAATTAGCCGGTGGAAGTGCCGTTTCAACAAGTCCTTCTGGTACTGGTTGAAGTTGCCATGGCCGGCAATCAAGCAAACCACATCAACGTCGCTGAGCCGTCTCAAGGACCCAGCTAATACCAAGGCGCCGGGGATGTATGACGACGAGTATAGCAAGGTGCAGAATGCCTTTGTCATGGAGAAAAGTTTGCGCTGGGGAAGATTTCTGGAAGTGGCTGTCTTTATATCCTTAATTAATGCAGTGTCATGCCCAGATCGTCAGCCCACACAAGCCTGGGGGAAATACATATCCTCCACCACGCAACACCAGGGATATTTTCCTGCTGACCAGCATATCTTGGTGGCGCGATTATACTAATAGTGTTGCCTATATACTCCGTCGTTCTCCAGTGTACCCCACGTTTCCAAAACAGGCAGGGGGCACAACGCAGCGATTACTTCATTATGCATACCTCCAAACAGGTCCCATGTCGCTCCATTTGGCTTGACAGTTGGGCTGGCAAATGGTATACATTTCGAGACTACCTGGGCACAATCCTGGAAACCCGTGGAAACGTTTTGCTAGTTGTGTTTTGATTGTTCCGTTTTTATTCGCTCTTGTTGCTAATTTGTGTTTGCTAGTTCTTGTTTAACTCCTTTTACCACTCCATGTTTATTTACACACTCCATGTTTGTTTACCTTGTTTATTTACTTTATGTTTACTCTTTATATTTATTTACTCTTTATATTTATTTACTCTTTATATTTATTTACTCATTTAATATTTACTCGTTTAATATTTATTCACTTAATGTTTACTCGCTTTATATTTATTCTCTTTATGTTTATTCATTTTATACTTATTCGCTTTATATTACTTCCTCAATTATTCCCTCATTATTCCCTCCACTATTCCCTCTACCATTCCCTCATTACTCCCTCGTAACTCTCGTAACTCCCTCATTACTCACACTTGCTAATCGTACATCTACGGATCATCGCCAGTTTAGGTCGTCCTGCTTCTGGCCAATCAGACAATATTCCCCCGTATGCTAATATACTGGCAATTCACCATTGTCCCACAATCCATTGGGCCATATTCCTATGCTTATATCCGTCAAATTGTCATTGTTCCACAGTCCATTGGCTATATTCGTTTACTCGCTAGTCGTCAGTATATGCCACTAGTCCCCGCATCAGCATGAAAACGTCAAAATTTGCACCCTGAAACAGATTCGACAATTGGAAATATTAATTCGTGCCAAGATGGAAATCATCCAATCCAACAAGACTGCAAATCTCAATCCAACAACATCCAAATCCCAATTCAACATCTAAATCTCAATCCAACAAATCTGCAAAACCATTCAGTCCCCGGCTTCCAAATATGCAAATCCATTCACACTCATCGGCTTCCAAATCCCTTAAAACACAACGTAATCACTAAAACCCACCGCTATACCCCGAAATTCTGACCCCATCGCTTCACCCATGGTTTGTTTTTCCCACTGGACAAGACTAACCACCTGGGTTATACCACCACGGCGGGCCATCTCCTAGTCTATTTATAACAACACCCTGCCTTGAGCACCCTAAGACAGCATGAAAAACATGCAAATTGCAGTTGACTGATATCCCCATTTGAAATCGCCCAAGCACCGGGTTTGTTGTATCATGTTGCAAACCCAGCGTTTAGTACAGCGTACTATTTTTGCTCTGCGACATTTGTGAGTACCGCAATGTATGTCTCACGGGTAAGCACAGGCTGCCTGATCGAATAGCAAATGGCATAAAGAAATGTTACAAAGATTGCAGATGTTACAAAAGTTATGCATCCATGATATGTTGATGTATATGCAAATTTCTCAAACCTGCTACAAGTACTAGATCCAAAAGATAGGAGCGCTTCTATATTTGTCACCATGCTAGCGTTGGTACTCGCATATTTCCAGTTTGTGATATCACTCTGGGTAAATAATTTTTCTGGCGATAGGGGTACAGTTATCCACAGGATACCCTTTCGGAGTGAGTATACAGCCGGTGTCATACAGGATTCCAGGTGTGTATACCTATTCTATAATATATACTTCTCCGTTGGAGGGTCGCACATACTCAATTCTATCGAGCACGGTGCCTGCAATGATAAACTGCTTGATCTTCCAGCCCCCGCCGTACACCTCGGGGATCTTCTGTTCCAACGAGGGAAACAACAGTCTGTATAACGGAAGGTACTCTGAAACATCCTGCTTGGTGATGGATATTCGTTTTTCCACGTCCTGATAGTGATGATAAACATACAGCGGTGTCTTAGTGTAGCTGACCCTGACTACCCACAAGAGTAACACTTGTCTTAACAAGTCCTTGGCAACGATATCCTTCAACGAGGTCACCCCGAATGTTAAGAGAAGCGAGTTCATAAACTGCTGGTCGTTTTTCAAACACGTCAGAAACAGACTCGGCTTGTGGCTTTTCAAGAGCAGCTTTTCCACACTGGTGATTTGCTCAAACCCCGCCTGGAATATCTTCCGCTGGCCGGCCTTGTACAACTTGATCATGGCATTCGCCCCAGGCTGCTTGAACAACGCAATTTTCTTTTCAAAAATGCCTCTGAGCTGCTTCAATCCCTCGAGCCGGCTTCTCAACGATGGCTCCCGCTCGCTGCTCAACTGCGAAATATACGCAAAGAATTCCACCAACTCCGTAGGAAGCGGCTTCGCCACACTGAGAGTGAATGTAATTGCGCCGCCTGTGCTCTGGGGCAAACCCTTGATGGTCGCGTTTCTGAGAACACTCTCGTCGACGTTCAAGCTGAGCGTGGAGGTGTCAAAAACGTTGTTGGCCAACGCAAACCCGTAGCTGAGAAGGAGGTCCTTGTTGCTCTTGTCCCCGTAGTTGTTGAACAATTCGTCGCCCGGCTTCAAGTTCTGCGACGTCTGGAACGTGATGCAGTGGTCCTGGCATTTCCACAGGACATCCACCTGGTTTTTGTGATTCAAGAGGTCTACGACGGGGAGAAGAAAGCCGCCCTCCTTGCCGTACAATATCGAGGGGAATCCCCGCGAGGATAAAATCGCTTCGGCCCAGAGGTACGCTGGAAAACTGGTCCAGCTGGTGATGGTGAAATCGTTGGCAAACTCGGGGTGATTACGTCCCTGGACGACAGCCTTCCACTCGTCTAGAAGCCGGTCGACGCTGGAGCTGAGCGATGCCCCGGCATCAGTTCCCTTTAACAGAAGCTTTGCGTCGGCGGACCAAAAGTAAGGAATGTCGAGTTCCGAGGGGAGGTACCTGAAATATGGCATGAACTGTTCCGACAAGTCGACCCCACCAAGGACAGTGGGCGACGAGTCAAATTTGAGCTTTGCAATGAGCAATTTCAAGTGTGGCATGCCGGCTTTGCCAAAGTACCGAGCACTGAGGTCCAGGGTCACCCAGAGCGAGTCTGGGACGCTGATCAACACCGAGGATTCGTTGTGCACCGGCAGGGTGACTGTCGCACGAACTTGCGATCCGGTCGAGGAGAACTCGATGCGCTTGTCGACGACGGCACCATGGTTCTGTGCCCAGTCGAGTAGAGCCTGAGCCATTTTGTCTAGTGGTGGGTGTGAAATTTTGCATCCAGGTATGGTGCGTCTGCTAAGGGCACCAATGAATTGGCACATTGCTACCGGCACGCGGGGTTAAATAAAGTTTTTGCCGATCCATGAGGATACCTGAATCGGCACTACCACAGGTGATATGATACATTATAGTATATAAAGCAAGTAGTCGTAAAGCAAAGAAATGCAGTCTTTTTTTTATGGGGTTTTCGAATGGTCTGGGTTCGGCTGCTGGGGATGCTGGTGTGGGTACTGGAGCATATATGTGTAGACCTGCTGCGCTTGAAGCATGGCCGAGTTGTTGTTGAACTGCGGCGACGTCTCCTGATACGACGAGGCGGCCGGTGGCCCCTGAGAAACCATATGCGCTTGCGACACAGGCTGTGAGAAGTCGCATGAGTACTTGGACATAACCTTTTGGAGCGCATCTGCAAGACAGGCCCAGCTGAATACCTTGACGTCCTTCTCAATGTTCCGGGGACGCGGCGAGGTGTACTTCATAATCTGCTTGAAGAACTCGCCAAACGGCTTCTTGTTCTTGTTGATCGTGAGTGGACGAAGCCCCTGCAAGTTCCGCCGGATACGGTTCTTCTCCTCCACCGCAAACCGCTGGTTCACCATCCGCTCGAGAAGCGAAATCACGTCCACTGACGTCACGTAGAAGTACTCCCGGTCGTTATCTCCCTTGAACATCAAGCACGAAATGGCAGTAATGCATGGGTCGTAGTCCTCCTGACTGATGGCCTCAAAACGAAGATTGACTTTCGGCCCGACCTGCGTCCAGTCAAATTTCACCAACCGCCGCTTGCTGCCGAGCTCCTGCGGCGTCCAGTTCTGCGTCATGGTCGAAAGATCCCCGAGAATCTGAAGAGACGCCCTTGGATATTTTATCGTCTCGGCAGACTGCAGGATAAGTGAGGAGTGGCCCATCAACGGCAGACTGCGGTTGATCGGCAACAGCGTTGTGCGCACAAGCCGAGGAATAGACGCCTCCTGCATCTGAGACGGAACCTGTGGCCCTGGGTATGAGAATCGCGTTGGAACATGATCCACATACATTGGCGCCGACTGTGGAGGCTGCGGATACTTGAACGACGGGTAGTATGAGAAGCTCTTTGACGCGCCTCCAGCCGGATAGCCTGTTCCAGAAATGCCAACGTTGTCAATCGATTGGTAAGACGGAGCTGATTGGGGAGGGGTGACGTTGGAAAACTTGTGAGGAGTTCCATAGTAGTAAGCGCCCTGGTTGGATGGTTGTGGCAGCAGAATCTCTTGCGACGTCTGTGGCTGTTGCTGTGGCTGTTGCTGCTGTTGTTGCTGTGGCTGTTGCTGTTGCTGTGCCTGCTGTGCCTGCTGTGCCTGCTGCTGTTGTTGCTGATCGTAGTCAAAACTGTACCTTATGCCCGGGTTATACTGCGAGTATACAAACCGATTTTGCGAAGGATTGTTAGTGTTGGCGTTGTCGTTCAGCATGTTGAAAGGATTGTTTGACTGATGGTGGACAGATAAGCTCATTATAAACGCTTGGTATAGGGAATGTGGTTAATCACCAAGAGATAATAGTAACAGTAATAGTAGTAGTAGTAGAAGTAGTAATAGTAGTTAGCAGTAAAGGTTAACTAAAAATAATGAAAATCTTTGGTGGAAATATTTTTGACAATTGAGACAGTATAGGTTTATATAAGGAAAAGTTGACAATTAAGTAACATGGTGAAGAGGAAAAAAACCTTGGAGACAGGCAGCAAAAAAAACGTACAACTAAAAAAAAAAAAAAAAATGATAATAAAAGAGAGAAACTATCCAGCTTCTGCATAAGTGATACACGCATATATGTGCAAGGAGTGGCATCCACAAACGCAAGGTAATTATTAAACATGTATTGTCATGTGCGGTGAGCTTAAATATCTTTGAGCAAACAACTATAGCAGACAAGAGAGCAAAAGAAGACCATGTGCAACAATGGAAATGGCATTCATCACACTGCGACAGCTGTTTTTTTGCTCTGGTGCTGCTTTTTTTTTTGGCTTGTACCTGTAAAGCGCAAATCCAATGTGGCGTGCATGTGCATCCGGGTAATGACAAACTGAGTAGCGACTATTTCAAGCCAGGGTATCAGCAAACGCACCGTTTTGGGAAGACAATGGCACAAGATTCATCAGATATCCGTTTTTGATTATGTCCAATGTTTCCCAAGAAAGAGTGTACCTTGGCAAATATGGATGCCACAAAATGACTGGATGTGCTTACTCAAATGATATTTGCAAAAATTCCGGCTCAAAAGGCTCGTTGTCAGCCCAAGATAGCGTAGTGCCAAAGCTCGGGTATTCTGAATTCGGCATATCAACCACCGACTAATTAGGTTAACAGGGGTTTGGTTTCACCTGAATACAAGGAAAGGAATCAAATCAGTCTAGTATGAGGGTCCTGTGCAGACCATTTCCAAGACATGCTCTTAGGAAATTAATATTCAGGAACTCAGACAAGGCAATATGGCGCACTGTAAGTTTAGCGTTTCCTGCGGGAGTGAATGCTGCATTGTATCATGATGGTATTTAGAATCGTTTTAGTGTATATGCATGTCTGAGACGTAGAAAGTTTAAAGTTTTCTAGAACTGCTTACTAGAGAACCTGGCCACCAAAGGAGTCAAAGGCCGAAAGTAGCCTAAAGCACTGGGTAATAAAAATTAGCTGGTAATGTCTGTTAATTATGTCACGTTGCCAATCATTATTATTTATCATTTGCATTGAGTACAAACAGGTTTGATCTTCAGCAGTACCTGCCTTTCCAAGGGACTTGTTTGATTGCTCCTTCTATATTTACAATCTAAGACAGTCTCATGTCCGGCCAAAGGGTTTTGAATATTTCCTGTCTTGAGCAATCATTGAATGACGGGTGAGACTGACTCGTATTGTGTCCAATAGTATTTTTAGATTCCTGTCTGTGCGCGTGGCTATCCTTTATTTTCTAGTGTTGGTTCATGTCAGCACATCATTAACCTTCTAGAAACTCGAATAAAACTTCTAGAGTGTTGGGCTATCTTCCAGACGGCCACATGTCCTGTGCCTGTTTGAAATTGGCCGGATATTGAAACCACAACATTCCATGTGAGGCACCCGAGAATTACGCTTTGCTGGCTCTATGCAAATGGAAATTTAACCGAAATGTGTGCATGACCACATAAAGTTGCCCAACTAGTCACATCTCAATCTAATCTCACAAATAACCAGAAGAGGGAAAAAATACACTAGCTAGCTATTTTGTTTTTGTTTAGTGGTTTTAGTCGCTAATTAGTCTACTTGTAAACGCATATGGTCCGAGAAAGTTCCGCACATTATGCTGTGAACACAGTTTCACTCACCTGTAATATTCCTTCCAATTCCATTCTTATCTGCAACGTGCTTAAATACCTCATTTACACGACATGTTTCATATCAACACTCACAATTGGTTCCTGTACCTACATCATGATTCATTAGAGGTCATAGGTACCTACCTTCATCCATTAAGGTATTCTTTCGAAACAATCCAATGCAGTCAAATTCTTCTCACAACACAATATCCTTGCGTACGCCGTAGTCCCTGGGTCATGCCCTGTTGTATCCTATTTACTTTCCTCTTTCGTGATCCTGTACGAGTCGTTACAGATGTCTGTGTTTGGTTCACTTCCGGAAATTACATGCCCCACCAGAGGTATTGCATTGAAAATCACTACTGCGTTTGGCGGAAACTTTTTCATCACAGCAATTAAGGCAATTTGCTTTTCAAATTGCTCAGTTCGACCCTCAACATTGACATTTTTCCTCCGCCTCACGTCAGCCGAGCATGGACAATGTGTATTACGCATTACACAATATGTTACATATTAACGTAATCATAAAAGACTAATAGTTTATTGCAGCGATCTAACTTTGGTTCCATGCGTCCATTAGAATTGAAAACACCAAACATTCCGCAGGGAAGATTCAAAAGGGTTAAGCAGAAATAAGGTTTCAACAATGTGTGATAACTACCAAATGTAGTAGCTCAAAGATTATAATGGAAATTTTTAAAAACAAAGTTCTGCCCGTATTTCCCGTATTGTACGTTGTGGGAAGTACAACAAGAATCCTGAATAGGAATCTGTAGTCTAAAGAGCTTTATCATGTAATGGAATCTTGTATATACAATGAGAAATGGAAGTTATCAGCTAACATGACCTTCTACACGGCAAGGTAATGTAATTACATAATGCCAGACATTGTGTTTTTCTTTGTTCTTTCCGGGGCTGCTTTTTCCTGGCTCAAGTGAATCTTTATTGCCTATTGTTGATGCGTGTTCAGTATTCTATCCCTTTCAAATTTCCCACAACAGATTTCGGGAGACATGTGTTACAATCGATGCCATTCGTCATCATGATCATGCCGCAAGTGCCGCATCCCTACGTGTTGCTTAGCCTCTAATTCCTTTTTAACACTCAAGCACTAAAGCTATCCACCAGGTGTAATGCAAGGTCTTTTGCTAAATCCATAGTACTAATTTATCAACACATTTTCATTCACTCTTTTATCTGATGCTTTGCCGTTGAGATTTATCTCCAAAGAGAATACTGTTGTCTCGCCAAGAATTACTCTACTCGTCTAATGAGTACATAGCAACAAAGGCAATTATACTTCCATCACCAGATCAGTGTATCAAAATAAAATTCGCCAGTAAAATACGAAGACGGCTTTTGATCATCTGATAATTCCTTGTCATACTAAGAAAAGGGTGGTGACGCAAAAATACAGGGTCCAACAAGTGCCAAACTTTGACCTAATACATATTGTCATGGGCAGACTTGAAATGAAGCTTGGTACGTACCAACGTATGATAAATCAAGATATTTTGTAATGAAGGATTTTGAAAGTGTATTTAAGTGTATTTATATTCTGTCCAGTGGTGTTGTGGAATTTGTGTATAATTTCGCTTATTCCAGTAGCGCATCTGCGATTTATGGTTGTCAAGATTCAGCAAATAGATTATGTAGTTGAATAATCAAAAATTAAATGGTTTTATATTGGTCGTTTAAAACTTCTTTAATGCAAACTTCTTTGGCTCGGAATTTCTTTAATTCAAGGCTTTAGTTCAAAGTGAAAATACATTCATTAATTAAAATGGATTGGAATGCACAACAGTAGTCCGTCAGTACCAATAAAGAAACAATATTACCATGAGAAATAATGTAAAAATTTCGTCATATTTCAAAGCACAATAAAAAGTTATTTAAAGTAAATACCGTTGCTCTTCAATGCGAGCCTCTTGTGAAGACTACAAAGTCTAAAAATTTACACGATAGCAGCAACGACAAAGTTTTAGTTCCCTTACATTATCCAGCCAGATTAGTTGTTACCGGAATCCTCCATCAAATTACATGTTACCGGAATCCCCAACCAGAGGAGAGCCACACCTACGGCTGAAGCTAGCTGGTTTTTTAGCCGAGGCCAAGAATCATGAAAACGGTAACTATATATTAAAATATATATCCATAAAGCAATTGAAAATTCCAATTGAGTAGCTGCGGTCCCATAAACTTGTATATTGCCCAGCTAAACAAATATGCATCATCTCAAATCTATTTTTCTGTCCTGTTTCGCCACCATGTCAGCTATGTGGACCACCACGCCATCATCCAACAACGACTTGACAATATCCGTCAGTCGGCCACCTCTCAATGCCAAGGCGTGTATTTCCAACAAACAGTTGCGCCTGTTTTTAAAAGCCTCCCGCAAGGCCACAGACGACACTCTTCTCAATAAGCTCAATACCACGCCATGCTCGAAGATATTCAATGATATTCTTGCCCCTGCGTGGTCAGAGAGGTTGGGTGTGATGGACTACTGCCAAAATATTGCAGACACAATGGCGCTGGAAATTCCGGCCACCACACCTGAGTCACATGATTTCAATCTTCGGGTGAATCCATACCAACAAGTGGACTATCAGGACGTCATTGATGAGAAATATGACCAGGTCCGCGGACTACAGAATTGGATAGATAACGAAAAGGCGGTGGAGGGTATTATTATTGGAAAGTCATTGGGGACGCTTGCTGACCGTTGCCAGTTGGATTTCGGGTCATGGAGTAAGTATCAATAGTGTAAGTATCCAGTAAATATCAAGTGTAAGTATCTGGTAAATATCAAGTAAATATCAAGTAAATATCAAGTAAATATCAAGTAAATATCAAGTAAATATCAAGTGTAAATACCAATAGAGTACACGTCAATACTAATACTGATGCAATTTCAATGGATACATGTTTAATACTCATTGTATTCTGTCATTAGTAAAGTGAGTAAATGTCTATACAAAAGTCACTCCAACTAGGGGGTTCGTACACCCCTGGAAGAATTTGCAGAATAAATAATAATATGCTTTTCCATTACAATACACAATCAATCTGCTAAGAAAGATCTTGATTATCAAGTTGAAAGATAGAGCTCAATATGGCATACGCCGGGGAACCGGGGCGCACGATCTGTCACGTGACTCATCGGTTGATTTTTCGAAAGCTGTTAACTACTCGAGACAGCACATAACAATGGTATGTCAATAATCAAGTCCGGCAACAAGGTGCGGACGAGACAAAAAAAATAAGCAATTAACGGTACTAACTTCAGGCCAAACCAGTTCCACAAACACCTAAGCAAAGAAGGGCAAATGCCAAGTTCTACAAATCGGAGGTCAAGAAAATGGGTCGGTCCAAGCCTCAAGAAAAGTCTGAGATGCCAATTTCCACGGGGTGGTTTATTGTAATTGCGTTCCTTGTGGTGGGAGGCGGAGTGTTGGAGCTCTCGCGGTTGTTCTTTTAGTCTACATAAACGTAACATGAATATATTATCACGCCTATTCCAAGATATGGACGTATTTCTTCAAGTCGCGGATCTCCTTGGCAGTAGGCGGCAAATCGTGGGAATGCAAGTTGTTTCTCAACGGATACGTGTAGCTGAACAAGTGGTCGCTCAATTTCCCTGGCACGAGACCCAAGTCCTTGAATCCCAACGCGTCGTGGTGCACGACCTGGTCCAAAAACTGCCGTTCAACCTGGTCTGGGTTCACAAGCGGCCACCAGGCAAGCTGGAGCAACTCTGCGATCTTGAGGACCACTGGCTTTGGCAAGTTGATGTTCTTGTAGTCGATCTTGGTGAACGGCTTGATCAACTCGCGGATCTCGGCCACGTTGAACTTTTCTGGCCCGTTCAACTCGTACAACTTCCCGGCGGTGCTGTCGTCAAACCCAATCTTCTCAAGAGCCTGCGCCACGTCAAGCACGTGTGTAGGGTAGAGTGTCTCTTTGTTGTGGTTCACCGTGAACAAAGTGCGTGCGTTGCCCAATCGGGTCAATAGCTGGTCCTCCCGGCCGTAAACCGGGCCTGGCCGCACGATCGTGGCCTCCGGATAGATCTCCTTGACGGTCTCCTCGCCAATCGCCTTGGTCGCGTAGAAAATCGACGGCGAGTTCACGTCGGCAGAGTGCGACGACACGTGCACCAAGCGTGACACCCCCGCGTCTTTTGTCGCCTGTGTGATCCGTCGAGCAGCCTCGATGTTGACGTCAGCCATGGAGAAGTTCTTGGTGTGGGCATCGGCACCCACCAAGTTGTAGACAATGTCCGAATGCTTGACACTGTCCTCAATCGACTTGAGGTTGCGCACATCAAACTCAACAAAGTTGACCACGCCCAAGTCGCCAGTGACCTTCAAAAACCGCTTCTTCATGTCGTCGCGGTATGGCACCACCGTCAACGTACCGTGTCGGGCCAATTTCGACACCAAGTATCGCCCCACAAACCCAGAAGCACCAAACACCGTAGCAGTGTACCCAGTCCGGGAAGAACGCCCCCCGGCTCCAACAGAGATGTTCGTCTTCCCTGCCAACGTGACATTGATGTCGCTGTCTAACACACTCGTATACAAGCTGCGTCTCAAAGAAACCGGTCTCGCTGCTCGCAACATTTTCTGGTCTCAAAGGTAATTTTCAATTAATCTGGTTGGACAGTGTACATCCGGACATACATCCGGACATCCTGAGATAGCGCAGCCATTCACCATGGCGATGGAGCGCAAATAATAACATGTTTATTGTAATTTATCTACAGTAATATTTATTGTTGTAATCAATTATATATTGTCTCCGGAATTATGGTTGTTTTACCAATACATTTTTACTCAGGAACGTCCTAAGCAGCACTGCTGAAAACCACAGCTCTCAAATAGTTTTAATGTTGATTTACTTCTATACTAGGACCCCCGGAGAGTATGATTGATATTTCCCCTCTCAAATAGCTGCCTGGATTAGATATTATTTGAGCAGTTGTTGATGCGTAGTATTTGCATTGCTTGTGTAGCCTGGCACCATTACCAAGGTTGACTGCTGAATCACATTAAAACTCAATGGTATTGAGCGCAGACTCATCTACGCCATGGTATAAATCTATTCGTATTGTGCCAAATTCATCTACATCATTGAATAAATCCATCAGTACTAAGCACAAGTTCATCTACATCGTTGAATAAATCCATCAGTTCTGAGCACAAATTCATCCACATCATTGTTGTCCAGAAGGTTTACCCTAATATTTTTTGTAACCCAGTTTGTCCTAATTTCTTTTAGAGAATCAGACTTTTCTTTTATTTATTTCCTGCCTGGCTCTAGCTCCTCCGTTAATAAAGTACCCCAACTGACGTAACTTCACATTCCGCCGAGCAATTGCCCTTTTCAAGCATAAACACTCAGACTTTTCTTTGAATAGTCAAGCTAATGTATTTTAGTTATTATATTACAATTGTATAAATTCATCTACAATGATATCCATCGGTATTTTGTCAAATTCATCTACAATTCCATTAAAACTCAATCAAAGTATCGCAAACTCATTATATATGCTATTCATCTACAATTCCATTAAAACTCAATCGAGGTATTGAGCGCAAACTCATTATATATGCTATTCACCCGGAAATCCTCCTGCCACACACCGTCGTCCTCAAGCTGCACCTTGATCGACGCGTACTTCAAAAACTCATGTGCAACCACAACTTCCTGCCCAAGCCGGTTTTTCATCTTGATTCCCCCACTACGCTGCGAGCCAGGACGATAGAGCCAGGCCCGGTACAGGGTCCGGGCCATTTTCCAGTCTCCAACGTCCTGCTTGACGGTAAATGGAGAAAACTCCCAGCAGTCCAAGTGAAACTTGTCCAAGAGCTCAGGTGTAGGTACGATGCTCTGGTTTCCTGCGATGTTGATGTACTTCAAGCTCTGGTTTTCGCCAAGGAACTTTTCCAACTCATTCTGGGTGATGCACGACTTGTAAATGTGGAGGGCCTTGAGACCAACAAACTTTTCGTTGAGAAATTGCAATGTTTCGTACGAGACCAGCCGTCCGTTGAGATTGAGGTACTGCAACGTGGTGTTGGTGTTGCTGACAAGCAGCTGGAGAATCATCAAGAGCTCGTCCTCGGTAAGGCTGTTGAAGTTTGTTTGGAGGTTCAACCACCGTAGCGAGTGCTTGAAGTTCCGCTGGTTAGTGAAGCAGTCGAAAATCGTGTTCTTGGTGAGCTTCAAGCTGGCGAGCGACAAGTGCGTGAGATTCTCAAAGAGCGGGAGCGTCGACAACGAGTCCTCCGATACCAATGTCGCGGTCAAGTCAAGCCGCTGGATATTGGCAATTGTGGGGAATAATTTACAAAAGAAGCTGTCCGGCACGGCCGACGCCTGGTGGAACGACACCAGTTTCAAGTCCGAGGTGGGTGGAAGCGGGACGTCAAACTCGCTGGTGGACATGTACTGGGTCCCTAGCCCTGTCAAATCGAGACACTGGACCCCGCTGAACAAAGTGCGCAACGTGCGCTTGTCCAATGCGTTTTCAATCATAAATGAAAAGAGAAACCTGCCAATGGGGGCCTCTTGGACCAATTTGTACAACGAGTCGCAGTCCAACGAGTCAAAGAGATCGTCCAGATCGTACTGCTGGAAATCAAAGGTGCACTGGGGCCGAGATTCACCGCAGTACTTCCTTATCGCATAGTTGCTGTTGAACGCCAAGTATTTGTACCGGAGCGCCAGACTCAAGTGGTAGAACCGCCTGCTCACCAAGGGAATGGAGCAGGTGAACCACTTTAAATGGTCGCCCGTGTCGTAGCAGTGGTTTAGTATGTCTAGTATAATTTCATTCGGTATATCGCAGAATAAGGTCATCTACTGAATCCGCGATCCTGACTAATTCTTATATATAATACTTGAAAAAGAAAAAAAAAATATCAACCTCATCTGATGCCCTCGGCCTCCCGCGACATGATTGGCTGGGCGCGTCCCCTTATCTCGCGGAAAAACAAAACGTGCCCGACCCGCCCAGGGTTCTGGAAACCCCCGCTTGCAGGTCTGGGCCGGTGCGGGTGAAATTTCTCCACTGCGGATCAGCAGACAATAACATCAGCCAGCAAACGTCAATTTGTGGTTCATGAAATCAAGTTCGTCTGAGGCGTCTGAGGCGTCGGAGTCGACGTCTTTTAATTTCGCGTCAAATATATTCACGTTCTTTAGCACGTCCAACTCTTGTGAACGTTTTGCTTTCCTGGTAGTTTGTATTGATTTGCTGTGTGATGTGTTCTGATTTGCTATGCTCTGATTTATGCTCTGATTTGCCATGCCCTGGGTTTCTACGCCCCGTTTTTCCCGTTTTTCTATGCCCCGTTTTTCCATCTGATTTTCCATCTGATTTTCTCCCTGTGTTGTATCATGTATTGTATCATGTGCTGTATCGTGGGTTGCTCCGTCTCCACCCAAGTCACTCTCCAATTCCCCCATTGACTCAGACACACCCCGTCCTCTTGCATTCTCTCGAGTGAGCTCCCCAACATCAGCCTTGGATAGACTCTTGTCATTCAACACCTCATGAGCAGACTTGATCTTAATCGGTGCATCTTCGCCCTCCTCATCATAGCTGATCAACACCTTCTTCTTCCTCTTCTGCTTCTTCTGCTTCTTCTTCACCGGCCCCCGTTCCTTTTCCTTTTCCTCCTCCTTTTCCGTCTCCACCGGCACCTCCAAATCATCAAAATACTTCACCACAACTTCAATCTTCAGGATCCTCGTCAAGTAAATCGGCTTCCCGTCCTCCAACTCACTCCCACCAATCTTCAACACATTGTATATACCATTCCCCACCACCTTGCCAATGAGCGTTTTCCTACGATTAAACTCTGGCATCTCCGCCAAGGTGATGAAAAATTCGCCTCCGCTCATTCCAACCAACCCTCGCCTACTAAAACTTAGCCGCGAGTTCACCTCCACTTTTTCCACTTTTTCCACTTCCTCCGGATTCACACCAGTCCCGACAAATTTCCCCGGTACAATTGTGCCAAATCCAGCATATTTCCCCAGCACACAATTCCCAAGAAACTCCCGGCACGCCAGCAGACACTCCCGGGCCCATAATTCCACCTCAATGTGCCCCTTGTCGCAGTATATTAGCACCTTGGCACTGGTCCGTGGCTCCATGGTTAGTGGGCTCCTGTGGGTGGTTTTAGCCTGGTTACGTGCCCTGCGCCGCGACTAGATGTGTTGGACAAAGTGGCAAACAACTGCCATGTCTTTGGAAAGTGTGACCCAGCAGTTGAAGACTTTGTTTGAGAGTCAGGATTTCAAGCAGTGCGTGAAGCTCTTGCCTGTCATCAAGATCCAATTGGCGAAGCACAACTTGTTGGTACCGTCGGACATTGTGAACCAGGGCGACTTGATCATCACCAGGTCGATTTTGGAGATTGGGGCCTTGGCTGCAATCAATCTTCTTGACTTGGGCTCGTTTGAGAAGTACATTTTTGAGCTCAAGCCGTTTTACAACTCCAAGGCCGCGATTTTCGTGAACAACAAGTCGACCCACGAGAACAAGCTCACTGCGCTTTACCTCTTGCTTCTTCTCACCAAGGGCCAGATCTCGCAGTTCCACATTGAGTTGTTGGGGTTGCCGCACAACTTCTCGGACTCGTACTTGGAGATTCCCATCCAGATTGAGCGGTGGTTGATGGAAGGGTCCTATGATAAGGTGTGGAAGTTGCTCAATACTGAGGACGGTGGCAAGGACTTTAAGGAGTTTTACTTGTTCAACGAGAACTTGAACCTCACCTTGCGTAGCGAGATTGCCAAGTGTCTCAACTGCAGCTACGAGAAGTTGCCGTTGGCGAACGCCAAGAACTTGTTGTTCTTTGACAACGAGAAGCAGTTGACGGAGTACATCAATGCCAACACCAACTGGCGCACCGAGCGGGGGGTGATATATTTCAATAACGACGATGTGAACGACGATGGGATGTTTGAGGAGGCCGGCGAGCCGGCGGAGAAGTTGAATTTGCACGAGGTGTTTATCAAGGATGCCCTTGGGTATGCGCGGGACTTGGAGACTATAGTGTAAAATACAGAGTATGCATGATATATAACCCACCTAATGCGACTAAATAACTAAATAACGAATGTAATCAATGTTTGCAGGAGCACGTGTTAATGAGAGGAGATGGAACATAGAGATGAGAATGGAGACCACGGAAGATGGATTCCATGCCTGTTTCCATAACCAATGTAGATCAAGGATGTAAGCCTGCTGCTTTGTTTCAACCATGGAAAGTGGTATTGAATTGGAAGCTTGCAATTTCCATTTACTGTATACTGGATGAAGTTCTGTACTGGATGACATTGTATGGTGATTCTTGCACGTCTGACATGTCTAACACATTGTACTGTTTTCAAACTGTGTAGTATCATTTTGTCAGTTCCAAACGGTTATATCACCATTGTCAGTTCCAAACGGTTATATCACCATTGTCAGTTCCAAACGGTTATATCACCATTGTCAGTTCCAAACGGTTATATCACCATTATCTGTTCCAAACGGCTGTATCACCACCTCCTCCTCACCACCTCCACCTAATCAATATAATGCTCAACGTTCTTGCCCGTCTTCTCAGACATGCCCAACACCTTCAAGTCCACCTTGTTCTGCGGCCGGTAGATGCGAAATGGCTTCGACTGGTACACCGTGAGCGCATGTGGATCCACGTCGTCCAGCGGGTCTCTCAAGGTGCCGACGCCATAGTCATAGTAGTAACCATTACCAGTGTATGCCTTTGTGCCGGCAAACTGCGAAAAGTTGTTTGGCTCAGTACGACTCCGGGTGGACAAGTTGACGGAGGCATGGAAACTGGCGTCGATGCTGGGGTCGGATGTGTCCAGCTCGGTGTAGTTGTTGATGAGACGGACCTTTTCGTTGTTGAAGTTTGTCTGGAACGTGGTGCTGTTGATGAACTCTGCAGTGTCCCACTCGCTGACGATCCACTTCAAGAGATTCACAGACTGGGCTCGGTTGTACGGCGACACGGTGAGAAGCTGCGAGAAGCAGATGGCCGGACTACTGTTGATCTTGATCTTGAACACGAGCTCGTAGCGCACCGAGTACAACTTGCCGGTACTGGTGAACCCTTGCATGTGCGACAACGGTACGCCGCCGCTGATCTCGTCCATCAACTTGGTGCTGGTGGTCAACGTCTGCTTTGCCGTCACGGGCGATTCAAGCGACTGCCGCTCGTCGTCGGCCGATTTGCGCGGCACAAAGCTCCGGCGTCGGTCCACGAGGTCGATGTTCGCTGGGAGCTTCCGCGACGACGTGGAGCTGGCAATGATCGACTTGATGTCCGAGGGGAACTCAAACAGCACCTGGGTGGTGATGCCGTCGGGCGACAACGCCGCGTCAAACTCCTGCTGCTTGTTGAGGAGCTTCACCAGCTTCGACACCCCTTGGCTCTCGACCACCTCGCGCAACTCAAAGTTGATTTTCCGAAGCCGGAACACCGGGGGCTTCTTCTTGAAGAGCAGCCGCCGGTTGCCCTGGTCCTTGTCGAGAAAGTCGTTGTTCGGGAAGATCTTCAAGTACACGTAGAGCTCGTCCAGCGGCCCCATGGACGTATTGGGCAACGAGTACTCCACCAATATGTTCTTGTCCGGCGAATCAATCGTCTTGGTCACCGGCTCGTTGAACTGCCGGTACAACGGCAACGTGTCGTATCGCTTCACTACCAACGGGAACGACACACTGTACGACTCCAACTTGCTCGCGTTCATCCACCCAATCCGCACCGTGAGATTGTGCACCGTCTTCGCGTTCCACCGGATGTTCTTCCCGCTGCTCATGATATCCTTGTTGAGTGGGATAATGAACGGCACATCAATGCCCAAGATATTGTCGTCCTTGTTTGGTGGCGCCTTGAACAAGTTCTTCTTGTAGACGTTGTACGCACGCACAGAGTCGTTCGTGCTGAGCCCGCCATTCGTCGGAATCGACACCGACTGGATCGTATTCAACTCGAGAATAATCGTCTTGATGACAAACACATTCCCGGTCCTCGTCCGGATCTCAAGCACGCTCTCCACCCTGGGGCACGTCTTGGGGACCCCCGGACAACCCCGGACAGGCGAACGGTTCGACGCTCCTAAACTCACAACAAACGGTTCTGCTGGCATGGTCACTGTCCCTGTGGTGTTTGGTATCGAGGGTGTCTTTCGGTGTCTTGTAGGGTTTTTTTTTTAATGTTCTGTGCCTTGATTATCGTCTGTTGGTTGTCGTCTCTTAATTACCTGTACTTCTCGTTTCTCTGTTCTGTATCAATGTTATCGAATCTATTCCCAATCCAACTGTCAATTATACTGTCAATTTGTACCGTCGATTCGTATTACCGATTCGTATTGCCGATTCGTATTGCCGTCTTATACCGTCTTGCTCCACTTGATTTGCTATGGACAGGTGTAATTCCAAATATATCGCCTTCACAGTCGTACTGTCATAAATTTATTATAGCAATACAATACAGAATCACAACGAACCAACCAACTTTTGTACCGGCAAGTATTATTAATGCTGGTTCTCAAATTGTCTAATGAGCCAGCCCTTTATATTCCACCCAACTTTCCTCGGTAAGTTGTCATGCTACTCCAACGTGCATATCTCAATTTGGCCCAATGTGAGTGTCTGGCCGATTCCCAATAAATCACCCCACAATTAATCACAATCATACCTCATTCCTCCTCCGTCGCCTTCCCTTTGACACTAGCCCCTCTGATCTTCCGTTAAACCCTCGTGTGCACACCCAGTATTCACACACTCTTAATCACGCACCCGTAATCACGCACCCGCTTATAAGATCATTTTTTGAAATGGCAAGCAGGGACTTGTCCAAGTTGCTCCAACGTCTAAATCACATCAATAAAGGTCACTGCATCGCTACAGGTGCAGACTCCTGATGCTGTTGTTCCATGCTTCCTGTGTACCATTTGACTAACCTCAAGCCCAGTACATGTCTATCAAACCTCGAGATTTCAGCCAGTCACCATTGGCGATTCTGTGCCGAAATAGTTTATTTCAGAGGCTTTGGCTATTCATAATACCATTTTATCGGGGACACTCAAAGATGTGCGTCTTTTAGACAATCGGCATGGTCAAGTGCAAAGGTTGGGAAATGCGTTTCATTTTCTCTACACTAATCCCGGGGTGATAATGTGCTAGCTGTGTCAAGTTGGTATACCAACCCAGTGATTAATCAATTGTATATCGGGCCATTTAAACCAGTGCGCAACTTGTTTAACCGTCATTCTTGCACAACTCTGGCTAATCATTGTCAGGACTGGATAAAATCAGGTATACATAACATGGTTGATTCAACTGGTTCCCATGTAATGGGTTAATTATTGCCCCATGGCCGTTCTTGTGGGTTTGATCCATTACAATAGCTTTCATGAAGTAGATCAGGGCATATACAGAGCAGAATATACGGAGCAGAATATACGGAGCAGAATATACGGAGCAGAACATACAGAGCAGAACATATACTGATATTGATCCAACCAAATATGACTGTGTATTCTGTATTAATTATTATAGTAATTAATTGCAAGCGTCATTGCGTGTATTAATTCCCTGGTCATGCCAGTTCATACCTCTGGCTTATCTTGTCTCAATATAGATTATGTCACAACTTAAATTATTCAATACACACAATAAAGTTAAAGTATCATTTCAGGGTCTTTATACCTGTGAAACAATCCAGTTTAACAATGAGAATCTTCATCTGAATTTTATCTACTATAGGACGTACCTTAAATGTCTTAGAGTGTGATGCATGAGCCTTGTCAAGCTTCGGTGCATAAGTTTGAAAAACCCGTGAAAAATTTATCTTGCACGGCTTGACAATAGAGCCCTGTGATGAAAATTCCGGGTTAAACATAAGAGGGAAAAGAACAGTGTCTACTCCGGGCATTTGGAATGCATATACAGTCTGCCTGTCATTCAACCGAAACACTATTGGTTTTCCTGATGGCGGAAACTTTGATTCTGACTGGTTTGTGTGTATATGAAGCCGTCTACAATGGGTGATCCAACTATGCCGTTTGATGATTAAGATGTCAGTGGAATTACAAGGCGTAATCAGTTTTAATAATGATCCACGATAATTTCTGATGATAATTTCTGATGATAATTTCTGATATGATATTCCCGATATAATATTCCCGATATGATATTCCCGATATAATATTCCCGATATGATATTCCCGATCATCATGCCTGATCATAATGCCGATCACAATGCCCAATAAATCGAAAACTCTCTTGACTCAACCCGTTACATCAACAAATAACCTCCGTCGTATTTCAGAAACATTCACAAACCGTACACCCTGAATATGTAAATTTGCCATAGTCATCATGTAGTCAGCAATTCTGTTTCAGTATGAGGGATTATCCGGGGAAGATAAACTTCAGCTGAGCTTGTGAGTGCTCTGTTGCGCCCAAACAACAAAGCAAAGTCCGACAAAGATGAATAAAAGCCATACCAATGCTTCAATCCCGAAAACGGGTCAGGACCATTGCCAGTTTGACAGTCGAGGCGCTATTCCGACCTCGGGAATTGACCCCAGACCCGTTCAGCCAGTGTTACCCGGCCGGCACCCCGATTATAATCTCAGTGTCTCCAATTGGCTGATTGGTTTTTCCTCCGTGCAAATCGCAGCATATAAATAAGCATCATCCCGAAAAAATATCTGCACTGCTGGATACTAACAAAAATGCTCTCCGCTCGCACCAAGCAAGTATCGGTTAGATCTTTGACCAGAGGGTTGGCCTCTGTGTCCAATCTCACCCCAGACTCCAAGATTCACCAGAATCTCTTGGAGGACTTCTCATACCTCAACTATAAGCAGAACTTGGCCAACGTCAAGATCGTTCAGGAGCGTCTTAAGCGCCCGCTCACCTACGCCGAGAAGCTTCTCTACGGTCACTTGGACAAGCCTCATGAGCAGGACATTGTCCGGGGCGAGTCTTACTTGAAGCTTCGTCCAGACCGGGTTGCTTGTCAGGATGCCACTGCCCAAATGGCGATTTTGCAGTTTATGACCGCAAACTTGCCTAGCGTTGCTACCCCAGTCACCGTGCACTGTGACCATTTGATCCAGGCACAAGTCGGCGGGGCTGCTGATCTTACGCGTGCCATTGACCTCAACAAGGAGGTGTACGACTTCCTTGCGTCTGCGTGCGCCAAGTTCAACATTGGATTCTGGAAGCCAGGTTCCGGAATCATCCACCAGATTGTGTTGGAGAACTATGCTTTCCCAGGTGCCTTGATCATCGGTACCGACTCGCATACTCCAAACGCTGGTGGATTGGGTCAATTGGCCATTGGTGTTGGTGGTGCTGATGCCGTCGACGTCATGTCCGGCTTGCCTTGGGAGCTCAAGGCGCCAAAGATCTTGGGTGTCAAGTTGACTGGTAAGATGTCCGGATGGGCCTCGCCAAAGGACATTATCTTGAAGCTCGCAGGTATCACCACCGTCAAGGGAGGAACCGGCAAGATCGTCGAGTACTTTGGTCCTGGTGTCGACACTTTCTCCTGTACCGGTATGGGTACCATCTGCAACATGGGTGCCGAGATCGGAGCCACCACCTCTGTTTTCCCATACAACAAGTCCATGGTCGACTACTTGAACGCCACCAAGAGACACCAAGTCGCTGAGTTTGCCGATCTTTACAAGGGCAACTTCTTGAAGGCTGACGAAGGCTGTGAGTATGACGAGGTCATTGAGATCGACTTGAACACCCTTGAGCCATATGTCAACGGGCCATTTACCCCAGACTTGGCTACTCCAATCTCCAAGTTGAAGGAGGTTGCTGTCGAGAAGGACTGGCCTCTTGAGGTCAAGGTCGGATTGATTGGTTCGTGCACCAACTCGTCGTACGAGGACATGACCAGATCCGCATCGATCATCACGGATGCTGCTGAGCACGGCTTGAAGGCCAAGTCGATCTTCACTGTCACCCCAGGATCCGAGCAGGTCAGAGCCACCATCGAGAGAGATGGCCAGATTGAGACCTTCAAGGAGTTTGGCGGAGTTGTGTTGGCCAACGCCTGTGGTCCATGTATCGGCCAATGGGACAGAAGAGACGTCAAGAAGGGCGAGAAGAACACCATTGTCTCGTCGTTCAACAGAAACTTCACCTCGAGAAACGACGGGAACCCAGCCACCCACGCTTTCGTGGCTTCTCCAGAGTTGGTCACTGCTTTTGCCATTGCCGGTGACTTGAGATTCAACCCAATCACCGACAAGTTGAAGGACAAGGACGGTAACGAGTTCTTGCTCAAGCCTCCACATGGAGTCGGCTTGCCAACCAAGGGTTACGATGCTGGTGAGAACACTTACCAGGCGCCACCAGCCGACAGAAGCTCTGTCACCGTGCAGGTTTCGCCAACCTCTGACCGTTTGCAATTGTTGACGCCATTCAAGCCATGGGACGGAAAGGACGCCATTGACATGCCAATCTTGATCAAGGCCAAGGGTAAGACCACCACCGACCACATCTCGATGGCTGGGCCATGGTTGAAGTACAGAGGCCACTTGGAGAACATCTCCAACAACTACATGATTGGGGCCATCAACTCCGAGAACGACAAGGCCAACAGCGTCAAGAACGTGGTCACTGGTGAATATGCTGGTGTTCCAGAAGTTGCTGGCTACTACAGAGACCACGGCATCAAGTGGGTGGTTGTTGGTGCCGAAAACATGGGCGAGGGTTCCTCCAGAGAACACGCAGCCTTGGAGCCAAGATTCTTGGGCGGATTTGCCATCATCACCAAGTCGTTTGCTCGTATCCACGAGACCAACTTGAAGAAGCAGGGTTTGTTGCCATTGAACTTTGTCAACCCAGCCGACTACGACAAGATTAACCCATCCGACAAGATCTCCATCTTGGGCTTGGCCGAGTTTGCCCCAGGCAAGAACTTGAAATACGAGGTCACTTCCTTGGACGGTAACAAGTGGAGCTCTGAGTTGTCCCACACGTTTAACCAGGAGCAGATTGAGTGGTTCAAGGCCGGCTCTGCTTTGAACAGAATGGGCCAATTGAAGAAATAAGCAGTGTAATTAGTACATATTTAAATTTGATCTTATAAAGATGTAGTGTTGCAAATGGTGTTGAGGCAGATTGCATTGAGCCTAGTGTGCATCATATAGTGTTGGAGAGTCAATCAGTATAAGTCTTGGAGAATCAATACAGTGTGTTGGATATCAATACGGTGTTTGGTGGAGTCGTGTAAAATATTTCACCAATCCTAACCAACATGAATTGCCAAACCAATTATGGTTCTGAGCCCACGAATTTACCCGGCCGGTCCGTGCTCCAATAGAAATATAGTGAAAAGCAAATGGACTCCATCATATAGCGAAACAAGATAAAATGGTAAGTCACATTGCGAAAAGGAGGTATTTCAATACTAACAACCAGGCGTTCTATTCTACTATCGTGAACACTTTTGCCAAAAAGAACTCTATTTACTTGGCTACTATTTTTGCCGGGGCTTTCACTTTCCAAGCTACCTTTGATGTTGCAGTTACAAAGTGGTACAACAACCACAACAAGGGAAAATTATGGCAGGACATTAAGCCAGCTATTTTGGCCAGAGATGGGGCCGAAGACGATGAGTAGATCATAGCATACGTATAATATTAAGATCATGAATTGTGTAGTGAAGGTGGAAGGCATGGACCTTGAGAATAGAGCAATGGATATTGTAGATTAAGTGGGATGGCCTTGAGAATAGGAATGGATATTGTAGATTAAGTGGGATGGCCTTGAGAATAGGAATGGATATTGTAGATTAGGTGAGAGGACTCGATGATTTATGGTGTATGAATATTGATTCACAAGATTGGGCGATGGTAATTATGAGGCCTTGAGGAATAGAGAGGATCTCGATGATTTATGGTGTGCGAATATTAATCCGCAGGATTGGGTGATGGTAATTATGGACCTTTGACTGTATGTCTATTAAAAGTCAGGTACAGTATAAATGGTACATCAGTATAATCATGCCTCGCATTAACATAATACAATCACTCACACATATCTCCTACATCAGTATAATCATGCCTCACATTATTCATAATACAATCACTCACACATATCTCCTACATCAGTATAATCATGCCTCACATTATTCATAATACAATCACTTCTATTGTCCTTATAACAGCGATCCTTATGCATCATCTACTAAACATGCGTCTGAAAATCCCCTTCTTCTTCTCGCCTGGCTCTTGCTTACTGTCCAACTTCTTGTCCAGCCTCTTTGTATCGACAGTCTTGCTGCTGCTAATACTGGTGGCATTGCTCTTTGTCTTGCTGAGGATTTCCTTATATGTGTACCCCTTCTTCTCCAGGGATCGCTCAGAAGCCAAAGTAGGTTTCTGCTCAGCAAACAGAATGATCTTGGTAGCAACATAGTCGGTTGCCCCGTATGGAACACAGTCCTCGTCGTCCGACTCGCTGTCCGACGCCGAGTCAGAGTCGCTTTCGCTCAGGGAAACCACAGCCGATTCCTTGAGTTTTGCGCTGAGCTTGTTGACCATCATTCGCTTTCTTGTGCGAGACGTTGGCGGAAGCGACTTATCCTTGGTCTTGGAGTTTCGCAAGTAGTTGACAGACTCCCGCAACGACTTTTCGCTGGCATGCACCAACAACTTGCTAAAGTAGTCGTGAGGGCATGGCACGTCGTCCGAGACCGGTTCTGGGCTGCTTTTGCGAATGTCCTGCTTGATCGAGTCGAGCATGGCGCTAGCCTCGGTGACGTCTTCTTCTTCTTCGTCGTCGCTGCTTTCATAATCGTCCAACCATTGTTCGACCCACTGGTGATCGTTTGCCGAGTCTCCAAAGCCCTTTGGCACCACCAAGACGGCCAAGTTTGTATTTTTCACCAAGAATTCCGCAAAAGTGAGCCGTGTCAATGGCGGCGGCGTCTTGTTCTCGCTGATTGCCGATTCGCCGGTGTTGATGCGCGAAAGCCGGTGCATGCTGCCCAGATCGTTCATCAGCAGCGCGCTGCTGTTCACTGAGAGCGTGGTTCTTCTGCTCAAGCTCGTGGACTCGCCGCTCTCCTCAGGATAGACCGAGAAGTCGTCGCTCTTGGATCCCACAACAAATACTGCGGGGTTGTATACCGAGACAATGCTCTGCAAGACAAACTTGAGATTGACATTATGTGCTGCGCGACGTCTGGACTCCCAGTTGCTTCCTGAAAGATACCCCTGGCCGAGGCTCGCGGCGCGGTTTTCTTCGTCGTCGCTTTCGTTATTGTCCAACTCGTTGTGCAAGAACTCGTCGCCGCAGATTTCCACGGTGATGCCAATGATCAACCCCCGTTTCTTGGCCAACTGCTCGACCCAGCGGAGAATGCTTTCTGCCTTTGGCTTCACCGTCTTGAGAATGTTCTCCTGCTCCTTTTCAGACGCAACTGCGCCCGGCTCGGACTTGCTCGATGATACAGACGCCTTGCGGTGGTATCCTCCAGATACAACCCGCGCCAACTCGCTTTCAATCGTCGATCCCGAGCGGCCGGTCTTGGCTGGCGGAAGTGCTCGGCTGGCAGTGCTTGTTTTTTTAATCGGCCAGCCATGGACCTCGTCAATGGCCCCAGTGGTCTTGTACCGGACCAAGGGAAACGGACTGTCGCTAGTCTTGGCCAAGCTGCGCGAATCGGCCGGAATAATGGCAAACACGACAAGCCGGTCGCCGTGCTGTAGCAAGTTGCTGGCAAAGAGCTTTTCGACGGCGCGCAACGAGTGTTTCCGGCCGGAAATATACGCCATGACCGTCTTGCACAGCGACAAGTGGGGGTCCAAATCCGCAAGCTCGTGCTCCGCAGAGAGGAGCAGGTACCCTCCTAGTGCAGTGGGGCACGATTCCAGCCCAATCTCGCGGGAAACCACCTCGGTTGGTGGATACGTCCAGCCTTTGGAGTTGTGCTGGACCCGCACAAAGTCCTTGTGGCGCGACTGCAACACGAAGCTCTTGTAGTTGACCTGCGGCCGGGTCGGATATGTCTTGTCGCTGATGTTGGTCACATTGACACCTTCCTTCAGGTACTTTGTCTTGATGTCCTCGGAGGTGCGAAACTTCAGAGACGCAATCGTGGAGTTCAAGTCCGACAACATCAGCTCCTTCAAGTGGTCCACCAGCTTTGGGGCGCGGAACTGCGCGTCCATCTGGAGAATCTCGTCGTCGGTCATCTCGGTCAATTTCTTCCTCCGCATCGGCATCGAGTCGACCTCCTTGGCCTCAGACAACACAGTCGCAGCAAGATACTTCTGGTCCGTGTTGATGTGCGTGTTTTTGAACGTCTCTGCGTCCTGGTCCTCCGACTTGAACCGGTTGTACACCAGCGAAAACAGGTTCGCATCGCTTCCCCGCGCTCCATGTAGCGCTGGAAGGTACCCGTTTTGCTCTGGCGGCGCACTCGGGTACGCAGTAGGCACCTTCTTGAGAATGCTCTTGGCCTTTATCTTGGGAAGCTTCTCACGCTTGAGCTTCTCACGCTTCTCCTGTGCGTCGTTGAACGACTGCTGGCTGCGCAAATCATTGTAGTACCGGTCGTTCTGGTTCACAAAGTTGAAGTCGTTGAATTTAAAGAACTTGGATGGGTCGTTGGACAATTGCGACGTCCGTTGCACTGTGAAACCAAAGTCTAGGTCCAACACCGGCTTGGGAGCGTCCTCATCGTCGGTAACAAACTTTGGCACGTAGCGCGGGCGCAGAGGATCGATCACCGACGCAAAGAAGCTGTTGAACGACACTCGTTTCCTATAGCAATCGTCGACGGTTGCTATCATTGTATTTGCAAATCCAGATAAATCGTATCAGAAAATGCTCAAGGGTCTCCCGGGCTCGTGACTGTGGGGTTGACAGGCACACGGTGGCGGTGAAATAATGTGGCTATGCAAAATGTCTGGCAAGCAGTCTTGTCAAGATTAGTCCAGGGAACTTTGCAGTGTACTTATAGGTATGCCCAATACTTTGCCTCAGTTTTCGCCGGAGACAAGGAATATTATTGTCATTTCGGCTTGGCAGGAAGAAGTTACCTAACTGTTCCCTGGCTGCGTAACCCTTGCAGAAGGGGAATTCTTAGCCCATGTGGGGCTTGGCACATTGCCCTGGGCAAACTTTTGTATTTCCAAGCAGTCAACCTTGGGAGCACACCATTTACAAACACTCGACAACACCATCCACACCTGTTTCCAATTTTCCAAATGGAAATCGCACAGGGAGAAAACTCTACAACGTGGCTTATGGCGCAGGACCGCATGCACCCGGATCCATGTGGGGGCATGAATACGACAGCCAGCAGGGCACGCAACCAGGGGCTGAAGTGTTTTGCTGGCGGGAGCTGGGAAAATATATCATGTCCAAGTACCAGGATGTCACGTACAGCGAAAACATCCTGCTAAATACAAAGAAAATCGGATATGTCCATGATATCAGCTCGCTTGTAATTGGCACGTTGGCTGGAATCTTGAATCTTGAGTCGCAGCATGGCTTTGTTTTATTTTTTGTATTCATGTTGGCCATTGACTTGACGATATACTTGCTCTTAGTGGTGAACTCCGGGAACAGGGTGAAAAACTACTTCAATAGCCCATTGTCAGAGATCTTTTTGAATGACTATTCCCGCAGCATTTTTAGCTTCATCATGATGTGGACGTTTGTGTTTTGCTTGACCTCATGAGAATGTCATCCAAGGAGGAGAAGCACGAGGCGCAGGAGGTTGGCGAATGAATAGTGGAAATTAGCATGGCGCAGATTGTAAATTCAATAAAGTTGGGATTCGTACTATTAAATTAATTTTATGTACTCTATAACAGTTTAACGTAGACAGTGTTTCGAAATCAAGACAGTCCATGTCGATTAGAGCCAGAATTGGTTGGACTTTTTCCACTTGCGTTGCCAGAATTTCCGTTGCCAGAGCTTCCGCTTTCAGATCCATTACTAGATGGGCTCGTATCTGCTGAACTGTTTTCACCAGAACTAGAGCCAGAACTAGAGCCAGAACTAGAGCCAGAACTAGAGCCAGAACTAGAGCCAGAACTAGAGCCAGAACCAGAACCAGAACTAGAACCAGAACCAGAACTAGAACCAGGGCTAGGACTAGGGCTAGAGCTAGAATCACCCGCCAGACCAGACCCAGTATCAGAACCACTAGTAGTTTGAGTGCCATCGCCTGAAGATCCCGAAGTAGAATCATTGTCTAAACTATTATTTTCCCCTTTTGTAGAATCGGAGCCAGAGCCCAGTCCAAATGAACCAAGACCACCTAGACCACCACCAGAAATCAATGCTGGCACTAGAACGTTTGATACAGTAGAAGAACGAGATCCGCTATCTTCGCTTACATCGTTGGAGCCTTGGTTGTTGTTGTTGTTGTTGTTGTTGTTGTTGTTGTTGTTGTTGTTGTTGTTGTTGTTACTCAGAGGCTCATTGTTTCCCAGATTAGCAACATGCCCATTTGCCAGGTTACCATTTGCCAGATTACTATTTGCCAGATTACCCACGTCAGACAGCTTATCATTTCCTAGCTTATCATTTCCCTGGTTACCCACTTCAGGCAGCTTATTTCCCTGGTTACCCACTTCAGGCAGCTTATTTCCCTGGTTACCCACTTCAGGCAGCTTATTTCCCTGGTCACCCTTTGGAAGCTGATTTGGCAACGTAGTCTGTTGAGCCGTCGGCGATCGAGAAGGTTCTCCAGCTTTCAGTACGGGAGTTGGAGCTTCTTTTGATGGACTAGAGACCGTTATAGGGTGACCATCTTTGGAGGCATCAGCAGGACTTGCACCTTTATTAGTATGTACCTGAGTCTTTGGAGCAGCTTTCGGGTTCTTCTTGGCCACTGGCCGTCTCTCCGGCCGTCTATGCGGTCTTCTATGAATTATAGGACGAGAGCGGAACCTAAAGAGCCTCTTTTCAACGACAGCATCAACTGGAGCAGCAAAAACCTCCAGGAAGCACAAGGCGTAGACAATCAGGAACAAAACAATTATCTTCATACTATTTGTTTTATAGGTAGAGGCTTATAGTTCCACTTATATACCACTGGTAGCTCCTATCTAGCTTTATTCCACTCATTCATGGTAAGCACTAGTGCTAATGTAGGATTGGGCATGCGAAATTTCGGAAAAAATATTTCCAGGGTCATATATTGTAATAAGATAGCTCCAAGACGACTCACATGGTCCCATTATAACCACATCAAATAAATCAACTTCTGATTCAATACAAATCTCTTTTGTTAAAGAGGTTCCTTATGGTCCAAGCCAAAGTATTGGCTGTATGATGCATGCCGGCGCACATTGATTATGATAAATGACAGTGTTTCGAAATCGACATCATAATCTGGGAAATGGAACTAAACATTGTTTGGAAAATGGAACTAAACATTGTTTGGGAAATTGTATTAATTCTCACAAATTGCCAATTTGTCACAAAGGCTCATGAATTGCCCGGATTGTACTTGCAATGTCCCACATTTGTGATGAGGAAGCTCCAATATCCTACAGCTCGGATATTTTCATAGCTGAAGATCCTTTTTCCGAAGATCTTCCATTTCAGAGCCCTTGCATCATATACAGATTTAATTCCATTTTGGTACCGTGGACTTGACTAGACCGTCAAAAAGCATGGTCTGTGCTTGCCTTTTTCTGTTAGGCATACAACTGGCCACTGGGTGTAGATGGGTATTGGTAAGATCTACAAGCATTATCCAGTCCCTGTTTTAGTACCGGCTATAAGAAAGAATTGCCCAGGGGTTTTCTTGGAATGGACAGAATCATGGGGTCTGTAGTGGGATATTCCAATGCTCGATATTCCATGAAATATTCACCTTGGGCCAGAGCCTATTGGAAGCAACTTAAGTTGTGCATCAGGAGTGGAAATTGTATAAATTTCCGAGCCATTGTTGACTGGGTCTAGCCTGAAGCAGAGAAGTGCGGTTTGGTCATGTTTTCCATTTTCCAACCAGTGGTGGTTCATGAGCTAAGTGGATACCAATGCTTTTTATTATTAAAAGAGAACCATTGATTGAGTAGGCTGAGCCCAAGGCTTTTGCTAATTGGTGGGACAAAATATGTTGGTATATGGTGGCTTTGGGAATGTTTTCGCAAGCCCATTGCTGGATTTTTTTATCTGAGTTGATACACTGTGACTAATGAACAGTGTGATTCACAAGAGCTGAACTGTACTGATTAAATGACAATCTATGTTGGTAAATCTCAAACTATGTTGATTATTTTTCATGATTACTCTTGATGATTCATCTTCTGTTTATTCTGTTTATTCTTCTGTTTATTAAGGTCATTCTTAATGTTTCTGCTTCTGTTTCTTCTGTTAATGATTCTTCTGATTCTTCTGTTTATTAATGTAATTAATGATTCTTCTGATTCTTCTGTTTATTAATGTCATTAATGATTCTTCTGTTTCTTCTATTTATTAATGTCATTAATGATTCTTCTGTTTCTTCTATTTATTAATGTCATTAATGATTCTTCTGTTTCTTCTATTTATTAATGTAATTAATGATTCTTCTGATTCTTCTGTTTATTAATGCCATTAATGATTCTTCTGTTTATTCTGCTCTGCTCATATGTTACATGCCATCATGTACACGTGACACTGTAGTTTTTCATATTTTTTGCCATCAATTTTCAACATTGATTACACAATGCAAGCTCCAGTTGTGTTTATGAACACGTCTGCTGAACGGAAGACCGGCCGTGAAGCACAGACCCTGAACATCACTGCCGCCAAGGCTGTCGCGGATATCATCCGAACCTGTCTTGGGCCAAAAGCCATGCTCAAGATGCTTCTTGATCCAATGGGAGGCATTGTGTTGACCAACGACGGACACGCGATTCTCCGGGAGATTGACGTGGCGCATCCTGCTGCGAAGTCGATGATTGAGCTTTCGCGGACCCAGGACGAAGAGGTTGGCGACGGGACGACGTCGGTGATCATTCTCGCTGGGGAGATTTTGGCACAGACATTCCCATACATTGAGCGGAACATCCACCCGGTGATCATCATCCAGGCGCTCAAGCAGGCATTGCGGGATGCATTGAGTGTGATCCACGAGATTTCGCGGCCGGTGGATGTGCAGAACGAGGCGGCGATGATCAAGCTCATTTCTGCGTCGATTGGCACGAAATACATTGCCAACTGGAGCAGCAAGATGTGCGAGTTGGCGCTCAAGGCGGTGAACACCGTGACTATCCGAGAGGGCGAGCACTTGGAGATTGACACCAAGCGGTATGTGCGGATCGAGAAGATCCCGGGAGGGGAGATTGAGGACTGTGAGGTGTTGGACGGCATTATATTGAACAAGGACATCACCCACCCGAAGATGCGGCGGCGCATTGAGAACCCGCGGGTTCTTTTGTTGGACTGCCCGTTGGAGTACAAGAAGGGCGAGTCGCAGACCAACATTGAGATCAGCAACGAGGACGACTGGAACCGGATCTTGGAGATCGAGGAGGAGCAGATCCGCGGCTTGTGCGACAAGATCTTGGAGTTCAAGCCGGACTTGGTCATCACTGAAAAGGGTGTCTCTGATCTTGCCCAGCACTATCTCTTGAAAGGCGGTGCCACTGCCTTGCGACGAGTCAAGAAGTCCGACAACAACAGAATCGCTCGGGCGACCGGTGCCACCATCGTGAATCGGATCGAGGATATCCGCGAGTCGGACGTCGGCACCAAGTGCGGCTTGTTCAAGGTCGAGCTTATTGGCGACGAGTACTTCTCGTACATTGTCCAGTGCAAACAGCCTCGGGCATGCACCGTGGTCCTCAGAGGCCCTTCCAAGGACATTTTGAACGAGATCGAGCGCAATTTGCAAGACGCAATGGCCGTCGCCAGAAACGTCGCGTTCGAGCCGAGTCTTTCGCCAGGCGGCGGAGCAACCGAAATGGCTGTCGCAGTGAGACTCTCGGAGATTGCAAAGACCATCGAGGACGTGGCACAATGGCCGTACAAGGCTGTGGCTGATGCAATGGAGGTGATAGCCCGGACTTTGGTACAGAACGCCGGCGGAAACCCAATCCGCGTGATTTCCCAGTTGCGCGCAAAGCATGCCGAGGGATTGCACACATATGGTATCGACGGGGAGACTGGCAAGGTGGTTGACATGAAGTCGTATGGCATCTGGGAGCCGGAGGTGATTAAGCAGCAGAGTATCAAGACGGCAGTGGAGAGTGCGTGTTTGTTGTTGAGAGTTGACGATATTGTCAGTGCAAAGAAAGGTGCAAACTGAGGAGTGGTGAATGTGCTTCCTCTGATGTAATTATGTTTCTCTGATGTAATTGTGTTTCCTCTGGTATAATTGTGTTTCTCTGATATAATTGTGTTTCCTCTGGTATAATTGTATTTGTCTGGTATGATTGTATTTAGTCTAATGTAATCGTGTTTCCTCTATTATAATTATGCTTTCTTTGATAGAACTGTGTTTCTCTGATATAATTATGCCTCTGATATAATTGTGTTTCTCTGGTATAATTGTATTTGTCTGGTATGATTGTATTTCCTCTAATTTAATTGTGTTTCTCTGATATAGTTGTGCTTCCTCTGGTATAATTGTGTTTCTCTGATATAATTATGCCTGATATAATTGTGTTTCTCTGGTATAATTGTATTTGTCTGGTATAATTGTATTTAGTCTAATGTAATCGTGTTTCCTCTATTACAATTATGCTTTCTTTGATAGAACTGTGCTTCTCTGATTAAATTGTGTTTCTCTGATATAATTATGCCTCCGATATAATTGTAGTAGTCTCACTTAAATAGTGACCCATCTCTGTAGAAAGAAATGCAGCTAGACAATTGCCTTTGACACAATCTTGCATCAGAAAAATGTTAAAAAAGAAAAGAAAATTCTGAAAACAACAAGAAAATTTTATCAAGTCATGGAAAGACCACACAGTTGTAGAGTGTCATTCATAGAACATTGCCTTACAAAAGGGCCAGCCAGAATGGAGCAAAGGAGTAAAATCTCTCTTTTTCAAAGTCTATAATACAATTAATGTAGTTGTTATTCTCCGCTCGATACAAGTGCATCGTCGTGGGTTGAACTCAAGCCAAGTGACAACCCTATAGCACACTACCGTGCAAATACCTGAAGCAAAAGCTCAGCCTGTCCATACAAACTACCAGCACAACCACTCAATCCCTCCTGGAATGTTTCTACCCATTTAAAGGGTTCTCTGAGCAAACATATAGGGGCACCGTCCCTAGTCGTAGACGGTGAAATATCAATCTCCTCGAGCCAAAGTATAGCTATAGCCTTGCACAAATAATACAATTCAATTAACATAGTCTACTATACAATTAATCTAGTCTATGATACAATTTATGTAGTCTAATATACAATTAATATATTCTATTATACAATTTATGTACTCGCTACCGCACTAGTACCCGGAGGGGTGGCTCAAGTCACCTCTAAAGATCTAGGCAAAAGCTCATTGCCCTCCAATGCTCATCACTTTACATATTCACAAGCTCTAGTCAAAAGGGTTGTATCTCTGTCACAAAGTTTTCTTTCGATGACTACATACCAGCACCGTCCTTGGTCTTGGACAGCAAAGTATAAATCTCCTCTGGGAGCCTAGTATAGCTATAGCCTTGAATTATCATTATTATTATTTATGTAGTCTACTCCACACCTCCTTCTGAGTCATCTCTCTTTAATAGTTCCTTAAAGATCTAGTCGAAATTTTTTATCCTCATTTCAAGGGTTTTCTCTCGACTTAAAAACTAGCGGCGCCGTCCTTGGCTTATTAGACGATGAAATATAAATCTCGCCTCAGGGAGAGCTTACTATAACTAAAGAAGTAAATAAACGTTAATGTAGTCTACTATTCAATTTATGTGGCCTACTATACAATTTATCCATTAGTCTATGACATTATTACAATTCTTGATCCGATACAATCCATCATCTATTTATTAAATTTGCTACAGTCTCTATTACACAACTTGTTCATATACTCAGTCCAGAATGTCCTAAATCCATGCCATCGTAGACTTTTCACTTAACAACAATATCTCGTTCTACTCCTGTTTGCACTTGTTCAACTCTCCAGTTTTACTTTCCTATTACACTCTTGATCTTTACTCTTGTCATCTTCCTCTTGACTTCCTTTATCTTCCTTTATCTTCCTTTTATCCTTTTATCTTCCTCTTCTACTGTCCACCTTCCCCATTTTGCTCAGCCACCTCCCCATTCTGCTCATCGTCACCCTCTTCGCCCTCAAACTCATGCGGAAACTCCTCTTGTATAATCGTCAACAATTCTTGAATCTGCTCCTCATTAAACCGTATATCACAATCTTCAATTATAGAAAACAAATTCACCTGGTTCTTTGGAACAAGATTCACAATTTGAAACTTCTCAATAACCTCCAACTCAAACTTATCCAATCGCTCAATCACCTTGGACAAGCCATCCGTACTCTGGTTCTTTGCAGGGGTCTTGTTCAAGTACGCAATAACCTCCCTCATACCATTATCGTGCGATCGCTTTCTCCCCCCGACCTTCTGCTGCTTCAAATGCGCAAGAACCTCGGCATTGGTCACAAACTTATCCCGCAACTCAATAATATTCATCCACCCTCTTTAGACATGGCTCGAATTTTTCTCATCCTGCACACCAGTGCCACTAACCAGATTGCTTATGTCAGCCACCAGCTGCTTTTGAATGTCCTGTGCGATTTTAGCCAATCTCTTGCGTACACTGTCGCAGGCATCTTCGATTTTCTTGATTTCACTCTTCTTGGTTTGCACCTGGTTGGTCAACATCAAAATCAAGGACTCACGTGCCTGGTGCGGCCGATAGTCGTTGAGTAAGTGATGAATGTTGATCAATATGATGCGAATATCCTCCAATTTCGGGGGATACAAGGTTGCGTTTTTGCTCACGATGCCGATTATTTCTAGGAAGTTGAGTAGGAGTGACTTGAACAATTTTTTCAACTCGTCGATTCGCGCAAGCGACGACGACTGATCCTCGTTCCCCTCCTCCGACTCAAACAATTGCTTCACCCCCATCTCCGTTAGTGTCGGCATTCGGTCGTTGAATTGCCAGACATTACCAAACAACCGGTATGTTTCGCCCTCCGGCCTGCTGGGCGGAATTAAAAACTGGAGCTCATCTTCAGGCACTTTGTCGAGTTCGTGTGTGGTGGGGTCCTCATGTTCTTTTATCCAGGCGTTGGCCTTGTCGATATTCTCTGCCGTGAAAAACTTGTAGTATGGAGGTGGAGGAGGATACAAATCCACGACTTCTCCATCACCGCCAGACATTGGTTTTGCAAGACGGGCAAGAAAATAATCGACCCTTGGAAAATGTAGCTGACTAAGACATGACTAAGACATGACTAAGACATGACTAAGACTGAGCACCGACTACAGTAGGCCGCTTCATTTATTAACTAATGTATTGAAATAAGAATGTCAAAAAGGTACTTGCCACCAACAATATACAAATTCCAACTGGCCCGGCTCTGTCGGAATAGTCGACTGCCTTTTTATGTCGGATTTGCACCACTCTCCACAAGTAGAGACCCGTAGCGTAGCCAATTGTCAAGATCGCGGTGATGAAAAAGCCAATGGACGAAACCAATGCTGCGGCATTACCGTAGGACAACAATGCAGTGGCAGTGGCTCCAAGGATCATGCCGATGGACAACCACGAAAGAAACGTTCGCTCGGTAGCAAAGTAGACCTTTGGCTCGATTCTCACCGGCACACAAATCTCCTTGCCCGGTGGAGCAGAGATATTGGCAAACACCGTTCCCTCAGGTATCTTGAACGTGCGCTCGTCCTTCAAGAACTTGGCCAAGAAGCTAAATGGCCCAGACACCTTTCTGGCAGCTGGCTGGCCGGTAAGAAGCAACGGCGCCGTCTCAGAAGTTCCAGCGACATTTGCACGGATCGACTCGACCTGCTCCTCTTCATCCAAGAACTCGCCCGTAGCACCATGCCCTTGGTCGCGGATGATGCCCACTCCCTCCAACTTTGGCTTGCGAATGTCGACGTCCATCTGAGGCAACCAGAATGGGATCAAGTCGACGTGGTCAGGCAATAACGAGGCGCATCCGTGTATGAACTTGGAGAACTTTGGCACGGCCTCCACCAAGTGCGAGGCAATGAGCTCTCTGATCCACTGAGGAGGCTCCTGACCAAACTGGGTCTGAAGCTTGACCTCAAGCACGGCATATGGGAACCGGCAAATGTCCTTTTCAGGCAACTGGCTGAACGGCCAGTCGATGCCGATGTCGGTTCGCCGCCAGTTGCCATTTGTCCGATCGACACCGTCAAAATTGTCTTCGCGCACAAGCGACAACTCGGTATCCAACGAGATCCGCACACGAGCATCGCCCGGCAACTGGAACGCAGTACGATGGTAGAACGAGCGCATCACCGGGCGGAACTTGCGCTTCAACATCGCATACTGGATCTCCTCAGCTAGAGCCTCGAGGTTGTCAATCTCCTTGTTCAGCTTCTTGCCCTCCTTCCGCAACTTGTCAAACACCTGCTTCGCAGTGTACTTCCCCGAGATGAAGTCGTTGACGTATTTCTCCTTCAATGCAAACCGTTGCTTCACAGACAGCTCCCCGGTCCAGTCCTCTCGATGGGTCTTCCGCTCAAAGAAAATCGTGTCGCTGTTCATGCCCCCATACCACCGGAGACGATGTGCCTCTGCCCCCTCGTCCTTCCGAAGACGGCCGTAGTACAAGTCCATGTTCTTGTTGTCGTAGTAGATCGACGTGATTGCCGAGTCCTGCGAGTCAAACTCCTTGTTCGAGTTAAACACCAACACAGGCAAGTGCTTGAGGATAATAAGCTTCAACTCAGTGACATTGTCCGGGTGTACCCAGTACTTGGTGGTTTGCCGAACAAAGTTCTGCTGCTTTCCACCAGCACTGGAGTCTCCTTTGACTGGGCTTCCTCTGGTCCGAACCAAGTCATAGAGCTTCGACAACTTCACAATCAACTCGTCGTAGTTGTCCTTGAAAAATGGCTTCGAGTCCAATCGCGCCTGGAAAATAGGCTTCAACCGGAACTTGGTCCGCTTGTCGTGCTTCTTGATAATCTTGTAGAAGCCAGTGTAGTTCAACTTCGAAAACTTTGCAAGGTCGTGTGTATCGGCAATAATGTCCAGCAACTCGTCCTCCAAGTCAAGAAACACTTCTTCGTCAGGAGCCTCGTCGCCCCGTTGAATTGAGCCTACTGCTTGGGTAATGAGAAACTCCGTGTCGCGGATTCGCTTTTGGATTTCGCCCAGCTTGAGCTTGGTGAATGTATAGACTTTTTCCAACTCGGTCTCCAATGACGTGAGAAACTTTTCCTCCAACTCATTCAGCCATTGGTCATTATTAGAATTGAGCCCCTTTTTTAATTCGTACTTGAGGTCGTCATATGCAATATAATAGAAGTTATAGTCTTTAATAAGACCGCCCTTGAGCAGCTCGCCAAACTTCATTGTATACTATCTGAAGGACACAAATTTTATTCCTCGAAGCTTGGTTTTCTTTTCAAGCCCATCGCAGAAACAACGTGGGTGGCTCTTGCCCCAAAGGGGAAGCTGTAATAAAACGCAATATCGCGCGGGTGTCGCGTGCGCTGCTTAGGTAATGGCTGATGGATGTAAGTTGTATTGATCAACACTTTTTGCAAAACGGCCCATGTTCAATACCCAAAACTCAGACACCACAAAGCCATGGTTCAATGACGGAATTAATAGCCGTTTGGTGCCGTTTTCCATAATACCCCGCGCGGTTTTCAGTAAGAAAGACGAAACGGAAAAGCACGATAAAGAGTCCGATTCTGAGGACGAAGATGACAAGGAAGAGGAAGAGGAATTGACGTCGTTAGACTCCCAGGTGAAACGTTTATTGTCCGGGCCTGCTTCTAGCGACTTTGGCTCAAAGAAATTTAAGCAGCTCTCGTTTAATAATCGCCATAGTAGCTTGAGTAGTTCCCGATTGATCAATGACGCGGCTGCACCACCAAAGGTATCGATATTCGATCAAAATAAAGACGAAATGGCAGAGGGCAAGCTTGATTCCGCAAGCCAATCCGACTTGAAAGCACCTCGTGCTAAGGTGGATGCCAATTCTTTTAATGTGTTCAACTCAAACTTTTTTTCCCAGTTCTCCAAGAATCCAATCAGCAAGACCGACGTGATACAGTCGTTGTCTGCACCAATACCAGTTGATCTCGAGTCGCCAGTGGATCGAAAAAGTAACGAGACTGCAAAAGTGAAACAGGAATATTCCGTCTTGGTTTCCGGGTACCCAGAGTCCGATTCCCTTCGAGTAATTGAGTACTTCAGCAAGTATGGGGAGATATTGGAGAATTTCGAGGTGCTCAGCAAAAAACGAAACAATCTCGGGAGACTCCTCAAGAAGGACGAAACGTCCAGTACGGTTCCAATCTATGTAGGCAAGTCGTGGGTGAAGTTGACCTTCAGCAACCGGTCTTCATACTCCAGGGCTTTGAAGGAAGATGATACTGTGTTCAAGAATTATTATCTCAAGGTGAAAGACTTTAATTCAGGATTGTTGGGCGAGCTTAAAACCAGCACGATCGACGTCAAGTACTGCGAAGAAGATGAAAGTGAACAAGATTACAACTTACTATTCCCAAAGAAGAATGACTCGAACTTTGAGGAAACCAGGTTTTTGTCCTCAGAAAGCCTGATTTTTAAGGCCAGCAAGGAACATGCCACTGCTGAAGAACAGCCTGCCAAGAGAATCAAAAAGGAAAACAACCACCGGTTGGCAATAATATCAGGGAAGCAGTTGCTAGTCAAGAAAAACCGCACTTCAGATAAAAAGAAATTGCTGACTATAAACTCACATCCTAGCAGTGCTGGACTGACGTGGCTCAACCGTGGATTGGATTGGGCATTTGGATTTAATAGCCTCTAGTTTGTGCTGTAACATAATGGATTTTCATACAGAGAAGCTGCATCTGTCTGGTATTGTAACAAATATATTTATAATCGATTATATATTATCGACCAATTAGAAGATAGTAGCCTGACATGTATATCAATGATGCATGTTCTCCACAAATAAGGGTTACGAGCGCACGGATCGTACAACTCCTGTCATCACATTGATTAATGTTCCGCTTGATAACTCAGCTCAAAAGTATTATAAGTAAAAACCCAAATGAGAAAAATCCGCATGATGGAGCACAAGGTACCGCTGAGTACTCTCCTGAGCCGAACAATAGCCAGTATGAAGGGGCTCGGGTCGTGAAGAAGTTGTGGGACAAATTCTACAGCGAGGAGGAAAAGAGCTTTGTGAGTGATGTAAATATCAATGGAGTATATCCAGTGGGCGACAAAACGTACAGATTTGTACTTTGGTCCGTGGTGATTGCAATTGCTGGTATAGTAGATGGTGCAAATAGCAAAGTTCCAGACGTCAGATCAGCCTGCCTCGGATTATTTGATAAATCGTACGAGATACTCCAGAAGTATAGACACAAAAGGATTCCTGGCGCATACACTGCGTCAGAGTATTTCGACGGCAATGACGATATCTATTACGATGATGATGCCCAGGTAGGGTCAGTGTTAGTATACATGTACCGAGCGACTCATGACAAAAAGTACCTTGACGATGCCCAAGAGGTTTTGCGCTTTTTGATCTCGGGATACAATTCGAGTGGTGGCGGAATGTTTTGGAATTTTTCTAGAACATATGTCAATGCCTGCACTACTTCCGAAAGTGCGCTAGTGGCATTGCGGATTTATCAGTATGTAAAAAAAGAAGAATACTTGCAATTCGCAGTCAAGTGTATCCAATGGGAACTAGAAACCTTGAAAGACCCTTCGGATGACTTGATTTGGGATGGTATAAACCCCAAGGATCAAAGCATCAGCCCCACGAAATACAGCTACAACTCTGGAACTTTGTTGTCTGCACTAGTATATATTTATAAATACTCAGAGGATTCCAAGTGGCTTACTGATATTGAGGCCGTTGCTTCGTCTACCTTGGACCATACAAAGCTGTTGTTTGAGTCAAGATTCTCTGACTGGAATGCCACTTACTGGAAAGACCATTCGTACTTTATCCAACTCTTGGTGGAAGGGCTTAGAGACTATATTACATTGAATGGAAAGCACAGTCAGCTAGCTCAAATGGAAGTCCAGAGACATGTTGGTTATATGAAGCTGTTTATGCAGGATTGCGAGGACGGACTCTATTACAGTAGCTTTGAGCCATACAAAATCAATCAGGAGATACTTGAAAAATTCAAACGACGCTATAATATTGAAAACTTGGAGCTCGAGCCTGACGACCAGGAACGACAGATTATCGACGCACCGTTGGAAAAAAGACCAATGGCCAAGACCTTGATTGGGAACGGGTCTGCAGCCAGGATATGGTTTTTGAGTAGTAGCTGATTATTCAATGTTCCGCTTGAACTCCTCCCAGTTATCCAAGTTCTTGCGTCCATACTCTAGCATGCTTTTCACCATCTGTAGTAGCAACTTTTTAAACTCCACGCTCTTGAAATACTTTTCGTAGTTTAGTAGCTCTTGGTTGATCTCGGCATCCAAGTGATTGTAGTCGCTCATCGCCAATTCCTGTACTTTCTTTAGCTGGCTGACGTCAAAAATCAACTTATTCACCTTGTCCAGGTGGGTTTTGACTGGGTCGCTATCATAGACTCTTTCCTTGAAAACCGACGTGATCTTGTTTACGCCCGGGATCTTGAACTTGCTGGCGGTTTTGGCGTCAGTAGGTTGCGAATCCTTGGTATCAAACTTGCTCAACACCAGGTCCAACTTTGCGTTCAGCCACAGGTTACTTTGGCCAACGGTCAAGTTTTTCAAGCTCTTTTCCTTGTGCGCCAAGTTCTCGTTGATGAGCTGTAGCTGGATATATTTTTTCTTCTTAAACTTCACGAGCCTGTTGGAAATATCGCTAAACTGGGACAACTCCATGAGCGGCTCGGAGAAGTTCAAGTAGAGTGTCTTGTGGAGGTTTTCCAAGTTCAAGTAGTCCTGGTCGTAGTTGGCAGAGACCTTCTCTAGCAACGTTGCTTGGGAGTCGCTCTCTTGGAGAGAAAACCCATTGAAGAGAATGGCTAGTTCAGCAGCAATGGCCGACACATCGGCAATGTAGCGATTGCACTTTTTGTCGATTCTGTCCAATTCAGACATGATGGTGTTTTCCGTGGTTCTCGAGCTGAGCTCCAGCTCGTCGTCGGTGCTGGTGGCTGGGTTGCTGTTTTTCAAGATCTTAATTGGTCCCGACGGAGGAATGGGCATCAAGCTATGGAGAAACAGACTCTTCTCCGGATGGAGCGGATCGCATTGCAAGCTGCTCTTTGGCACCAACGTCAAAGGCGGCTGCAGAAGCACGTCGTGCCAATTGATGTTGGGGTCGAGAAACTTGCTGAAGATCACCAGGTCCCGGATCTTTGCGGTGTTCATACACCGGTTCAAGAATATCGAGAGCATCCGCTTCCGGTGGTCGATGATGTTGAACGACGAGTCTAGTGGGCTCACCAAGCTGTCCAAGTTGTTGGTTGAGGCAGCAAGATTCGGGCTCTTGGAGTTCACTCCCGTTGCTGAGCTCAAAATCTCGGTGATTGTCTGCTTGGTGGGAATCGGAGGCACTAAAAGTGTCGGGAAAAGCGACCGGAGCGCGTTCCGCAACGACTCAAACTCCCGGTAGCGTCTTCGGATCAACTTGTCATTGTACGAAATCGTGTAGGTAATATACCCGTTGGTGCTGTGGCCGTCACTCGACTTGTTTGCATCGACTATTTCAATCACGGTCCTGCCAACCAGTGGCGAAAACTGGCCAAACTCTTTCTTGGCTGGGGCGTCATCCTGCAAAACTTGAGGGGCAGTATCGTCGATTATCTCGCGCTGGGAATCGTCCGGCTGCTTCTTATACGGAAAGTCCATCTGGGACAACCCATTTGTAAACGGATTGTTATCTTCTTCTTCTTCTTCAAACGACATCGCCCGAGATGGTTCCACACCTCATCGTCACCAAACCTACAGGGGAAGTATATGGTTGCGTGCCCTGTGTGAACACGAGCCCGGGCAGGCGTAGAAAGATTCGATGGCAAATTGCACCTTGTACAACATAATGGGCAACTTGGACGCTGCCAATTTGGCTTTGGAGAAGAAAGAGTACAACAAGGCCGAAAACAATTACAAGATAATTGCCTTTGACCATGATTCGAAAGATTCCGTGCAAGACCGCGAAGTGGCAGTGAACCAGTTGGCAAACATATATGTAATCAAGAACGAGCCACGGGACATTTACGAGTTGATTGGCAAAGCAAGAGACTTGTTCAGCAAGATTGCCAAGGCTAAAGTCGGAAAAATCGTCAAGACTCTCATCGACACCTACCAGAAAATCACCGTCTACAGCGATGAGGTCAAGAAGTTGGAAGTGGACTCAATCAACGAGTCAATTGAGTGGGCAATCAAGGAAAAGAAGTCGTTCTTGAGACAGTCCTTGCAGTTGAAATTGGCCGCAGTCTACTACAAGCGCAAGTTGTTTCCTGATTGCTTGAAGATCATCAATAACTTGTTGAGAGAGTTCAAGAAACTCGACGACAAGTCCTCTTTGATCGAAGTGCAATTATTGGAGTCCAAGGTGTACTTCGAGTTGCGAAACCTCGCAAAGTCCAAGGCTTCTTTAACCAGTGCAAAGACTTCGGCAAATTCCGTCTACACCTCCAGCAAGTTGCAAGCCGAATTAGACTTGATGTCTGGTATCTTGCACTGTGAGGATGGCGATTACGAAACCGCCTTCAGTTACTTTTTTGAAGCATTTGAGAGTTTCAACAACGTCGGCGAGTACCTAAATGCCGTGAAATTGTTGAAGTATATGATTTTAACCAAGATTATGTTGGATAGACCAGACGAAATCAAACAGTTGTTGAACAATAAATCCGTGGTGGACAACATCTTAAAAAACGCCAAGTACGACAGCGCGGAATTTGCTCCAATGAACTTAATTTCCAAGTCGTACGAAAACAAATCGTTGAACGAGTTCCAGCAGGTGTTAATCAAGTACAATAATGAGTTGTCCTCAGACTTTATAATCAAGTCCCACTTCAAGATCTTGTACAACAACTTGTTAGAACAGAACTTGTTGAAGATCATCAAGCCTTACTCGGTGGTGGAAATATCATACATCTCACAGCAAATAAAATTGGATCCCAAATTAATCGAGAATAAGTTGTCTCAGATGATTTTGGATGGAATTTTCCATGGTGTGTTGGACCAAGGCAATGGTTGGTTGTATGTATATGATGAGCCAAAGAAGGATCCAAACTACGAGCACGCATTGTCATTGGTCCAAGAAATGAATGGCGTGGTTGAGTTACTTTATGAAAAGGCAGCTAGTTTAACATAATAGAAATATACGAAGCCCCCGATATTTGTAGCTGCTCAAGTTGTGCCTTGGAGTTGAGGTTTACATGGCAAAATCGCCATCATAAATCAACCTTGGATAACCTAAAGATAATTAATCGTGTTAAAAAGCGTTCAATTAAAAGTGTTTTATACAAGGAGTCAAATGAACTATCATTATTTACTCCACCTTGGCATGAAACTAAAGTAATACATGCATTATTAAATATTTTGCAGTCCAGCCTAGTAATAAATCATATCTTCTCCAGCAATCGCCCCACATTCAGCTATCAACTTCAAATATTCTCTCAAGCGACTGCCTTTGAAATACTCAATGAATCCGTTTTTGCTGTTGGCAATTTCAATACTAATATCTATTGCCTGCTTCAAGAACTTGTTTCCAAGCGGAGTTATAGCCTCGCCAGCAGTTTGAATGTCACAGAACCGCGAGTTGACCAATGTATGGTGCAAATTTGTAATGAAAAACGGCACGTACAAGCTCTTAAAGTGCTGGTTGACTTCGTAGTTGTCACTGATTTCAATACCCACTAGTTGGTTGAAAACCAAGCTCTTCAAAGGACTGATGAACAACAGAGCCACATCATCCTTGATGATTTTTTCTTTCCAAGAGGCCCGGTTTTTCCGTCCCAAGAGCTGTTTATCCAGCAAGTAGTCATTGTATTTGCGGAGAACCAAGAAGCCATTCTCGATTATCGACAAGAAATTAAGCAAGTATTTGCGACTGGCATAGTACTGGGTCAAACGCAGCTTGCTGGCCACATCCATATCGTCCAGGATAGCTTTTGTCGCGACATTTATCTCGACGTCGGCGTTTTTGATGATATCTTGGAAGTCGTAGCTGCTGTAGAACTCCAAAACGGCATTGATCTTCCCGCTGAGAATAAGCTTGGTCATTATCTGGTTGATTTGATTCACGGCCTGTGTCTTGAGGCTTTTGAAGTTGAGGAAATAGTCAATGCTGTGCATGTAGATCTGGTCAATCTCGCTGACTTTTTCAACAACCTGCACAGCGTCCTTGTTCAGCGACATAAAGTCAATATAGTAGTCATGGTATCTGTTGCTGATAATCTCGACAGCATCAAGAAGAATCTCCCTCAAGTTTCCAATCTCGAGGATCTGGCACGTCTTGATCTGCTTCAATCTGTTTTCCAACACGATAATCTTGGACAAGTAGTACGAGTATATCTTTCTTTGCTCGGCCTCGATTGGGATGATCCTGATGTAAATCGGCACAAGGTCAAACATACCCTTTTTGAACAACTTCTTCAAGTACAACTTGACAAGGTCCACAAGCTGGCCGTCGCTGACCAGTGAGTAGCCTACAAGCTTTAGGTACACTGCCAAATGCACAAAAACCCGTAGCAAGTACACATTGCTGTTGTCGTAGTTTGGATCCTCCTTCAAAATCAGCTCAAGCTCATGGTAGGTCTCCTCATAGTCCCCTTCATCATCCTTGTATTTGATCTCATTATCCTCAGTGACGTCAGTGATGTGCTCATCTAAATCGCTATACTGCTCCCGTTCCGTAGCCTGTAGCACCCTGTGATTGTATTCATCTCTGAGAAAACTGTCAGTGAGCTCTGGTATTCGGTCTACCATCAAGGAGCCCATCAAGCGTCTGAGATTGTTAGCACTGACCTCTTTCATATTCGGCAACTCCGACACCTCCATCAAGATATCCTCTATGTTGTTGCAATTGTACAATTCGTTGACCTTCTGGTCCTGAGCAAGGCCCAACTCGACCAAGTACTGGTCCAACTTGTTCATCAAGAACGAGTTCAAATACACAAGCAAACAGTACTCCCACTTTCCTTGGTTGAGCTCCAAGTTGTACTTCACGCCTCCACTGAGATATTCTAATAACCCTCGCTGGTACTTGTCGTCACAGACTTGTGCCAAACTGTAGCAGTTACTAATCCAAAGCGAGCGATTCTTGATGCCCTGAGGCTCACCGTCGGTTCCAGCGGATATAGAGGTGTCAATAAGCGGATCAGAGTACTCGTGGACTCCCTGTAAGATCATGTAGTACGTCCAGTTGCCCGTCTGCTGACACAATTCCAACGCCTCTTCGTCCTTCTTCCTGAGAATCAAGCTGTACAAATGCTTGAAAAACTTGGCGTCCTCAGCAAGATCCGTCGTAGTGATATCCTTTTGTTCTCGCAACGGCGCATCGTAGTCCAAACTGTTCACCAAACCTCCATCATTGGTAACTTTAAATGCCAGAGGCAAGCTTTTCTCCTGCAACTTCAATTTGGTGTGAATCCACTTGGAAGAGCTCCACTCAGTCGACGGTTCAAGGCTGTACAAGTTTGACTGGATCCAGTACATGATGATCCAAATTTTTTTCAACGCCTCATTGTTGTTGAGGAAATTGTCGAGGAATGCGGAATTCGAATTGAATCTTTTCGAAAGAGTCGCAAAATGGTCCGTGACAGGCTCCTGGTTCTCCCGTACATCCACCAAACAATACGCCAAGTCCCAAAACTGGGACTCTAGAGAGAAATTCTGGTTTCGTGATTGTCTCTTTACTAACTCCACGTCCTTGCGCGAGGCAATCTCACCCAATGCTTGGGCCACTCCCAAGTAGTCAGAGCCGCCTAGAAGATACGAAAATAAGACATTTGCAAACTCCGTCTCAATTTCTTTGCCATCTATGCCGTCTTCAAACACCATTGCTTGTGTTGACATTAGTGCAAATTGAAGATCGATATGTGCCCCGCGTGCTCATAACCAAAGACCGGCCAGGAACCATGCCATGGATATTGTGTTGCTCGTTGGTTGGAGTTTATTTTTCTTTGGATAGTTTGGACAGGCTAATTTCTGTTGCAAAGTATTTCATGGGAAATTTCAGATGGCCCGTTTTCCAGCTTCTTTGGGATTTGGCTACATTGTAGTGAAATACATTTGTATGTCCGTAGAACATCAAATTATTGAGAAAAAAAAAATGCCAGGATATACTGCTTCTAGCATGTTCCTTGCGATGCTAGTCGTTGGCAGCAAGAACTTCATGTAGTGGACGGGTAATCACTCATGTAGAGTGTCAAGTGTCGTATAGCGGAGTTTGGCTTTGAAAATGACTTTGGAAGCCATTGACCGGTTTCTTACGGGTATTATCTGGAAGTATATCCCGTTTGCCAATGACCATTTAGATTTCAAGCTTGGTGGAAACATCACCAAGTTGTTTGTAGTGGTATTGATTTTGGTGGTGGCCTATGAAGTGATGTTTCTTATACTAGTGAAACTCAATGTGTGGGAGGATCCTGCCAAGAAGTATTTTGTCGATAAACCAGTGCATTGTGCGCATTTGTACTGCTTGATTTATTTTGTCGTTGATGGGGATTCCAATGACAGTTACAAGACGCTCCGAGCCAGACAACAGGTGCTTCGAAAACCGTTGAAGTACCACATTGAGTTTGGGCCGGATGACTACGACTACGAACACGATGAGGAATTGGGCAGCACAGTTGGGTTCTTGATGAAGAAATTGGACCAGTTTGTGGCGGACAGTAGCGTAGTAAAGCCACTGGATATCTTTGAGAGCAAGTTGTACAGCCGGGGCCAGTTGGTTATCAAGAAGGATCTGGCATTGTGCTTGGAGGGCATTGAGACCGGCAAGACTGTCGAGTATTTTGTCTTGTTGAAGCAGTAGTGTTTGTATGTAAATAGAAGCTGGCGACGTACGAGTACGCTCTACATATGAATTTACATCGTTGGAATTCTTGGAAATTCGCCTATCCACAGTAATCTCCTACATTATATTCCTCGTCAAGACTCTGGCCGGTCCTGTCACTTGCACCAATTGCCTGGCCTGCTTACCACTGAACCTCAACCAAGCCAGTTTAACCTTCCGCAGCAACAATTTTGTCTGGTTGTACTTAGGACGAACACTCTCTTCATACCATTCGATATCCTTGGCATGGAATTTGAGCCCGGTGCGGCTTAGAATCCGGCTCACTAGCACCAATGACCCGTTGCCAATATTGGCAAGCAATCGCCAGCACCACACAATCCACGTGTTTCCAGTGAAGTGGTACTTGACGGTTCTATACTGCCCCTCTACAGCCACAAGAGAATTCTGATTTAAAAATAGACTCTGTCCTTCTGGAAGATCCACCATCTCATCATATGCTACCGCACGATACTCAGTTCCTTGGATGCTGCTCAGCTGAATAATGCTGCCTTGGTTGAAAATTCTCCACGGGCTCCCGTGCTTGCCAATTTCAAATCTCGCCACCTCGTTGTACTTCACTTGACTGTTCACGAGCAACGACAAAGGACTGGTGGTACTCAACCCCGCTTGCTCATTTCCAGAGACGTCAAATTTCAGATGCGGCGTGGTCATCATGCAAATGATATTCCCTCGAAGTGCTACGGATGCCGAATTCGCAGGGATTTTCACATTGGCCAAGAGGGTCTCATCCTCGGTGACCCACGGTACAATTGAGGGTTCTCCAGTTAGTATTATAAAACTCCGCACAAAACAACATACTTTCCACAAAGGCACCATTCCCGGTCATCTTTGGCAAGTTTTTAAGCACCAGGCTAATATCATGCTGCAATATTTTGCTTGCTATAGACATGCTCTCTAATTATCCAGTTGAAACTTGGGTGTTATGCACCAATGGCACGGCTCATTTTCGTCCGAGATGAAAATGTCCAGCCGAAAATGTCCAATCCATCTTACCAATTCAAAGATATAATCGACTCAGAAGATGGAAATATATTGAACCAGGCCTTGGTCGATATTAGCAATTGCATTTCCCAGACATCCAGCTCCCAAGAAATTAGAAATGCCTATATTAATCTGCCAGAGTTTATCCCACAAATTATACATTTGATCAGCACAGCAAGCTTGGAAAATCTACCGCTACTAAAATTGAGGTATTTTAGAGGCGTGTTGATCTTGCTCAGAAACTCCTTGGTGGTCACTCATCTTTCTTTGCCCAGCCTGTTTCTCAAGAGCTTGTCTACAATCCATGTGCTGGTATTAAAGTGCGTATTAGCGAGCTTCAAAAACATCTCCCAGCAAGACTGGATAGAGAAAAACTTAATTCCTACTTTGCTTCAAGTGCTAGTGAATGCCACTGGAAATTTCTCCCAAATTAGCAATGGCCTCACGACCACCATACCCAATGAAGATGAAACCTACTTGCAAATAATCAATTTGCTCAATTCGATCATTTCCTCACGCCATTTGAGTTTGTCAGACCAGGAATTATTCTTGATTTACATCAATCAGTTCACTTTGAACAATCACGCATTGTTCACAGGCGACTTTTCATCGACCGAGGACCAATACACCAACAATTTCATTTACCATTTGCTAAACTGCAAAGATACTCAGTTGTTGGAGTGGTTGCATTCCATGTTCATTTCGATGCACGATGCAGTTCATTTAAGACCCGTTGCTGACGACGTTCCCGCGGAAAAGATCTTTGAGGTTAAAGAACCCTCTGAAGAAGTCCCGGTTGATGACCAGGCAGAACAGAAATTTCTCATTTCCTGCTCAATATTCAAACGAATCGTCATTCATGAATCGTTTGGCAAGTTTACGATTGGCCATTTCAACTCCCCCATTGGCTCTGCCCAGTTGAAAATAGCCCAGATTCTTCTAACCAACATGGAAACACTATCAAACCTTAACTTGACTGTGATACTCATCTGGATAAGTGATATATTCAACAAGTGTCTTGGCGAACTAACTCTGTTCTTCAATTCCCCAATTAATTCCCCTGATATACTCCATGGCAACTTGCTTATGCTTTTAGATATTGTGGTGCATATATCCACAATAGATCATTCGATTGAATATTTCAACCACTACCACTTTTTGAACGGTCTAGTATCAATGCTCAATCTTCTCCAACAAAAAGTTCCCCCAATTACAAAATTCTCCAACCACAAAGTTCACGAGTCAGCAAAATTCCCCAATATTAAAAAGCTCCTCATTCAGGCAATCACTTTTCTTGTACATGGTAACTTTGCCAATCAGGAATTGGTCAGAGACCAACACTGCTTAGCAGTCATCTTGTCTAATTGTATTATAGACGAATTGAACCCATACATCAAGGAATCTGCCATTATTTGTGTGAGATATCTTTTGGAGAAAAACCCTAAAAACCAGGAATTTGTAGCCAATTTAGAGGCCAGAAAGGCGGTGGATGAAAAGGAATTGGAAGATTCTGGCATTGAGTTGGATATCGTGGATGGGAAGGTGAACTTTAAGTCCAAAAAGTAAAGGTATCAAATAATCGAGCACAAATTATATACTTATTTTCTAAACAAGATATTAAAAAAAAAAAGCCGTCTTTGGAACCACACTGGGTCAATATTCGTATATAGATCACGAGCCCCTGTACAGAGTGCCAAAGTGCTCGATACCCCGGAAATTAATAAAATGTCAGTGCCACAATTACTAGATGAGGGCCAACGAAAGCTTGAGAGGACCAAATTTTATTATTATACGTCCCAATTTGCCGACGCAGAGAAGATTGGATCGGAGGTAATAGCAATATTCAACAAATTGCTCATTGTCAACAAACAAGACAAGACCGATCTTCCTGTGAGGCGTATATGTAATGAGGCAATAGATTTGTATACCAAGATAAAGAACAAAAACCATAGCATCAAAACTGAGACTACGATATGCTGGCTTGGATCCAAGATCAACCACGAGATGTATTTTCCCATAGAGAGTGGGGTGTTTGTAGACAAGACTTGTGAAGGATTTGGGGACAATATGACCCAGTTGTCAGCGCAGCAAAATAAACACTTTTCTAGATGGGAAAGCACAAATGGCGGTAAGGACTGGTCTTCTTTAGAAGTTGGAGACTTGTACCAAGAAGATTTTCTTTCTACGTGCTCACTAGTATCGGCAATGATCTCGGTCACGAATCAAAATTCCAAGATGATACTTGATAGAATCACTCCTCTGGGGCCTTCGCAGAAATATTGCGTGCTGCTACATATCAATGGATGCGAGAGGATGGTTTTTATCAACGATAAGTTGCCCTTCAGTGCTAATGCGGACGTCACGCTCTTTCTTCGGTCGTTCTCAAACGAACAGCTTCTTTGGCCTGCACTAATTGAGAAGGCGTACTTCAAGATCCTTGGGCGCAATTCTTATGAATTTCAAGGATCAAATGCTGGATTGGACACTTTTATGCTCACTGGCTGGGTTCCTGAGTTTGTCAAGCCTGTGGAATACTTGGCTCGTGAGAAAGATGTGGACCAGTTCTGGGACATGATTTATGAGAATTTTAAGGAGAATAAGTGCCTTCTCAGTGCTGGAACTGGTGACTCGTTTCCTAAATCCAGTAAGCTTGTAGCGAATCATGATTACGCGATAGTTGATTTACAGGTAGATTCAAAAGGGGCAAGAAAGGTTCTCATCAAAAACCCCTGGTTGCTAACCGACCGTGAAGCCTGGTACTCCATCTGTGACGTGTTGATGTACTTTGACACGATCTACATAAACTGGAATATATCGGTGTTTCCGACGACAAAGTTCGTTCGATTTCTCTATAATGTTGCTGCAAATCAAGACCAGGATCGTGGAATTGGAAATAGGCCCCAGTTTTGTGTCAGAAATACTAGTTCTGAAGCAGCGGAGATATGGCTTTTCTTGTCACAAAATGTCTTGGATATGGAAAGCAGGTACACCAAGTCTTCCATAAAATTCATTGTCGTGAAGTCGGAGATTGGTGAGAAGATATATTCACTCAAGGGAAGTGACCGAATATCGCAGACAATTGAGACTACAAACTACCAATGCTTGACGAAAATGAAGCTTTGTGCGAATGAGTCGGTGACGGTGGTTGTGGAATTTAACGCATCTAGCGAAAACAAGAAAAAGATCGTGCCATTTAACCTTTTCTGCTACTCTGATATCCGCGACTCTTCGCATTTGATACTTCAAAAGGCCATTGGCAAATTCAAGTATACCCAGAAGGTGGATGGCTGTTGGAGTTTGGAAAATTCAGGTGGAAATTGGCTACAGCATGACTACGTTCTCAACCCACAGTATGAGTTGGTATATGAGGATACCACAGACGCTTCTACGGAGATCGCTGCTACTTTATTGGTGGACAAGCATGATATTCACATATTATCCAATATACAAATTTTCTGGTTTCCTGATACCGGGAAGTTGCAGAGGTTTGAGGAGAAGAAGCTTATATACAATGAGAAGTATACTTCAGAGGGCGAGTTGTCTACAGGAAAGCTACAGCTTCAGAATGGAAAGCGCTTCTTGTTGCTCTTGTCTACATTTGATTCTCTTCTGGAATACAAGCTAGAAAAGCTTCTGTATCTGCTCATTCTCGAGTCAAACCAGAAATTTCGATTGAATAAACTCAATACCACGTCGCTTGGGCTCTTTGTTGACAGGACGGTGTTCCATTGGAATAATAGAAACAGAAGTGAGGTGAAGTTTAATATTTTGAGGGAGTCGAATGTGAATATCAGGATAGTTAGCAAAGTTGGCACATGCAAGGATGAGTATTCTAGTTACCGGCCGATGATTAGAGCCAGTGTTTATACGGGAAACTATAAATGGGTGTACCATGATCAGGAATTTGACGACTGTCTTTATGGGCTATTTATTAATGACCTTACGCTAAGCCAAGGCAGCTATACGATTTTCATTGAACGGTTTGAGCAGGGAAAGGGTGAAGTGGAGGTGATGGTTGGGAGTAGCAACAAGATTTTGTTGACAAAGGATTGAAGAGGAGGCCTTGAAGTGGATGTTTGGCAAGAAGAAGTAGAATTGAAAGATGGGTACGATTGATAGATGGGTACGATTGATAGATGGGTACAATTGGTAGATGGGTACAATTGAAAGACGAGCGCAATTGAAAGACGGGCACAATTGAAAGACGAGCATAATTAAAAGACAAGTACAATTGATAGACGAGTGCAATTACCAAAGTACGAACACAATTGATAAAAGACGAGGACAATTACTGGAGAGACGTGGAAATTGTATGCCAAGGAGAATGTGAGGAATTAACTGGTTTAGCTATTATGGAAGAAGTGGAGTCCTTTTTTATTACCACCAAGAAGAAATAAATGCCTAGCAAAGTAGAGGCCTAGCAAATAAGTGCCTAGCAAAATAGATGCTTAGCAAAATAAGCACCTACAAAATAAATGCCTAGCAAAATAAATGCCTAGCAAAATAGACACCTACAAAATAACCATCTACAAAATAAACACTTACAAAACAACCATCTACAAAACAACCATCTACAAAATAAACACCTACAAAATAAACACTTACAAAACAACCATCTTCAAATAAACGTGAATCAAGTCCGTAGCATTCACACGTGACCATATTACCATTTTTGGCTGCATCAATGGCACTGGAGCTTGTCAGGATGCCTACTAAAGCAGGCCAGGCTGCTTATTTATTAAAACTCTTGGGACGAAAACGGGCAACGCTGGAGAAGGAGATGCACGACCCTGTACTTGGCCAGATGATGGCGTTGGTAGAGAATTACAAGCTTGCGCAAGCGATTGGTACTACGAGCCAAGACTCCACCACTACCAAGGACCAACGACGGACCGAATTGAGCTGCATGGAGGTATATGAGGAGTTCCTTGAAGGCGAGTCTGAGGAATTGCCGGTTCTTCACCGCGAGAAGCACTTGAAGTACCTTGAAAACGCCATTGGCAGCCCGCTACCAAAACGGTTTGTCTCGTTGGCTGCATCCCAGACCTGGATATTGTACTGGTGGTTCAACTCGTACTTGTTGCTAGGTGGAACCATCCTGGACGAGCACAGGACGTCGATTGGTGCCAAGATATTGCTGTGCCAGAGTCCCGAAGGCGGAATAGGAGGCGGTCCGGGCCAGTTGGCACATGTAGCTTCGACGTATGCGGGGACATTGGCACTTTCGTTGACGGAGGATAAGTCTGCGTGGGCGCAGATTGACCGGGAGAAAATGTACCACTGGCTTCTCCACGACTTGAAGCAGGAGGATGGGTCATTTGTCATGCACGTTGGCGGCGAAAAGGATACCAGAGCCGTGTATTGTGCGCTTGCAGTAGCGTCCATGTACAATCTTGTCACTCCGGAGCTTGTCCAAGGAACGGCAGAGTGGCTCTCGAGCTGCCAGACGTTTGAGGGCGGCTTTTCCGGGATCCCCGACACCGAGGCCCATGGCGGATACACGTTTTGTGCGGTTGCCAGCTTATGTCTACTAGGAGACCCAAAGTTGATGTTGAACAGCCACTGCAGCTTGAGCAGCTTGACTAGATGGACGGTCAAACAGCAAATGGCGGTCGAGGGCGGGTTTTCTGGAAGAACCAACAAGTTGGTTGACGGCTGCTACAGTCACTGGGTGGGTGGGGTTTTCCCGTTTCTTGAAATGGCCACGGGCCATCGGCTCTTTTCCAGAGACGGCTTACTGGCGTATATTCTTGGCTGCTGCCAGGACGATTCTGGGGGGTTGGTGGACAAGCCCGGGTGCTTTCCCGACTTTTATCATACAAACTACACGTTACTTGGGTTGTCGCATACCCAGCACCACTATACGTTTGACCGGGCGAAGCTCAGCAAGATGGACCAGATGGATGCCGCTGGGTATTGTGTTGATGTTGTGAGGATCGATGACCAAGCGGGGAACCAGGTTCGGGCGGTGAATCCGGTGTTTGGCTGTGTTGCTGGATACGTGGAGGCGATGCGAAGTTTCTATGAATAGTCTAGGAAGTTTCTATGAATAGTCTAGGAAGTTTCTATGAATAGTCTAGGATGTTTCTATGAATAGTCTAGGATGTTTCTATGAATAGTCTAGGATGTTTCTACGAGGGACGTTTCTATGAATGACGTTATGATGGACGTTTCTATGAATATACGGTATCCATAAATAAACAATTCTATGAATAATTGTTACTACGAATAACCGTTCTATGATGAACGTTTCCACCATACACATTCATTTCTAGCATAAACATTTCTATGAATAATTGTTTTACGAATATACCGTCTCTGAATATATGGTCTGAATATATGGTCTGAATATGGTCTGAATATGGTCTGAATATGGTCTCAATATCGTCTGAATATCGTCTGAATATCGTCGTAATACCGCCTCAATATCGTCGTAATACCGTCTCAATACCCTCAACGGTCTCAACGATACGCGTATTGCTACACGCACTACACACACGTCCATTGTTCGCAAGACATGGGTGCAGTTTTTGACAAACACACCATGGGAGCTCCAATGAAAGGGTTGACGCAGTTTATTGCGGATATCCGGAATTCCAGTGCCCAGGAAGAGGAGGACCGGCGGATCAACACCGAGTTGGTCAACATCCAGAAGCAGTTCTTGGCACCGAACTTAAACGGGTACCAGAGGAAAAAGTACGTGTGCAAGTTGATTTACATCTACATTCTCGGGCACAAGTTGACGTTTGGGTACGTCGAGCTGACCCAGCTCATGTCCTCCAAGGTGTACTCTGAAAAGGAAATGGGCTATTTGGCCATCAGCGTGTTGTTGAACGAAACCCATGAGATGACAACATTGGTGATCAACACCGTCAAAACCGACTTGACCGCGGAAAACCACGACTTCAATTGTCTCGCGTTGCAAACCATTGCCGCCATTGCAAACGAGGAATGGGCCCAGAACTTGGCCGAGCCGGTGTTTCTGCTTCTTCGGTCGCCAGCAACCCCGCCGTTTGTCCGCAAAAAAGCCACTCTTGCGCTTCTCCGCTTGATCAAGGTCAGTCCGGGCGTCTACTTCCGCTACCAGCTGTCCTGGTTGCCTCGGATCATCGCCATGATGGATCTGGACGACCGTAACCTTGGAATCACCTTGTCGACCATGCTGCTTGTGTCTCACATCTCCAAGATCAGCCTGGGCGCAATCAGCCTGTGTATGCCGATCATCATCCGCAAACTCCACCGCCTTGTGATCGACAAGGACTGTCCAAGCGACTATATATACTACACCGTGCCTGACCCGTGGCTCACAGTCAAGCTCCTCAACTTGATCGAGGACCTCATCTTGTCGCAGTCTGTCGGCATTATTGACGAGGAAAACCTCGGGAAACTCCGCCACGTTGTCTCCAAGGCCATTGAAAACGGCCGCAAAAGAGGATCCACCCAGCAGGAACACAATGGCCAGAGCGCAATCTTGTTTGCGTCCGTTTCCTTGGCAACAAGACTTGGCCCGTCCTCCGACGCAATCAGCGGCGCAATACAAGCTCTTATTGCCCTTTTGGCCAGCCGCGAAACCAATACTCGCTATCTTTCCGTAAACTCGCTCATCAAGATCTTCAAAGGAGGCTCCTTTGCCACCATGAACCAGCACTCGGCCGTCATCCTCGATCTCTTGAAGGATAAGGACGTGTCCGTCCGGCAAAAGGCCCTCGAGTTGTTGTTTCTCATCTGTGACAGCCACAACATCGAGTCCGTGATGAAGGAAGTCTTGGTGTATCTCAGCGACTCCGACTTCCTGATCCGCAACAAGGTCTCGCTCCAGACCTACGAGCTAGCCGAGAAGTTTGCCAAGGACTTGACCTGGTACGTCCTCAACACATTGAAAATCATCTCCATTGCCGGTAACTACGCCGACGAGCTGATCTGGAAAAGCTTCGTCAAGATTGTCACAAACAGCACCAGCGAGACTTTCAAGGGGTTTGCCTGCAAATCGTCGCTCAAGTATCTCCAGACAAGCAGCCCCAACGACTCCGTGGTGAAGATCGCAGCGTTCCTCTTGGGAGAATACGGCACCCTCATCACCGGCTCGGAAAAGCAGTACTCCAGCCAGAGCCAATTCTCCATTTTAATTGATCGGTACTTCTCCGTGGGGTTTCCTGCTCGTTACATGATATTGAGCTGTTTCTTGAAGTTCTACAAGAACTACCCAGAACTCAGGCAGCAGATTTCCCGGTTCTATCGTAACGAGCTCAACTCCATCAACAGTGAGATCCAGCAAAGAGTAGTGGAGTATATAAAAATCACGTCCGCCGCCAATGTGGGCTTGCTCAATCTTGTGATCCTCGAAATGCCCGAGTTCAAGCTCCAGAAAAGCCTGATATTAAACCGTCTAGAGAAAGGAAGCTTCACCTTCACCAATGACTTGCTCCAAATCGAAGACAAACCACATGCTCGTCTGCATATCATGTCGCCAGATATAGAAACCCCTTTTAACCCATTCACCGACTCGTATGGCGACTCTGACGATGAACTATTGGACATGCCTACCAAGATCGTCTTGTCTCCGAACTGGGAACAGGGATTCAAAAGACTACAAGTTACAAACAGCGGCACCTTATTTGAGAATTCGCTCATCAAAGTCGAATGCCTGCTTTTCACAACTAACATAAAAGAGGACAAGAAAATAGAGGTACTGATCAAGTTCTACAACAAATCGCCGGCGATCATGTCTTCATTTATTACTAATGTCAAGCTAATCAGGACCACAGACCCGCCGCTTCTTGTAAAAATACTCACTCTGCCAAGCAGTACTATCCCCCAAAGCGGAACGGCCTCACTACAACTTGAAGCAACCATACGGTCACCGTTTGACGAATCAGATGCGCCTATAATCGAGGTTAATTTCCTCAGCGGAGCATTCACAAGCTTGAAATTGCGGTTACCAACCATTCTAACCAAGGCCTTGACCTCCACCTCTTTATCACACGAACACTTTATTCTTCGTTGGTCACAGTTGGAAAAGGCCAATAACCTGGCATTAGTAGCCACACAGACTCTACAACTCGATCAGTTGGAACCGTTGTTCACTAGGGTGGACAATATCCAAAAGATGCTAAGTCGAATGGGCTGGGGCCAGTGCCAGAGCGAAGCCCAAGATAAAAGTTTGCTCTTTGCGGGAATTGTCAATACAAAAAGTGGCAATTCGGGTACATTGTTAAAATTGCAGTTCTATGACTCGTCAATCGAGCTTACTGTCAGAAGTACCAGCCAAACAATCCCCAACGCGATCATCAGCACCATTTCCAGTATATTAAGAGGATAACTTTGTCTATTTACTGCTCTTGGCAATGAATTGCTTTCCATGATTTCTCAATTCCTGGTCCATCAAATCTCGTATTCGCTGCGAACCAGCGATTCCCACAGCCAACATATTCTCAAGCTTATCAAAGGGAATCTTCTCCTCCAACAACAAGATTGCAATTTTTTCCGACTTCCCAATGATTCCCACAGTCAAAAAGCTCATATCAAGTTCCTCCAAGTGATTCAAGTCAAGCAACGTCGTGGTGTTGTTGTAGAGTCCAACGTTGACCGAACTAATAAAGTCATACATGGCAATCCCCGCATCAATGATTGCTAAAGTGATGGCATTGGTGATAGCCGACAATATACCACCGTCCTGAGAAAGTACATACGCATCTATGGATATTTGAGATCTAGGATAAAGTGTAGTTATAATCGCCTCGCGAAAGGCCTTCTCCAAAATCGTCACCAACTCTTTCACTCTTCGATCCGTTCTCAGACACTTGCGTCTTTCAATAGACGAGAAACTAGCTATATTTAAATTGATACTGATACTCGCTTCCGTGGCCTTGGAATTAGCCTTGCTCTTTGGCTCTATAGGTCCATTCACCATACATATCACCTTTGTGTTTCCCTGCTGAACGTACGACGAGCCGTCTGACGAGTTCTGATGAGTATTGACTTTACAGTTGAACGATTTAATCTCATTCCATCGACGTCCATCCAATCGAAGTCCCTCAGGGGAATATAATTCCGCCATTGCAATATGAAGGTAGACTGAAGTTTTTTGAATCCTACTTTTTCATGCACCTTCCCGCCAATTTGGTATGTACCTAAATGGTGGGTATATCGATCTGCGGTAGCTTATATTAAAACCTAAATATGCTAGTGATTCTTCAGCAGGAAGAATTGGCCCACGTCTCATGCTAATTAATAGCTGTATATGGTCCTTATTGGTTCCACCACCTATCTTTTCTTCTGAGCAATGCTGTGTTCTAAAATGTGTATTATCTTGTTCAACTCTCCCGTTCTTTTGGTACATCCAAATAACCATGTCTCCAATGATACTCTATACTGCTTCAAATACTCTTGATTCAGCTTGTCTACATGCTTCTTGGAATTCACCAAGAAGTCAAACAAGGGATTCCATAAGTCCTGTTGCCAATACCGTTTAAACTTATTGACCAAGTGATACTTACCAGTGGTCTCGTCATAGTTCACAGCAATGTAATCACCAAACAACAAAGTATGAATCGTATTGGCTATTCCATAGTTGTCTATCTCGTACTTCCAACTTTCATTATTCTGAATCTCCACACAATCTTGGCGATCGACATTCTCCAAGTGCGTCTTGAATTGAGCACCTTTGTCGTAAAATGTTAAATCAATAGCGCGTCCAAAATCTATTAGCACAATATTATTCGCTCCGTTACCTTTGAAATTCACCATAAAGTTGTCTGGCTTTACGTCACCATGCAAGATATCAATCTCGTGAAGTGTTTCCATCACCTTCAAAACTTGAATCGTCAAATAAATCACCAATATCTCGTCCACGCCTGCCTTTGAGGTACCCTTGAAAACATTCAAAAGATCCAACAAATTCCCTTGTTCATAATAGTTCAAAATTAAATGGCTCTCATCATTATACTGGTAGAATCCTTTGCACGCCACAATATTATCCATGGGACCTAGTCTCTTTTCAATAGTCTTCATTATGTAAAATTCCCAGGGATTGGCAGGGTTTTCTACCTTCAAAGCATTGACCGCTCCCGTAGAAGACTCAACCAAGTATACTTTTCCATAACCGCCATTTCCTATTGGCCTTCTGATATTATACATTTCGTTCTCAAAAGTAATGTACAAGTTTTGACTTTTCTTGGCCAATAACTTGCTTAGTCCTTTGCTAGCTTCGAACTTCTTGTAGTCACTAAACTTATCTATTGAAATGTTATTAAGAAAAGCCAGGACCAGAAATCTGTCAAATGGGTCATGAATATCATATTTTATCTTTTTTATCAATTTCTCATCTAATTCAATTGGGCTATTTCTTTTCTTCGGCAACAACTCGACCACTGATATGTTGTTTGCCTTGTCCAATTCACTGTGTTCAATAAAACTTAATTCCTCAACCTTTTCATTCAAGCTTTCCAAGTTATCATTCAACTCCACATTACTCACTTCCGTTAGCATTTTCTCACTGGTCTGAAATGATGCCGGATGATTTCTATTCTCGTCCAAATTTTCAATAATATCATTTGCGTTTTTATCTGATAACTTGGAATTAAACATTGCCAAGACCTCGTTACTAGTTTTTTTGGAGTCTGGAGAATTCTGGAAGATGCTCAAGTGATTTTCATCGTTATCGTCTAATCCAAACTTACCGGTAATCGATGAACTGCCAAACATTAATAAGTTGTTCTCTCCAAGTTTTGCCTCTAGTCCGTCTGTATCAATTTCTACTTCTTCCTGTTGAGGTTCCTCTTTTCGTTTTGCTCCATAGCAGCCCCGCATTAACGCAAGAACTTCTTCAATACAATACTCTTCTTCTCCGTCATATAGAAGATCCATATTTATGTCCAATTTCTCCGGGTTTTTTCCTGGTACCGTTACTGTCTTGGTGATCCGAATATTGCTGTCTTCAAAGTCATCTCTAAATACCATAAATTTGTCCGCATTCTTCTGTGAGCTACTACATGCCTGCTTCATTGTCTCACCTACCCATGGCACTGATTTCAATTTATTCTCCTTGGTTCTAGTTGCAATAGTGCCAAAATTGTCCCACCCACCTGCTTTGAATTCTAGTTTGCTTGACCCCATTTCTGGGTCCTTGAATACAGATATTTTACTATCTTTGCGTATTTGATCTTCCTCTTTAGCCTCCTCGTCCACTTCAAGCAGCCCGCCTTTAATTCCAAGGGCAGTCCGTTTGGGAAATGGGTCCATGCTATCTTCATTTATCACTGGGCGTGTCTCTTCCATCCTCTGCTTAAACTCCTTGAATCGAATATGTAGTCTTCTCACAGGCTTTGCCTCCACCTGAAGTCCTTTTTGATAAACCTGGTTACTCTCCAGGTACATTTCCTTGAGCTCTAGCAACTTTGCATACTCTTCATAATACAACGACAAGTGCTCTCCAATCTGCTTACGGTGCAAGAATATAAACACATTCAACGGGTTCTCCGAGTATTTTGCATACAACATCCACACCTTTAAGTATCTCGGGTCGTTCTTGTATATCAGATAATCTTTAAAGTACGTCGCACAGCGCTCTATAACATTGACTAGGCCATTGGCAGCATTTGGTCCTTCTGGAAAATTCTCCTGGATCCACTTTATGTATTTCACATACGGCTCAATAGGATCCTCCAACTCCTCACAGTTATCTATCAAAGTCTCGAACTTGTTCTTTTGTTCAATCTGGTTTGCCTTGAGATCCTTTATAGGAATCGAAAAAATCTTGCTGAGAGAATTAACAGAGCGACCCTCACTAATAGGCTCGATGTTTTCCTTGAAACTCTCCACCAATTCAAAAGGGACTGGGCTGTCACTCATGACTTGGTGATGTTGTTTATACAACAAAAGTAAATAAACAAGAGCATGTATGCTATGCATGGATGTGCATGAAAAACACCAGATTACTAGGCAGCTTACATTGTATCGAATATCAAATATGGTCCTTAATAATACTTCCAAAACAACTCATCATAGCCAATTGTGACAGATTTATCCTTAGCGTAGTGCTCCAGCCACCCTACAAAACCTCCTTTCAAAACATAAATGTTGAAATGGTTTCTCTCTTGCTCTGTCAAGGCTCTGAAAAACTTGGCCGCCGCTGAAGGTCCCCGTACTTGTGATAAGGCACAGTGAAAGACAACATCATTAAATGGCTTTACTTTCTCTATTATATCTTGTAGTTTTGCCTCAAATCCGCTGGAAGGATAGTTTAAAGCATTGACAATATGGCCCTACTAGTTAGTTCAAACACACATGTGCGACGTTATTAACTTACCCCGACATAATCGTCATCCCTCACATCAATAATCACAAATTTGCCATTTTCAGACTTTCCTGAATCTATCCAGGCTTTCAATCTTGTAGGTTCTAAATATTTATAAGCAGCGCGTGACATCTCTAGATCTGTATCCCTCAAATTATCGATCGAGTGATGAGCCAATATTCCAAATTGACGGGTCAACATCCAACATGGACCTGGTAGCTCTGTTTGTGCCATATGCTAGTACAAGTTGTTCATCCAATAAACCTTCTCGTCATGTATTGGATAAAGTCAATTTATCTATGTATTTTGGCGCTATCAGCACGAGCAGCAGAAATCAAGCCCTGTAATCCTTTATCGGACTGTGAGTGTGAAGGTATCGACAAGGCATTATCTGGTACAATATCAGAAACATTTCAAGACCCATCTGATTATTTTGAGATCTTCTCTGAAAATGGTAGAACATCGTATACTAATTCTGGCTTGAAATTGACTGTGTCCAAGCGCTATGATAACCCTTCAATCAAATCAAACTTTTATATATTCTTTGGCAAAGTGGAAGTCATTGCAAAGGCAGCAAAAGGACGAGGTTTGGTTTCCAGTGTATTTTTGCAAAGTGATGATCTAGATGAAATAGACTTGGAATGGATAGGCGGCGATCCTTTTAATGTTCAAAGTAACTATTTTGTTCGAGGGAACACCAGTGACTATTCCAGAAGCCGATTCCATAGCATTAATAACACACAGACTATGTATCACACATACACAATAGATTGGACCATAAATGAGATAAAATTTTTAGTTGACAAGGAGGTAGTTCGAAGTGTTCAGCGGAAACATGTATCCCGAGATTATGGATATCCCCAAACACCAATGGTAGTTTATATTGGGCTATGGGTAGGAGGAGACAAAGATAATGAGTCTGGAACAATTGAATGGGCCGGTGGCCTAACAGACTTCAATGAAGCTCCGTTTAGCATGAGAGTTAAAAGAATAATTGTTACCGACTACTCCTCTGGAAGATTTTATCAATATCATGGCAACTCAGGCCAATGGAAGTCTATAAAAAGTATTGATGGGAAGGTAAATGGAAGAATACATAGTGCAAATGAAGAATTTGATATTGAATCTGGAAAAGGGGCCAGGAGAATCAAACATAACAAATATCTTGATTGAGTTGAGTTCGTTTTAATCCGCCCAGGATAGTTGCAACTAGTTAAAGCTTAAATTCTGAGTCAGCTTACTGACAATACTGCTAAAGGCTTCTTTCATATACAAGTGTATATAATATTAAATTAGAATGATTCAACATAATTATATATATCAGGCGCGTTTTTAATTCGCCTTGCCAGCTGGCAACTAGACTTTAAAGCTCCGGAAAATTCCTCAGGACCACAGCCAATAACAGCTAAAGATTTTAACTCATGTCCACTAATTGCGGTAGCTGCAGTGCTAATATATGAATTTAAATCAGGACGCTCGTACTGGATGTCAACCATATTATTGCCTGCTATTTCCTTACCGTATTCTATACCAGATAGTAAACTTGCCTCATTGATGATCCCAAGATTTTTACCTTTGCCTGAGCCTATTGATTCACATTGCAAGGATTCGCTTGAATTTTCGTCTAAGCTTTCAAGTTGTGTGATGTGAATAGATAATCTTAATTTCCTATTTTCCAAGTACGGAAGCATATCTTCAATGATATGCTTATACCAGATGATATCATCAAGTTTTCTGATTGTCCATACAAGTCTGATATGCGCTTTAGATGGTCTAAACAAATAGTCTTTTTGCATTTCTCTTTCTTGAATCATTTCCAACAAACTCAAGCAGACTGGAAAGCAAAATGACCCCCCTGAGCCAGCACATAAAAATAGGCAACTATCAAATCTTAGTAGTCTCTGGTAAGTACCGCCATATGGACCATTTATTGTAGCTTTCATTTTCAAGTTACCGTTTTCATCCTCAAAATCATACGTATCATCAATTGACGAGCGCGACTTAGGGAATATTCTGGACACAAATTTCTTGGTTACACTGCCAACGATTCCCATGAATACTTGTATCCGATTCTGCGACTTTTCAATTCCAAGCTCATGATCGTCAACTTTCTCTGATAGCTTCTTGGTAAAACCCTTTTTCTTTCTAACTAATAGCTTTATCTCGCCAGTTCTAGACAACGACGATATTGTAAATGGATGGTACAGCATGAGACTAATGCTAGGCACATTTAAAAGAACATGCTGACCGGCTCTCCACGTTTGATATTTAGGTACAAATAGTTTCCACCAAAAGTCAGGAAAGTCTGTAGAAGATTCTCGCGGGCAAATAGGTATGGTTATCAACACCGTATCAGTATCATACGCCTCAAACTTGGATATGCCTCTGCTAGGCGACCGCCTTCCGTGCCAAATACCCATGACACGGCTAACTATCCTGTCAATGACTAACAGATGAACAGCAAGTATAATTCCCGATCTACCCAATGGGTTGTGGAAAAAGGAAAAGAGTAACATCAAGGCAGAGAATATCCGATGCTGAGCAAGGAATACCTCAAAGGCAAGGTTTCTAACAATTTTTAAAGAAGCCCAAGTTAGAATAGAACACGAAGCATATGAAATCATACCAAAATACTGCGGGGGTATGTATATCATAAGAGTAACACCCATGTTCAACCAATAAGAAGCACACAAGTATAAGTGAATGGTAGACATGAGCCAGATAGTTCGCCCTACCCACTTGTGAAAGAACACTAGCCTATCCTCTTTGAGACCAGAAATTGCACACACAAGATCATTTTTCATGACAAATATATAAATCAAGGGAAACTGTCCCACACAGAGCCGCCCCAATCTCTTTCCGATAATATAGCTTCTCGGTTCATAAGTTATGTCTGTTGTTTTAATAAAGGCAAAAACCCCTAAAACACCGAGATAGCCACAGAATAGAAGTAACAACGAAGGCTGGAAGTATTTTTTCCTGCCCCCAGTGAAGGGAATAGTAACGCCAAAGCACCCATTCAAGCTCCCAAGACAATCGATGAACTTAAATACTATTCTATGGTTCAATGAGTCTATATTTCTTATCGAGCGCAAGTAGTAAGGGAGCCAGAAGAACACAAGACCATGAAGTACTAGAACCCCCAACACAGCGACAAAGACCATCCATTGGAGTAAATCATTACGCTCTTTTTCTACTATAAACTGATGCTGATACTCTATAGCCATTATTTTATCATTGAAATAATTTAAGGGAAGTCATGTTAATAAATCCATGTATGTAGGGGTGCCAATTACACTGCATTATTGCAACCATTAGTACTGTTAAGGCTCACCCCTACCGAGCCTTGAAATGCTTACACACTGGATTAGTTGAATTGCTATAGGTTTATTTTATTTAGTTGAAATTTAATTCATCTCTGATATATTATAAAACAGAAAGAACAAGCTATACTTGATGGTGATTGTCGGTTTGTCAATAATGCTATACAGATGCTTGCATATAGCTAAAAAACTGTCAAAGAGCATAAACCCTTGGGTTTAGGGTAGGGGTGCAAATTAGCAATTTAAGTTAAGAGTGTATATAAAGTGATGAGTTAAAACGTGAGTTAATTTAAAATTATTTTTTTAAGCAGATTACAAAAAAATAACACACTGACATTTGGAAGTAACTTCAAATTTGTTGTAGTTCGTTAACAGCCAATTAATTGTTCATGAGGTTGATTCAACCGTTGGATCAGATTCTGCATCAGAATTAGGCTTTGGCCCATGATGAATGCCAAGGCACCTTCTAGGATCAGATCATCTAAGGAAATGTTAATATTTCCCAGACCAACAGATCTAATGATTATCTTCCCTAGAGGCCAGCAATAAATAAACACATGCATGACGTTTGTGAATAAGTTTCTGTTAATACCAAGGGCCACCTCGGATCGAATATCGTTAAAAATTAAATTAGATTCCATCATACCTATTTTCCTTACCCAAATAGTACACTTAAGAATTTTCACGTCTCCCCTTTTCCTATTGTACGGGAATTTGGGCTTTAATTGCAGTTTCGCAGTGAACTGCCCATTCTCGCCTTTGATAATCAACAACTTTTTGTTGGCAGGATAAGGGCTCTCTGATTGCCTCAATCATTTCAACATGAATTTCAAATGTTTCCCGATATTTGAATGGCATGATAATACCTATTTTTCCTCTAACCAGATTTAATGTAATGACCAAAAAATAAAATGCACTCATTAGAAGTTTGACAGCTTTACCTAGTCTTTCATTGTCACCAAGAGTGTAGCTAACATTACACAACTCAATAACATTCGAGAACAGATTCTCCAGACATTAAATATAATGTTCATTGGTTACGTTATCCATGATAATTGTCATAGTTAAACCTGTATCAAGACTAACCATTCTTCTAGGAGGGCAGAAGCTGCAAGCAAAACAAGCCAATTATCGGGCATTAGGCTTAACTCACAGCTTAGCTTTCGGAGTCATCATATGCATTGAAGAGTTATGAAAAAAACATGACAAAGGCCCAATGGCACCAAGTCAGTGTCATCATCAACCCAATCACATCATCGCCATGAGACTTACTCATGCCATTTCACACCCCAATCAGCTATATTCAGAGTGGCATATATAACTTCACCAATTCCGCTCAAATAATTAACCATACCATACAAGATCCATAACACTCCGATATCCAAATACAAAGGGGGGAAATGGATTCAGAGCAAACAATCAAAGAATGGTGACGAAAGTATCGCAACCATCTCCCGAGGCACTATTAAATAGCTCTTCAATTAATGTAAGGCCCCTGATAGTATACAGGAACAAAACCAAGTTTCCAAGGAATCTCTGTCCCGATTTCACAATGGATCAAGCATCATAGATGCTGAATTACTGAAACACATTGGCAACAAAGACTCGAAATGCCAAAGATGCAAAATTAATTTTCCCAGAATCATACACAACATTCAAGGTCCACAACTCCTAGGTCCACAACTCCTAGGTACACGAATCTCCTCACAGATAGACAGAATAATCGACTCTTCCAGCGGAAACATCCTACTTGAGTGTTTGCCGACCACAAATCAATTCATACACTCATTGAGTTCTACCAATCATGGTGGACTATGGCACCTCCAACACATCGTGCGACTCAGAGACCAAACTTGTCCCTGGCAACAACGGCCAGACTTTTCAAATTTCCACATAAATCACTATGAATCAACAGCACAACAGATTCCATTGAATATTTCAATCCTAAAAAACACCAAACAAGCTAATGAAAGGGGTCTTAACAACAGCAATGTTGTCTCAGAATTTTCCCAAATAAAAGTATATTTGTTGAATCACCATGCCTTTGGAAATAACATACAGCTCAATACAGAAGTAACATTATGCTAACCATTAATACTAAGCTAAGTTACACGTGACTTTATACCAAATCAGTATTATATCACCAGTGTGATGTTTATATTCAACAATTGATTTATTCAAGGCTCTTATATCTCGATGCAGATTTCAGTAGTTTCTTCAGTATATTTAACCGGTGTCCTATTGGTGTTTTGTAGATCAACCATGAGCTGCCTTATTAGACCTCATTGCGGTAACGTGACGCTAAATTAGTTTCAGTCTCATATTATGCTCAACAACGGTCTGATTGGATCTAAGCCGAATGACCACATAATCCCTGTTTTTTATCGGCATTGCGAACGGCGGATTACTAATCTGTCAATGCACATGTGCCCTGGTAAATCAAACGCCGATGGTAGCTCTTCCGTTGCATCTCGGACTTAATTTGTCTTCATTAACAATGTCCCATCAAGAAGCGCTTCATGCTAATATCAAGGAGTTTAACAACGCCGACGAATATGATTTAAGAGAATGCACGGAAGTATACAGTACAATATTTGCCAAACTATTGTTGGACAAGGAGATTCAGTTTGGCAGTTCTTTTGGAGACCACAATAAACCAAACAGTGGAATTTCAGAAAGTATTATTAAAGGCAATAGCTTTGACGGAAAGAAGATTTTGGATTTTGCATGCGGTACCGGAATGGTGGCGAAGAAGATGATTCCGCGTTTGAAGGGGTCTGAGATTACGGGAATGGATATCAATCCGGTTTTTCTTAAAAAGTTTGACAGCGTTACGAAACCATTGGCTGACAAATATGGCATAAAAGTTGAGAGCCGCAAAGTTGATGTTCTTCTGGAGGACGTATCACTGTTTGTGGGCCAGTTTGATGTGGTATACTGTACCATTTCATACCATCATCTCCCAAACTATGAGGAAGTAACAAGAATACTAGCCACGTTTTTGAAACCAAAGGGCAAACTCTTTATAATTGACTTTTATAACGAAGATGTGGAGCGTCCAGCAAACAACCCATCCAATGCTGTGCAACACATGGGGGGCCTCAAGAAGGAATCTTTGGCCAGAACCTTCACCAGTGCCAAGTTGCATAATATTAAGGTGGAGAAACTTTGCAGTGTGAAGACGTGGCATCATGATGATTTCATTACTAACCATTGTTCCGAGGAGACGATTAAGCTGTTAAAGGCAGGAAGTCTTGCTTCTAAGGATGATGCCATTGATGGATCGGTATATGCAATTGAGTCTACCATTATTCTTGCCATGGGTGAAAAATGAATGGTGGAAACGGCTAAATTTTTCAAGTAGCTGGAATTGTTTGCATATAGTGTCGCAAATGACTGAAATTACAGACTATATCCAGACCTACAGGATAGAAAGAAATGTGCAGGAGACAAAGGCCATTGAGGCAATGTGACTGGATTGAAAGATATAGCCGCACTCTGGAGAAAATATAGCAGTGAAAATAGTTGGAGAAAATAACAGAAACTGGTTTAACTACTGTAATAAGCGGGCTGGAACCAGGAGGATTCATAAATTTCAACATAGAGCCACCAAATGAGTAGATGAAGTTACTGGCTTGATAAGCATCCAAGGCTGTACTTCTGGAACATTCAATTGCATTGCATTACATGTAGGTGACATTTTTATGGTACTGACGATTGACTGCCCCAGGGTTCATTTGGAAAGTCTTTGATGTGTGCAAGCTGCTACTGAATAACGAGAGCTAAATTGTAGATATAAGCAAGGGGATTTCCTATAGGATTGACAAAGATCATGCTCTTTAAAATTACTGCGACTGTTTTGTCTATCACCTATTTTCTAGTGGTTTCAATCCAAGGGATTGATTGAGACCTCCTACGGATGGTATAAATCGGGTAACCACAGTGGACCCTGCCGGTTGAAAGAAAAAATCAAAACAGAATAACGACATATCAACAAAAGAGGAACAAGATTTAATTTATAATTACAGAGTTTACTAATAGAGCATTTAAGTATGTCTCTGAGCTGAACTAGTCTTCATCACCAAACTTAAGACAACAATCCATCCTATGAATATCGGCTAGTCACCGCACTTCCTCACTGACAAATCATCGAGTATTGGCTATGGAAAATCAAGATACTGCCATTATAAATGTGCTACTTAGAAGTGGGCCAAGCGTACTATAATAATCATAAATTGTGTGTGTTTATAAAACGTCATGTTTACTAACCTTTTACAGACAGCCCATTGTGCAGCACACCCTACTTTACTTATTTGGACATGGCTATGTGCTGCGTGTAACGTTCCGGCGGATACCCCCACCATATTTCATAACTTTTAACCATATAACCTCAATACAATATACGCGGTAAAATACAGCACAGTGAACGCTAGCCAAGAGACTATGTGTCAATACCAGAGATAGTAATGGAATGCCTCAAGCCAAACATGAAACTATTCAATGGTTCATGGTTGCCAATGTTTTTACCGTCTGCAGCTACTTGCATGATTCTTGGTTTTGCTACAGCCACATGGTTTATCTGGAATCCAACAAATGCCTTCGTGCCTGTCCTCAGACCATAACACACTATCGTGCGATTCTAAGATATGCTGAGCATATATTATTTAAGATTCAACAGTAACGAATTAGCTTGTCGTCAGCATATTGATAATACCTTGACTAAGTTAATCTGACACCTTTGCAAATTCATGCAGAGTGTTGCATAAGAAAAGCGAGAAAATTCCGCTTCTCAATGAGATCCGCACAAGTGTATTTTTTTTCTTCTTGTAACACAAGCCAAGTATTTGTTATCATAATTCACAAATGGCAGGTGGAATAGCTGAGATCAGAAGAAAGTTGGTTATTGTGGGTGATGGTGCCTGTGGGAAAACCTGTTTATTGATCGTCTTCTCAAAGGGAACCTTTCCTGAAGCATATGTACCAACTGTATTTGAGAATTACGTCGCTGATGTGGAGGTCGATGGAAAAAAGGTCGAGTTAGCTCTTTGGGATACTGCTGGCCAAGAAGATTACGATCGTTTGAGACCTCTATCTTATCCTGATTCCAACGTTATCCTCATTTGTTTTGCAGTGGACTTACCAGATTCCTTGGACAATGTGCACGAAAAGTGGATCTCTGAAGTTCTTCATTTTTGCCAGGGTGTTCCAATAATCTTGGTTGGATGCAAGAGTGACTTGAGAAACGACCCAAACACTATTCAAAACTTGAGACAGACCTCTCAACAACCTGTGTCAGCAGCCGAGGGACAATCTGTGGCAGACAAGATTGGTGCTCAAAAGTACTTGGAGTGTTCTGCAAAGACTGGCCAGGGTGTCAGAGAAGTATTTGAGACTGCTACAAAAGCTTCGTTGAATACCAAAGGACAGGCCGGGTCACTGGGCGGGGGCTCTGGTTGTTGTATTATTTTGTGATTGAATATAATATGCCCTAGTAATATTGAGATATAACATGGCGCAATAATAATTGTGTGAATTAATACCTGGTGATATTTTCAGACAATCCAACTGAGTACCTTCATAGTTTGCTACACCAAAAAGGCTATAGTTTCTATCTGCAAAATTATACCAATATTGAAGGTGGTTTAATGAAATAATTAGTAGAATATAGCATATTATCGACAGCCATTTTCCTATAATCAAAGGCTTTTTGAATACGTAAAATTATTGCTAATGCAACCAGAAAAGTAGGCTAATCTAAATTCTATAGGCTTAAATCAATCATTACTTTTCCTTTGGCATGATGAGTAGCCAACTTAGCAACGGCATCATTAAACTTATCTATAGGATAAGTAGAGTCAATCAAAGGCTTGACTTTATTACTACTAAGCAACTCTAAAAGTTTCTCGAGTTGCTCATTGTTTATCATTAGGGGATGAAAGTGATAACCAAACCCTTTTGGACCCGTTATCCCAATAACTCTAAGAAAAAACCTGATGCTAAAATACTGGAAGATTCCACCACCATTACTATAAGAGCCGATATTATCCCCTGCAACAGTAACATATTGAGAAATATTGTTTGGCTTGATAAAAGATAAGTCAATAAAATCAGTTCCTCCGACCGTATCTATGATCAAATCAAACCTCTCGCCATTGAATTTATCAGTAATCACCTCAAGAACTTGTTTCTTTGAGTCTCCCTTGTCATAGTTCACCGTGGTTATTCCAGTTAATCCAAGGCCCTTTAACACATCATTGGTCTTTGATGAGTTGACGGAAACCACATCCTTAGCCTTGTTGTCATTCTTCAATAGCTGTAACGCAAACAACCCAACCATTGTACCACCACCAAGAACTAACACTTTTGTTGTCTCGGTAACTTTATAGTAGTCGTTAATTTGCTGATATGCTGACAACAAGCATACTGGGCTGGCAGCAGCATCTTTCAAGCTAATGGTGTCCGGTAATTTAGCAGCATTCTGGCCAGCAACCAGAGGGTCGAACTTAAAATATTCTCCTGCAGCACCATGATCAAGATACAAGATGCGAATGTTGCCAACAATTCTATCTCCAACAGCAAAATTTGTTATATTTTTCCCTACCTTTTCAACTGTTCCAGAATACTCTCTTCCAAATCCATAGCGCCGGCCAAACAAGTTAAACATCACACTATGTTTGAGCACCAAGTCAACTGGGTTTATAGACAAGTAGGCGACCTTCACGAGTACTTCGTTGTCATTTATAACAGGAATTGGTAATGAATCTATCAAAAAAGGATAAGAACCTTTAGTGTATTGCACAGCTTTATAAGACATGTTTGATATGATTGAAGCAGACGAGGATTGCCTTTTTATATCTGACCCTGCGTTGCCAATTTTCGGCTTTTACGGTGCAAAAATCAAAAAGGGTACTTAAACTCCGATAGTTGAGACACACGATGCAGAGTTTTAATCTTAGCAACACTCTTTTATTCTGATTCTCGTCACTCATTCACAGAGATTTGTAATATATTGCTCACTTTATTGAAAATTAATGCTTGATTTAAAGCTATAAATATCAAATCCAGAAAATAGTGCAACAAATTTTGAAAAATAACAAGACTGAAAAATAGATCTGAAGTATGCAACGACATGCAGTTGCAGGTTCCGATTTGGTGGCAAAGAGCCCTAGAACAAAAATTGTTCCATGCAATTTTTATACACTAGCAAGTGGCACATATCCTAAGTTGCTGTGGCTGAAATATAGGACCAATACTGCTGTTTCCAAAGGAAGAACTCTAACTTACTCCTGATTTTCCTCTTAATTATTTTAAGTAGGGCGGCGCCGTATCTATTCTGCTGTTTTGTGTATTTTAGATAATGTTTCTCTGACGTGACTTTGAAAGTTGGGTTGTGTGATAAGGGTTATGGTGAATAATTTGCCTTCATTCGTTTCTAACATTTACCTTCCTTCCAGTAACTGGAGGCTTGAACTGCATTTGGGCGAGAATAAGTTAGCTCGGGATTAACCGGATGTATCTGAGTATTGGGCTATAGTGGAAGCTCGCGCAGTCTTATTTTTCCCATCAGTCGCATTTCTTTAAACAAAGCTGGGACATGTGTTCGATCTATGAAAAGGTACCCGTTTTGGCAATGATAATATCATTGATGAATCCTAGGGCCGCAAACCTTTGAGGCTAAGGTGCCTGTAAAGTTCATACATGTAAATCATGAATAGGATTGGGACACGCATGTGCCCTTTGTAGCTACAGATGTACCTGGGAGTAGCTGATCCACCATTGAGTTTTAGTCCAATTCACCTGTTTGGTAGGAAGTTACTGGTCCAGTTGATGACCAGGAGGGGCATCAACTTTGCCTATTTTCCGGAGTAAAATCGAGTGGGACATGCTATTGAAAGTGTCGTGGTTCAGCGGTTTACCGACTGAATCCGTAGATACTAAACATGAATGATCAATAGTGAGACAAGCATTGTCTTACACAAATGTGGGGACAATGCCTGACCACACGGATACATACATCCGACCTTGTATAAAAGGTAGAAAGAACACTATGACAATAATCAATTATCGTTTAGCTATCCCACCCATCCGGTTATTCAATATAAAGGAACAAAACAATTATTTAAGAAGTTTATAGATATATCCTAATTAATCATGGCTAACCGCTCCGGTAAATCTAAACTTCAACAGAAAGCTCCTTAGCATCATGCGCTGTATGGTATAAAAAGCAGGTCACGTAGCGTGTAGACCAGGCAGCACCGGAAGCAAGGATGTCAATTCGAGATTACTCTTAGTTCCGCCCTGTGTTTACGGACGCGTACATGTGAAAGATATGTGTATAAAGAGATAGTAATTTAGCTATAAGAATCTTTAGTTTAAATATATTTAACTTTACGTTTGTAATATAGCCTGGCGATTACCACTATTACCTAAGCACACTCTTGAGTTCACTATTATTACTTCTTATTAATTAATTAATAATTCATATCAGTAATACGCCCCGAATAAGAGAAGAGACAACAGGTGCGTCAGCAATTGTGCTTCTTCCTTTTATCCGTTGTGCTTTATTTCTTTCTAGAACTACCGTCTTTGAAGATAAGAACTAGTTACAATGACAGATCTGACAGAACAAATTGACGTCATACGAAGTATGATACAAGAAGATTGTCACGTGGTAAGCGGAATAAGCAACATAGGGAGCATAGGCGCCGATCTATGATGATACGCAGTATGACTCCGCTACATCACAGTGGACACGTATATGTGAGAGATGCAGGTATAAAAGATAGTAGTTTAGACCTGAAGATCTTTAGTTCAAAATAAATATAGTATACGTTTGTAAGATAGCCCGGCACTATCAATAATACCTCGTATCTTACTGAGCTCACTACTACTATTACTTATTATTTATTGATGTACTAACAAAAAACCTTAGACTGTAATCATAATAATAATGTTTATTTACTTCTATAGCTATACTAGGCTCCCCAGAAGGGTGAGATTGATATTTCACCGTCTACAAAACTAAGGACGGCGCCGCTATGTTGAGTGTTGAGAGAAAACCCTTCAAATGGGTAGAAAAACTTTCAACGAGGTCTTAAGTGTGGTCTTTCATGGTTTTGACTCTGGTCGCCTATGGGGTCTCCCTCCATTACAGAAGTACCTGCCCGGCTGGCTAACCAAAGGGGGGCAGCAGAGGGAGTCGAACTTCTAGACTGTAATCAATCATAAGGAAAAACTTAATACGTAAATACGGCCCACAATATTAAATAAATAATATTGTAGGTTCGGAGCACAGAACTATCAGTAGCTACTACAACAATTATACATTGTTCCAATCGATACCGTAATATACATTGTGTATATAAAATTCTGAACTAAATTACTTGGAGGCAGTAAAGCCCTTTTATAAGGTATTATAGGTAGGGTAATACTGCTCCATCCGGTTGTAACCACATCATCAATAATCGTGGTTACGAGACCAAGAACTCTGATAGGATAAGTACATTTCACTAATGTACGTCATTTATTTACTACTACTAGTGCAAGGTCCCCATCAGAGAAGAGACAACACTAAGTACGTCACTAAGTACGTCACTTTGTGCAAATTGTCGCGCCACAGGTTACAAAATATATTATAAGAGAGTCATGTGAGAGTCATGTGACGCAGTTTGTAACGAGGTGTGATAAAAAATTTTTCACATCAAGTAAGGACGTGTGGCCGAGTGGTCTAAGGCGCCCGACTCAAGAGTTAATCTCTTCGGTTGTATCAGCTGAGTATTCGGGTCTTGTAAGAGGCAAGAGTTCGAATCTCTTCGCGTTCATCATACTTTATATTGCCGGGCTAGCCTAATTGGTTAGGGCGTCTGACTTCTAATCAGGAGACTCTGGGTTCGAGTCCCAGGTTCGGTGTATACTTTTTTAGTATTTGAAGAATTTATTATTCATTATTTTTAAACACGCCTAAAGTAGACAGACTGACATTATACTTCGTATGATACAAGAATATGGTCACGTGATAAGCTGAATGAGCAACATAGGGAGCATGAACGCCGATCTATGATGATACATAGTATGACTCCGACACTGCACAGTGGACACGTATATGTGAGAAATGCAGGCATAAAAGATAGTAGTTTATGACGTACTTAGTGACGTACATTAGTGAAATGTACTTATCCTATCAGAGTTATTGGTCTCGTAACCACGATTATTGATGGTGTGGTTACAACCGGATGGAGCAGTATTACCCTACCTATAATACCTTATAAAAGGGATTTACTGCCTCCAAGTTATTTAGTTCAGAATTTTATATACACAATGTATATTACGGTATCTATTGGAACAATGTATAATTGTTATAGTAGCTACTGACAGTTCTGTGCTCCGAACCTACAATATAATTTATTTAATATTGTGGGCCGTATTTACGTATTAAGTTTTTCCTTATGATTGATCACAGACCGGGTAAACCTGATTACAACAAAGCCAAGGCTTATCGACCGATAAGTCTCTTGAATATCATGGGGAAAATCTTTGAATCAATCATGACGCAGCGTTTGGCAGCTACGATTAGACTACCGAATCAACAGTACGGAGGCCGGGCAGGATACTGTGCGACTGATGCTGTTATGAAACTCATCAACGATGCTGATATGCACAGAAATAGGCAAAAGAAGCGTGAACTACGACAGTACCAGAAGGGCGTCAGCACCCCTCCATCACAGCACAAGCACATGGGTGCAGTGCTAGTCGATATCAAAGGAGCTTTCAACAACATGAACCACCCCATCCTCTTATCGAAGATGAAAGAAGTTGGGGCCCCGGGCGAGATAATCAATTGGACCAGCAGCTTCCTAACCAATAGGAAAACAAAACTCCGGATCAACAACAAGCTCTCAGAGAAGTGGATACCAGTGACCTTTGGAGTGCCTCAGGGCTCGCCGATCTCTCCTATCCTTTTCATGATCTATACCCACGACCTCTATAAGCGACTACGAGACCATAGGGTCAAAGTAATTGGCTTTATCGATGACATAACCATATACAAGACAAGCGGACAGCGGACAATCCAGGGGCGCTCTCACAGAGTCTCAGCATATGCCACCAGTGGGCCCAAGAAAACTACACAGGCTTTGACTACGGGGAAAAACTACAATACATCAGATTCTTTGCAAAATCACGCGGCTCAATTCTCCACCTTCCAGACGGAACAATAAAGGAAGAGTCCACAGAGGTGAAGCTACTAGGGATATCCTTAGACTCAAAACTTAGTTTCAGACAACACATTGGGACCATGACACTTCGTTTGAAGAGAACCACTGGACGGATACAGGCCATTAGTCGCATCACCAATGGAACCCGAGGGAAGACCAATCTAATCTTGTTTAAGACATGCGCGCTACCCCTCATCACATATGGACTAGAGATTTTCTACCATAAGCTAACCAAGACCCAGATCGAAGCCATCAGAGTATGTTACAACATTTCATTGCGTAATGCACTTGGCATGTTGAAACCGACCCTGACCGGAATCCTCAATATTGAAGCAGGGATGCTTCCGATCCAACTTCTTTTAAAACGAGCCGCGATAGAAAAGTGTGTGAGTGACGTGTTGAAAGTGCTGAAAGTGTTGAAGGAGTTAATGCATGGTGAAATACATCATGCATGATAAATAAGCTGGTATTGAGAAATAGCAATCCTTCAGTACCATGATATCATACTGTTTATGGTATATTAAGAGTATGAGGTCATAGTATTAGCAATCTAATAAAGTTATCAGGTCATACTAATAGTGAACTGATAATAATATGAGGTCATACTAATAATGATGTCATGAGATAAAGATAACTGAAGGCATCTCAGAAAGAATATAAATAGGACAGGAAATAGCTAGTATAGTAACAAGAATAAGAATATCTACAATAGTAAGATATGGAAGCCATTGAAAGAAACGCTAGCTTACGACATGACGTAATCTAGCAGATCCTTATGGCATCCATATCTTCTATTATAGATAATTCATCTTCTTGTTACTATTCTAGCTATTTTCTGTCCTATTTATATTATTCTCTAAGATGCATTCAGTTATCCTTAACTTCAGATGTCTGTACCGGTGATCTCCTTAATGTATGACCCCACTGTCCATCTCCTTAATTTATGAGATCCCCAATAGGACGATCTCCTTAATCTCTAGGATCTTCGACATCTTCAACATTTAATCTCTCAGATCTTCGACATCTTCAACAGTGAGATGGTTCACTAACATAAAAAACCCTCTACAAGATAGCATCAATAAGCAAATAGTACTCGGGGTCACAAACCGGGACGCCTACTCATACCCTCTCATACGAGAATCCTTTGAAAGTCTTGGCATAAGTGCGCCATACCAAAGATCATTTAAAGAAGCTGCATCAAATATAGACCATCATGCAGAAGTGTTAGTCCAAACCCATTCGGAACTGTCAGATAGTCAGAGTTCAGCCCTGCAGGGACGAAAGAAATGGGTCCTTAAAGACCAAATAAACACAAAGATGACCAAGGAATGGCAAAAACTAGTGGACACTGGCGAGATTACTCTCCTAGCCCACTATAGAACTCTACGCGGAACGGATTCACCGGTGGTTACCACCGCTAAAGATAAACTCCTACTAGCCGAGGCCTTAGCCGGCCCTAAGAATATTTTGAGCCTGATAAGCCAACTCCTAAGTGGAAAAAGCTTGGTATCATGTACCATCAAGAAACAATTCAATCCTGAGTGTGATCCGAAGTGCCCTAGGTGCGACAATCCCTCCCCAACAATATTCCATGACCTATCATGCCCATGTTTAGAGGTATTCAGAACTCAGGAAACAATCGGCGAAGGCCTCACAACCAGAGCGCAGATTCGCCGCCTCTTTACAGACGCAAAAACAGTTCATTCTCTTATAGGTTTCTACACGTTAGTGCTGGACGGGTAGATTCCTTTTCCTTTTGCAGCACACAAGAAGGGCGGCCGGGCAGGTAGTCCCCCTCAGGGGGCGAGACTCCATAGCTCTTTCTGAGCCATCTCTCTCCAACAGTTCCTTAAAGATCAAGTCGAAAGTTTTTATCCCCATTCAAAGGGTTTTCTCTCGACTCCAAAATTAGCGGCGCCGTCCTTAGTTTTTTAGACGGTGAAATATCAATCTCACCCTTCTGGGGAGCCTAGTATAGCTATATAAGTAAATAAACATTATTATTATTATAGTAGTGAGCTCAGTAAGATACGAGGTATTACTGATAGTGCCGGGCTATCTTACAAACGTATACTATATTTATTTTGAACTCAAGATCTTCAGGTCTAAACTACTATCTTTTATACCTGCATCTCTCACATATACGTGTCCACTGTGCAGTGTCGGAGTCATACTATGTATCATCATAGATCGGCGTCCATGCTCCCTATGTTGCTTATTCCGCTTACCACGTGACAATCTTCTTGTATCATACTTTGTATGAAGTCAGCATATATTATTTTTCAAGGATGAAATATGAGAATTGCGTAACAATAGACAATAATAAATACATTGAAGTATCCAATTGGGAAAGGGTTGTCAAGTTTGGCGCAGTTGTTCATCCCGCCTGATAGTGTTCATCCCACCTGATAGGAAGGCACCGTCACGGGTTCAATTCGATGGTTCAATTCGATGCTTAGTGACAGCCCTACGGCAGGCTACCGTGCTAGTACCCGCGGCGAAAACTCACAGCCTGCCCCATGCACAAATTACCAGCACAACTACTAAAATCCCGCTTGGAGTTTTTCTACCCACTTGAAGGGTTTTCTCTGAGCAACATATATAGCGGCGCCGTCCCTAGTCTCAGACGGTGAAATATCAATCTCTCTGGAGCCAAACTATAGCTATAGCCATAAATAAAATAATACATACATACATCTAATTGGGAAGTACAATTGACAAAAGAAAGAAAGGAAATTATACCGTATGGGTTAATGCGTATGGAGCGGCGCTATGAGACGAAGGGGCCACAGAAAAATTTTGTTCAAGTGATAATTAATGTATAAGGTAGGAAGTAAGTAATGCACTGTATATATGATATATATACTATTAAATTATTTATAGGAAATAAGACCCGCTGTTATGGGTGTCATGTATATCGGATACAGAGAATTGTAGTCTCCATATCTCACTGCTATTAATGGATCTATCTTTGTGATTTACCTACATAACTTTTTTGCCATTCAAGGTCTTTCCAGCATAGGGTTATATCTTTTATTTCAATCACACTTTCCTCCTGTGGGCACTACCTCAAATGCATTGCAACTTCTGTGCATTACCCTCTCCCAAGAAGAAAAAAAAAATCTTCCCATTGCAAAAACACGAAATAAGCGGAATACCTCAAGACCCCAAATGATAGAAAAATAAATAAACTGTCACGGAGAATCCACTCACGCAAGTCGATATGACCCAAATGCATTCATGGGCTACTTAAGGAGGACCAAAGTGACTTCTCAAAAGATGATACGAGCGGGTACAAGACATCGAACCACGAAGGCTCGGTACTACCACAATTACGGAATCGACGAAACGTTGAACAAATGATTATTTTACCTCACAAATCCATTCATTGCTCCTAATGCTGACATTTACATTCCTTTTGTGTGGACGGCGCAAATTACCGAAATAGTATACAGCTTGATCACACAAGTCAACGGCGCCTTCTGTTGCTCACTCAAAAGTAGGCCTAAGGCATGACCACTCAATGATGTATGGCTTCAAAATACGAGTGAGCATCTCAAAACTGAATAAAACTTTTGACGGTACCAATCAGCCGATCAACGACCCAAATATTACACCAGCCGGAGAAGAAATAGCAATGTCAGGAATAGTAGTTCAATTCACCAACCCATAAGATGGGAAGTGGATAAGTGACAAAGCGGACCAGTTCTACTTCGGCATCCCAAAGGTCGCTGGCCAATTTTGCCAGAAAACTCAACATAGCTGTCTCATTTAGTTAAAACATTATTGTGCCAACCTCAGAGACCTTTTCCTCGGATGAAAACAAGCTAAGGCGCCAAGAATCCTTTGGTTCCGACTGAGCCTCATGGCACCGAAGCTTGGGTTTCTTAAATGATCTGGAACATTATGGCATGTATCTCCCCAACTAGAACGTTGAATATCTTGGATTAGGGTGTTCGTCAGATATCACATATAGTGATAGAATAGAGCATACTTTGTAACTTGGTGGTGCTGCGAAATGGCATTGCGTGATATTTCAAAGTATGCTCAAGTAGCTTGTGTCATAGGCTTCAACATTACAGCAGTACAATACTGAGCCACAAAATGGTTAAAGGATTATACTTTAAACGCCATTTCCAATCAATGGGGCTTTAGTACCTTTATACAGAGTAATGCGAAATTTTTTGGCGTGTTGTCTGAGAATGTTTTTCATTTCTTGTGAATCGTAATCACCATTTTTATAGGTGCTTTCGTGGTTTGGATTGGTTGAAATAAAGTAAGCAATGAGACCAGATACCTGCGGAGCGGCGTATGAGGTACCGCTGAGTTGGGTATTATCATATTTAATCATTTCAGCTGTGGCCAAAAAATCGACGCAACTTCCCCAGTTAGAAAATTGCGACTCAATACCGCGATAATTGCATGAACCAACGGCACTTGCGTATTTTGAAGAGACCAACGGAACTCTACAGGCATTTTCATTTTCATTACCTGCAGCAATCGCGACATGAACATTAGGATTTTCGAAAAGGATATCGTCTAAATAGTCCAGGATTTCATGTGGTGGATCATATGGAGTAGAGTCATGGCCAAGACTGATATTGATTACAATGCCTTTTGGATGTGACAGTAGACGATTTGAGTGATAATCACTGATTGCAAGGTTAACTCCATTAATAATGTTTCCCATATTCAACGGCTTATCTTTGAATTTTATAGGGATAATAAAAACTTGGGCATTTGGTGCGACACCTGTATCTTTTCCCGCAGCAATAAGGGCAACATTAATAGCATGATATGAGTTATCATGAGGTGGGCGTTTCTCATCGCTTGGGCGCTTATAAATAAATTGGGGCTCTTTGATGAAACGATGTCGGTAGCGATACAATGGTATCAGCGGAGCGCTGTCGATAACGTAGATAGCAACACCTTCGCCGGCATTATCGTCATATGTATAGTGGTAAGGGCCAGTTAGAGGTAGAATGTGGGCAGTGTTGAAGATGTCGAAGATCTGAGAGATTAAATGTTGAAGATGTCGAAAATCCTAGAGATTAAGGAGATCGTCCTATTGGGGATCTCATAAATTAAGGAGATGGACAGTGGGGTCATACATTAAGGAGATCACCGGTACAGACATCTGAAGTTAAGGATAACTGAATGCATCTTAAAGAATAATATAAATAGGACAGAAAATAGCTAGAATAGTAACAAGAAGATGAATTATCTATAATAGAAGATATGGATGCCATAAGGATCTGCTAGATTACGTCAGGTTATGAGTTACCCTGAAGCGCGGCTGTTTTTCACCCAACAGAAAAGTTGCGAAGAGCTACCAGTTATGCCAGATGGGCAAAGGTGTTCGTTCAGAAGTTTGATCCGTATGGCATTGGTCTTGTTCAGTATCTTGTTAATGGGGGGTCGTGGTTTACCAGACAGTTCGCCCAATGGTCTATTGACTAAAGCAACTAATGGATTAGATGCTCTCAATGGAATTTTATTGCAAAATAGACTGCCCAAAGATACTTATTAGAATATTAATAATCCTGTGAATCAAATTATGAGGAGTTTTAGAGAAGCACTTAATAGTGGATCCTCTACCTCGAATGAAGCTGACCCTAGTATAGGTTCAGCTGTCAAAGGGGGAAAAGAGGTATCGGATTTCTGTGTTGGGATTATTAGGAGACTTATTAAGAGACTTATGGAAAGTCAGGAGACTTATTAAGAGACTTATGAAAGTCAGGAGACTTATTAGGAGACTTATAGATAGTCAGGAGATTTATTAAGAGACTTATAGATACTCAGGAGATTTATTAAGAGACTTATGGATAGTCAGGAGACTTATTAAGAGACTTATGGAAGGTCAGGGGACTTATTAAGAGACTTATAGATACTCAGGAGATTTATTAAGAGACTTATGGATAGTCAGGAGACTTATTAAGAGACTTATGGAAGGTCAGGGGACTTATTAAGAGACTTATAGATACTCAGGAGATTTATTAAGAGACTTATGGATAGTCAGGGGACTTATTAAGAGACTTATAGATAGTCAGGAGACTTATTAAGAGACTTATGGAAGGTCAGGGGACTTATTAAGAGACTTATAGATAGTCAGGAGACTTATTAAGAGACTTATGGATAGTCAGGAGATTTATTAGCAGACATGGATGTCAAGTGGCAAATAGATATGATTGACCAGGATAGTAATGACGCTCAGGAAGTTCTAGTTTCATTGGCGAAGAAGCAAAGTTGGACCAAATGAAAGACAATGATGTGAAACAGCTGTAATTAGTGAAGCAGCTGTGATTAGTGAAACAGCTGTGATTAATGAAGGAGCTGTGATTAATGAAAGATCGGTGATTAGTGAAAGATCGGTGATTAATGAAAGATCGGTGATTAGTGAAAGATCGGTGATTAGTGAAAGATTGGTGATTAGTGAAAGATCGGTAATTAGTGAAAGATCGGTAATTAGTGAAAGATCGGTAATTAGTGAAACAGCTGTGATTAGTGAAGGAGCTGTGATTAGTGAAGGAGCTGTGATTAGTGAAGGAGCTGTGATTAGTGAAGGAGCTGTGATGATTTATGCAGCTGACATGATTGAAATCATCGATACAATGAAAGGAAATACAAGGAAAAGAAAGTATTTCAGAAAGCATTGAAGTGCTAATTAAGCTTATTATTGTCAGTGAGAGACAACTTCAGAGTAAAGGATCACTGCACTGAGTTGGTATAGTTAGGACTGATTAAAGTGGAAGATTTGGAAATAAAGTTATTCACCAGTTTCATGGGAGCCCGTCATGGGTTGATATTTTCCTGATATTCTTAGCAAAATGGGGTAAAGGAATGAATGCATCAAGGCAGTTAAGTGAAGAGTTATGATATATGCGAATAAAGAACCGGAGAAGTGCTGATGGAAAACAGTTATGACTGATGGGTTATCAAGTTTTGATGAAATTCCATTGATGATGAGAGTCTACATATAATATGAAGCACTATGAGAGGTGTCGGTTGTTTTATCCGACGAAACTAATTATTGCTACGGTGACGCATGCTTAGTTTTTGATGAAGGTAGCTGCTATTATTCCGCTATGTCTATGGCGCAGGAAATTGAAGTGGAAGGCTTCAGAAACGATTGATCAAAGAAATTGAAGAAACTATAATTGGCGGTAGGGTCAAAGAAATGCTTTGATGGTTAGAACCATAGGATGAAGAACTTGGTGCTGAAGAAATATTGCAGACGTGCTCACAAAGATTCTAGCAGATAGTAAATTCAATGAGTTAATTTCTGTGTGGAATGAGAAGCTTTCAGTTAAGGGAGGGTGTTGAAGATGTCGAAGATCTGAGAGATTAAATGTTGAAGATGTCGAAAATCCTAGAGATTAAGGAGATCGTCCTATTGGGGATCTCATAAATTAAGGAGATGGACAGTGGGGTCATACATTAAGGAGATCACCGGTACAGACATCTGAAGTTAAGGATAACTGAATGCATCTTAAAGAATAATATAAATAGGACAGAAAATAGCTAGAATAGTAACAAGAAGATGAATTATCTATAATAGAAGATATGGATGCCATAAGGATCTGCTAGATTACGTCAGGCAGGACTCGATATGCGAGCCAAATATTTTTGGCTATCTTTTGTGACGATTTCTGCAAAAACTAGATATAAAAAATGGAAAAAGAAGATTATAAATAGCATTGCGAAGAAAGAAGAAGAAATAATGGCATTATATAAAATGCTAACTAGGCTATGTATTATTGTTGTTAAAGAGATTGACAGCCGTGCATTGCTGAACGGCTAAGGATAGATAAAAAGGAATGAGCGGACCAAGCAAAAAGGAAAATCTATTGAGCGATGACAGATAATATACGTTAAACTGAAATATTTTAAATTAGGAAATCTTCAATAGGGAGATGTATGATTAATATAATGTAGGGAATAAATTATAGGGAGTATGATCACAAGTAATGATTGGATCGGCATTATCCAATGCATCGGATGAGAACGAGAGGCCAAAGAGGTGCAGAGGAATTTATGTTGCGAGAAAAGAAAATGAAAAAATAAAAAGTGAAAAATTAGGAAGAGAAGACATTAAGTATTGCATAAAAATAAAGAAAAGAATGAGAACCATATACAAAAGAATGATATTAAGGGAAGAATGGGGGTAGTGAAATTGAGCACAGAAAGAGGATACGTGCATGAAGAGGCATGTAGAGTATAGATAAAAATAGACTAAATGGCTTGATTAAGCATCATATTGCATGCACATAAGATGGCATAGGAGATGTTGTATATCTCGGAGTAAGGAGATTGTCTGTCGAAGATCTCACGGATTAAGAAGATCGTCAGAGATCTTGTACATAAGAGAGTTCACCTGTCGGAGTTTATAGATCTCTCTGAATCAGACATGGTACCTGTCGTGATATCCTGGGAATGCTATATCAGAGGTATAGTAGCGTGAACTATAACAGGAGATCACCTTACCGGATAGAGGACAACTGGAAACTAGAAGGATCACTTATTCATTAATCAATCATTTTATTCTAAAGGAACAATAAAACATATATAGTACTCTTTACTTATTCTATAATGTCTGGATTTAACCATAATCAATCAAGGGAAAGGAGTGTTTCTCGACGGCACCTATATTGATTGTGTACGAAGCCTGGTTGTCCTTATTGTCACGTTTGACCACTGAATCCCAGCATGTGTTGAATCTAATAATTCATCAATGCACGATAGATGCACTTTGAGCGGCATGGCGTTGATTTTGGTTGCGTACCTGTAGTGCTTGAGGAGTGAGTTGCTACGGGAGGTGAATGTTTCATGCCATTATTTGGTTGCCTGATCTGAGGCCATTCCTTTGAATATCTTCACGCGTGATTGTTGTAGGTCCTGTATCTGTGGTGGATCTACTTTGAGTCGCTTTTCCTCTAGTCGGTAATCGGCTCGTTTTTTTAAGTGATCAAAGGACCGCATTCAACCGATCTGATATCTTGGGTAGGTGGGGCTGTCGCCTTTAGCATGTTCGGGTCATTACGTGGAGTTGGAAAGATTTGGCGATGTCACCAATTGCTTTAGTGAGTACTCTAGAGGTTTCTATAGCGTCACGAGCCCCGTTCTCAAATGTGTAATTTGAGTTCCCGCATTGGGAGGGGTGGCTGGATTAATAAGGTTGGATGAGCCTTTCTTTGATGTTTTGTTAATTCCAAGTTTGTAGAGGTGGCGAGTTTTCGTGTGCTAAAGTAGCATACCCGCTTGTTTCGTCGTTTGAGGGGTCGGTTTCGTCCTCCTCGGTGAGTCCAACGAATTTTCGACTCTGGTCATTGACCTATATTGCTAGTGCCCTGGTGTTATTTGTATCAATTTCAAGTTGGTTAATGGATTCGCCTTAAGAACCTATACAGTTTGCTATTGATTGGGCCCCGATGGGTCGCCCGGAGGTTAAAACTCATTTTTTTGATGTATATGTGCGTTCTAATGTAGGATGGTTGGACTGGTGAGTGATGAGACATTAGTAGGAAGAGTCTTGGAAGATTTGGAGCGTTGGCGCAGGTTATGGTTAGGAACCATGGCTTTTGATTGCTGGAAATAAGGCGTCAATGTAGGAGTAGCATCAGCTTCCTCCATAAAAACATGGCACAATATTCCTGGAAATTTGTAAACAGTGGAGTGTTGGAAATAAACAAAGTGAGATAGCATGACCGGCACTCTCTACCACAAATCAGAGGGAAAAGCATAATTAAAGCCTCTTGTATCGAGAGAAACGCCAAATTGTGAGATTGGGCGGCGGTTTGTGTCGTAAGCTAGCGTTTCTCTCAATGGCTTCCATATCTTACTATTGTAGATATTCTTATTCTTGTTACTATACTAACTATTTCCTGTCCTATTTATATTCTTTCTGAGATGCCTTCAGTTATCTTTATCTCATGACATCATTATTAGTATGACCTCATATTATTATCAGTTCACTATTAGTATGACCTGATAACTTTATTAGATTGCTAATACGATGACCTCATACTCTTAATATACCATAAACAGTATGATATCATGGTACTGAAGGATTGCTATTTCTCAATACCAGCTTATTTATCATGCATGATGTATATCACCATGCATTAACTCCTTCAACACTTTCAGCACTTTCAGCAATCTCTAGGATTTTCGACATCTTCAACATTTAATCTCTCAGATCTTCGACATCTTCAACACCAATCATATCTTATCAAAAACATCATTGGTTGGATTACTTTAGTCTAATCAAAACCGGGAGTCGGTAAAGATATTACCGACACCGATGTTGCACTAGTGAACTTGTTCTGCAGTGGTTCTCAACCACGACAATAACGAACTATAGACTACTTAATTATTTGATTTGTTCCTTTAGGATTTGAATAACCGGAATGAACTCTGCTATATATAAAGCCTAGCTGAATTGTTCAGGAAAGTTATGTTCTCTCTATCAGGAAGACAACCTCCTTATATAAACGTTCGGACCTCTTCCGAGACCACTACAGGAACAATGAAGCATATATGGTACTCTGTACCTAATTGACAATGTCTGGGAACAATTCTAACCAATCTAGACAAAACAGTATTTCTTGACAAAAACGATATAGTTAAGGCAATGGTGTAATATCATTAGCAATTAACGGGGCGTCGGTACCCTTATACAGAATAATTGGATTTTTATGGGCATAATGTTTGAGAAAATCTTTCATCTTTTGTGAAGTGAGATCACCATGCCTATAAGTGCTTTGAGAGTCTGGATAAATGGAAATAAAGTAAGCAATGAGGCCAGACACTTGTGGAGCGGCATATGAGGTACCTTCGAGTGAAGGGCCTCCCAAAGAAATGCCTTCACCGGTGGCAAAGAAATCGACACATTGTCCCCAGCTAGAAAATGAGGATTCATAACCCGCGAAATTGCATGAGCCAACGGTGAATGCGCGTTTTGAACTAGCTAATTGATTGTCACAGGCATTATTATCATGGTTACCTGCAGTAGTCACAACATGGATATTTGGAAATTTGTCAAGTATTTCATCTAACGTTTTCAGGGCTTCATGATTTTCCTGTGGATAAGTGACAGAGCCAACACTGATATTGATGACAATACCTTTTGGATGGGATTTCCGACGACTTACGTGATAATCGTTGATTGCAAATTTAACACCATTTATAATGTGATCCACATTAAATGTTTTGTCGAATTGAACAGGGACAAAAAAAACTTGAGCATTTGGTGCAACACCTAAATTTTTACCAGCAGCAATAGCGGCGATCTCTATGGCATGATGATAATTTGGTATGACGGGGCGGGATTCATCAGTATGTTTGGTATAAATAATTTGGGGTTCTTTAATGAAAAGATGTTTGAATTGAGATATTGGCACTGGGGGAGGAGCGTCGATGATGTAGATAGCTACACCTTCACCAGCTTCAGACTGATATTGATAGATGTGATTGGTAGATTGCGGTCGAATATGAAGAGTACTTGAGATACGAGCTAAGTAATCTTGGGAATATTTTGAGACGACGTTAGCAAAAGTTAAAGGTAAGAGATGAAGGAAGAAGATTGGGAAGAGCATGAAGAAATAGGGAAAATATAAAAGATTATGTAGAAGATATGATTGAAATAGTGAAGAGATAGCCGTGAATATTTGTAAAACAGTAAAGTGAGAGAATGAAGAAAAGCGTGTAACAAGATGTACGGCATGTATTAGAGGAACGGCATTAATTCTGGGGCGTGAGAGGTGAGAAAGAGAGGATGGGGATTTAGTAGAAGGCAGAGGTGAATAATAATAATATTTATTTAAGGCTATAGCTATACTAGGCTCCCAGGGGAGATTTATACTTCGCCGTCTATGACTAAGGACGGTGCTGCTATATAGTCGTCGAAAAGCAGAGGTGAATGAAGAGAGAAATAAGAAAAGAATTGAGTATTATAAGATGGAGGAAGGGAGATGTTGGTGAGATAAGAGAAGCGAGGAGTATGTCAGATGAAACATGGGGCTGCATATGACCAAGGCATTTGACGTAAGTAAGTAGGTGATGCTGAAGGGTGATGTGTCAAAAGATTTTCATGCGCACAAACTTAACATGTGACCCAAGCAGGTCATGTGACAATATTGGCATGTGACACAAATAACATGTGACGCGGTATTAGCACGTGAGGAATATCCATCATGTGATATATTTGACATGTGAAAAAATAAAATCAAGTGACACATGATGATGTGGGGATGTGGGGATGTGGGGATGTGGGGATGTGCGGATGTGCGGATGTGCGGATGTGCGGATGTGCGGATGTGCGGATGTGCGGATGTGCGGATGTGCGGATGTGCGGATGTGCGGATGTGCGGATGTGCGGATGTGCGGATGTGCGGATGTGCGGATGTGCGGATGTGCGGATGTGTGGATGTGCGGATGTGCGGATGTGCGGATGTGCGGATGTGCGGATGTGCGGATGTGCGGATGTGCGGATGTGCGGATGTGCGGATGTGCGGATGTGCGGATGTGCGGATGTGCGGATGTGCGGATGTGCGGATGTGCGGATGT